>JAQHUG010000072.1:5550907-5578793 GCA_028555095.1 Dicrostonyx torquatus
ACACACACACACACACAAGATAAACATAATTTCATAAAAGTTAAATTGAAGAGAATTATATGCTGAGGACTCCAAGCACAGGAATGGAAGATTTGAGGAAGAATCACCACGAGGAGAAAGGCTGAAGAAACAGATAGGTTGGCACCAGAGTGTGGTAGTTTTTTTTTTTTACACCAGGCTAAGAATCTGGGCTTCACATTTGGGCCAGTGTTGCTCACCATGAAGCCTGTGGGCTGTCTACACCATAAGATCCCAGTGTTGGATAAAGGGGGAGGAGGCTAGTCCGGACCCCAGGTTAACTGAAACACGGGTTCGAGGAGGATGCTGAAGGTCCTATTTCTTTCACAAGCTCCCTGAGTGGTTTCCAAGCACACTAAAGCTTTGGAGGCCATCACTAGAGACAGTAGAGCCCTGCTAAGCAGCTGAAGCATTGGAAGCAGTTGAAGATTACACTAAAACCGATTCAGAAATACAACAACCGTGTGGAGTGTGTGTCTCAGAGCCTTTGGGCTACAGACAAGACATAAATGGGGCAGACCAGAAAGTGGAGGTTTGACCAATATTTGAAGTGTTAGAAGAAGGCAGTGGGGTGGAAGGGTAAAAGTCACACGGTGGGAAGAGTTCTGGCAATTTCTGATCCTTTCCGGATGAACCGAGAGAATGGAAGCGTATTGTTAGACACTGTGCTGGTGGCTTTTGAGTTGCTGTGACCAAACACCCAACAGAAACAACTTAACAGGAGAAAGTTTGACATGGTTCAGAGACTCAGATCCATCAGTTTCCGGTCCCTTAGTCCCGTGTGCTATATGTGTCAGAAGGTCTTACGGCTTGGTGAATAGGAAGGAAGAGAGGGACAAGAAGGGGCCAGGTGACAAGACATCCCTTAGAATCCGCAGTCTGCAGGAACCTACTTTCCCTTAGCTAAGTCCTACCTCCTAAAATTTCCAAAACCTCCCAAAATAATACCATCAGACGGGACAAACATTCCAACCATGTGCCTGTGGGGGGACATTACATATTTAAACCATAGCAAACATTAAACAGGGACATGCAATCCAGGGACAGACTTTCAAGGGCAACTAAGAAATAATCTTGGATTTCTTGGTAAACTGTGTGTGGACAGGTGAGCGATGCTATCTCTTGAGGGGAGGAAGCTGCCTAAGGCTGTCTGTCCCACTTTCTTTATCCGACCTTGAGAGAACCCATTAGAAATCCTACCGACAAGGTCAGCAAACTAAACAATAAAAGAAAACCAGTGTGTCCCTTACCTTCTGACTTAGGACAGGACAGAGAAGAACTTGTCCATCCTTAAGTCAGGGTTACACTGCTTCACCCCAAAATAATATTAGCCCTAGGAATTACTGAGCATTTCTATAAGAAAAATAATAAACAGCGATAAACCAGTCTCACTAAGGACTACAGGCTAAAGCCAGCACTGGGCAGCAGGCTGAGCATCCTTCTCATTTCCTCTTCCGTTCTTCTAGAATTCTCCTCACCACCTTTTCCAGCCACCCAGCTATGTACATGTTATTTCATTAGAATATGAATGAGAAGCCCTTTGGGAGAATTTTATGCTGTCATGGCAACAGTCACCGTGACAACGGTTAATTAATTGGATACTGATGAAGTGGAGGAAGAGAAAAAAATAGCCAACCAGAGCGGATACAACTCTAGAGGAAGTCATGGTGTGTAGTAATTATATGAATTTCATTCAGCAAAGGCATGCAGCAGGTCAGAAACACAAACAGCTCCCCTTGGCCACCACCTACTCAGAGGCCTGCAGACAAACGTGAATGAGTTGCTCCAGCCTTGCCCATTCAAACTCACACATATGGCTGCCCCAGTGTGGTCAGATTCTTCCCCCAGATAAAAACCTCATTCTAATATAGGGAACTGGCTCAGCCTAGATAGATAGATGACTAGGCCCTAGAACATAAAAACTGTCACCTCCATGCTCCCATTAGAGCAAACGGTACTGATGAGGGAGGAGAACCAGACGTGGGTGGGCAGAGCCATTGACATCGGAAATATCTTCAGATGAAGGCAGCGGAAGTTTGGTTTGTCACTGACATCCCGAGATGACAGGTTGGCTCCTGCACACACAGATGGCTCACAGTTCAAAAAGAACACCAGTCTAGAAGTGTGAAAGAAGCCCTCCCAAGTTGCCTTTTCTCTGAAAGCGGAGTGGGGAAGGAGGAAGGGGACTTGCTAAGGTCCCTTTCTGTAGTGTTGTCCTGCCACCTTTGAAGGCCTGGGCTTAATGGATTTTAGCAGCTGGCTATCAGCGCTAGTTTCAGAGGCCACAAAGCCAAGCAGTACGCTATGGTTAATGTCCTGATACACCGTCCCAATTGGAACAATCACTTTAGATGTTTTTCCAAAACTTAGAATTGCTTTTGTCCACCTCAAAGTGAAATGGAATGGGTTAACAGCAGCGGTAACGCCATGACCCCCCCTTGGACATCGGCCAAGATTCCCTAAGCAGGATTCCAGGTGCCTTGGTATCTAAAAGCAAGGCCACTCGGACCCATGGCAACAGTAAGCCTATAGTCTGAAGGTCGGGCCTAGCTAACAAAGAGATAAAGGATGAATAGAGAACACCAGATGTACCTAGACAAGGTCAAGCTGACATAACTGAACTTTTCCCTCGCCTCAAAGTAGCTAATAGAAACTGTATAATCTGTTTTTATAGAATATAAATACTTAAATTTTTCTTGTAATAAAAAAAAACGAAAAAAAAAAGAAAAAGAATATAAATACTGACTCTAGGCTGGAAGGGGCATGCTCAGCTTTTCGAATGCTGCAGCATCCTCAGGTCTGAGAAAATGAACCCTCTTGCAATTGCATCCAGCTGGCTGGCCTGGTGTTTTGCATCTTGATGGTGTGTTGAAGGCACCCAGGTCTCTGGGGTCCTTCAAAAGTAGTTGAGACACTGAAACTTTACTTGATCCTGAGTAAGTATAACATAAGTCAGGGGCCAAATTCACCCTCCATGTGGTAACCTGTATCCCAGGCAAAGCCATGAAGTCTGGTCATGTGCCCAGATCATCCATTACACCTCTCTTTACTTATTTGTTGATTGTTTTGAGACAGGATCTTGCCACCTAGCAACTCATTAAGTAGGCTATCCTTGAAACAGCTGAGATCCTCCTGCCTCTGTCCCCCGAGTATTAGGACTACAGAAAAGCATGTACCACCACACCTTACTCAATAATTTTATTTTCCCATTTCTGCTTGTTTCTACTTCTGCTCTACCTCAGGCAACCATTCCCATGTCTTTGTCACATAAACACCCTACATGCTATTTTCACAGGGCTGGATTTGAGATTTGAGCGTCTTACTGCCTTATGACTGTCATGTCATGAACAAATCCCCCTTCATAAAACTCATGTTTTAAGTAATTGGTATGTTGGACAGTAGGCAAAGTGGGCACTGCCTTCACCCCAACTCTACCCCCTTAAATATCCAATGACAATCACACTACCTTGGGGAACTTGAGGAGTTTTTCTCAAAATGCGTTTCAGGAGGTTAAAGTATTTGGAAAATGGTTGCCACAGTTAACCAAGATCCCTCCTGTCTAGAAGCTACCTAAAAATAACCATGGCCAAAGGGTACTCCAAAGGCTCTAATTTTCACACCTGCAGGCAAGCTCCAGACTCTTTCTTTCTATCAAGACCACTATTTACAACTTTTGTAAATGAAAGGGTTTGGAAGGGTGGTAGTCACACAAACTCTGACCCTCTGGATGTAGCTACTGGGTGGGGGCGGGGTGCTACATGATTTCACCTCCCAGAGCGTCTTCACTTTTTGCCTTGGCAACAATCTGAAAACCCCATGCCCTACCTATTACCATGTAAGCTTCCCCAAAGCATTGCCAGTCATTTCTTTTACAGATATCATTATTTAGAAAGACTGTATCACATAGAGGCCGTGGGGCAACTCACCCTCCAAACAGGCACCTTCCTTCCTGCTCTGAAAATCTGACAGTCTGATATCTAAATGTGACTTGGTTAACGAACGCTTTTATATTTGCAGAGATGTTTTCAAGAAGAATGTTATTTTTTTTCCAGATCTCACATCTACCTACATCCCCCTCTTGGAGAGACATGTCAAGCCACCAAGATTTCTCCTTCTGAGAAATTCTCCTGCAGATTCATAGCCAGCCATCACCCTTTGCTTCAAAGTTAATATTTTCTTTATGAACCTGTAACAAAGCACATATCTGGTCAGCGGGGGCAAGGGGGGGGGCTTTGTCTTCTACCCGGTCAGCCATTCCAAGAATCAATTTCCTTCTTTTATTCTTTTTCCCAGATAGTCAATTACTGGTTTTCCTGATAGACCTAAAGACAGAATGGAGGAAGCAAGGGTGAGAATGCATTTCTAAATCAATGATCTGTTTCCAATAATAAGCCATCTGGTCCCTTTCCTGCCTTCCTGATGAATACCCAAAGCACCTACAAGAAGAAACATGCATACAAAAAAATAATCTCTTCGTGTTAATATGCATAATATATGTAGTTTGCTGCTTAAATGATTGACTGGAAAGTCAATCTGTCTGTGATAAAGGAAACTATAAGCTCCCCCCTTGACCTCTGAAATACTTGAAATTGCTGTGAAGATTACCTCATTCTTGTTTGAGAAATCGTTAAGGGTTCACCATACAATTTGCAGAATAGCAAGTTTTTCTAAGTGGTAATAAAACCCTGGTTGATCCAGGAAGAGGGATGAACTGGAATGCAAGTGGAGGTAGCTACAGACATCAGCTTATAAACCATTCTCCCCCACCACCACCACCAAAAAAAAAAAAAATGTCAGAACCAAGAGGTCACTCATCAGGCCTTCAGAGCAGATTTCAAACCAATGCCACTTTGACAGACTGCCCTGTAGAACCTTCGATTTCATTAGCACCCATGGGATCCATTGACACAGAATTGCTTCGGCATGTCAGAATACAGCAAAATGTCCCTATTAATTTGTAGTGATGAATGGTGTGGTTTGAGCATTCCCACCATTTATTACGTCCTCAGGTCAGTAAATTCATGGCAGGTCAAAGGAGAACCGATGCCTTTTACTTCCTCCCAGTCTGGTACAGATATCCACAGAGCTGTCTACAGAAGGGAAGAAAGGGGGCTGCTGGTTTGATTTCCCATTTTAACTACTCTAAAGTATGTTACTGTACATGGTTAAAAGAATCAGGGTCCCACTCTCCATGAAATAGATCACACTGATACAGAGAAATAGGTTCACATACACATCCAAAAAGATTAACTGTCATACATATTAATTCTCATTTCCTCCTGAATGGGGAGGTAGATCATCTATTGATTTACTCAAATATTTGATAAATTAAAAATCACTTCTCATCTTGGAACCTGTATCATAAGCTAAGTCCAATTTTCCTTATATCGCCAACCTACAATTTTTTCTGTCATATCCCTCTTACCAATGCCCTCCTTGAACTCGAGTTCTCTGTTTGCTGTCCCATCTCTCCAACACAGAGCAGCCAAGAGTCTCAAAAGATCTGTCCATCCCTCCTTTTTCTTTCCCTACTTTCCACTCATCTAACTCGCTGCAAGGGCTCCTGTGCACACTTTATGTCGACATGCATATTCACCTAACACTGGAGCTTCCGAGTCCGATTTCAGCATGTTCCACTGGAATAGATGATGCCCGGGAGTTTCCTCAAATGTTCTCCATGTTAAACACATACTCCATGAACAGCACATGAGGGCACTAGCTGTAGCGCTACATCCTTACCAGTCCTTCGTATTTTCTGTGCATCTCGTTCTAGTCGTTCTGGTCACGGGTTCTAGTGTGACAGTGCAGTCTTAGCTGACCCTTGTCAACTAAGTCAAGTAACTGGAGTTGACCAATTCATAGTTATTGCCTCCTGTAATGTCTTCCCTTTGAAATTTCTCCTAGAGAGATTTGCTCATTTTTCTGTTGCGTTTCTATCTTTTGCACATTGATTTGAGCTCTTTATGTATTCTAAATCTGAGTCCTTTGTGGAATATAGATGATTGATATGTAGATAGATATAAGTAGATATTTTATAGATGGTTAGATTGTTATGTAAATAGATAGATGAGAGAGAAAGAGACTCTTTCCCATCCTTTTTATCTATCTTTTCACTCTCCAATGCCTTTGATGAACATTTTTTTAATCTTCATCAAAGATAAAAAAATGTGCAGTACATTCTTTTTTTAATTCATTTCTTGTCCTTCCAAAGTACTGCTCAAAAAGAAACCCTTTGTCTGCTCCAAGGCCATGAAATGGTCAACTGTAGTCACAAAACTTTATTCATTCACCTTTCAAATTAGATTGAATTAAATCTGAAATCAATCTGTGAATGCGGTCTAAGGTGGGATATTACTCAATTTTGAACACCTCTCACCTCGTTCAGTGTCTGAAGTTCAGTTCATTCTTAATATTGTCAGATTTACTCAATAAAATAGCACAGGGGAGTCAAGGCAAGAAGAAGCAATATTTGGGTGCGGGCTGTGCATCTTCATAAACCTTCCCTGAATATGTCCCCTCCAGTCACTGACCACCTGCTCCATAGATGGCTTCGAAGTTACTCAGCCAATCCTTCATCTTCAAGCAAATACCAAAACCTCAGATTATTATGGCAAAAGAAGATACATTTTGGAAAAAAAACTGTATTTTTTTTTTACATTCCAACAGGCATTTCTGGAAACACAAGAAGCTTCCAAAGATAGATAACAAGACTCTTAAATCACAAAAACAAAGCCTAAAACCTCTTTGTAAATAAGCCATTTTTATCAAAACAAAGATGATAAAGTGTTGTAAACAGAAAGTTAACCTGATTCCCCCTTCCCAGAGTTCCCTGTTAAGATCTGTTAGTTAAAAATATATAATTAGTCCCCAAACAAAAAAGAAATTGACCAGTCACGGTGAGTTAGGCCTGCTTACATGCTAATCCACAACATTTCTATATGCCGTATTCATCCTTGTATGTCCAAGACCACATATTATCTATTTCTAGGATTGGAAGACTGAAAGGGGCTGTGAGAACAGTTTAGTCATGCTCCAAAAGACAGTGTAAGACCTTTTCTCAGTCTAATGGGAAAAGAGCAGTAGTGAGACCAGTGACAGAGAAATCATGTTCTCAGTGTCCAGAGAGGCCGTGGGGGAAACGCGGGGGCCCTGGTCTAAGACAACGGTTTGAAGACTAGAAGCAAGGATAATGAATGACACGGAAAGAAACATCACTGTAGGTTCTCTGGCTTCTGGCTCTGCGGATGTGGTATCTCTGGCCTCTGGATAGGTAACCCGGGTCCAGATGACAGGGATCGGGGAGTGAAACAGCTCTTCTCTCCTCATTGTCTCTCTGAGAAGAGGTTCAGGTGCACAGTGCTGATGTGTTAGGCACACAGAAGCAAAACAAAGCAGCCACCATGGACATAGGGATCTCTGAGAGCCAAGAGATACATCACCTGGCTCAGAGTGTCACTGTACCTTAATAAGAAGGAAGGGAGGGTACAGTGATTTAAATCAGAATGCCCCTGTAATGGTTATTCTTGGCTGTCAACTACACCTGGAATTAACTAAACCTCAAGTAGCTGGGTATACCTGTGAGGGATTTTCCCCCCTTAATTAGCTCATTTGAAACACCCACTTTTAATCTGGATCTTTTGAGGCTGGAAGATCCAATTAAATACAGATCTTTACAGGTGAGGAGATCCGTCTTCGATCTGGGCCACGCCTTCTGCTGGCAGCCTGCATAAAGGACATGGAAGAAGGAAGCTTGCTCTCTTTGCCTGCTCACTCTCATCCACGTGGGAAAGTCCATTCTCTGCTGGCATTAGAATCTGGGGATTCTGGTGTACACCGAAGATCAGATGGGATATTCAGCCTCGTGGACTAACAACTACTGGATTCCTGGACCTTCCATTGGTAAACAGCCATTGGCGGACTAGTTGAACCACAGCCCATATATATATATATATATATATATAATATCAATAATTTCTGCTCCTGTAGAAAACTCTAACTAATACACCCTCCCCCCCATAGTCCCATGAATTTGAACACTTAGTCCCTTTGGGGTTGGTGGTGCTGTTTGGGAGTTCTAGGAGGTATAGTCTTGTTGAAGGAAGTATTTCACTGGGGCAGGCTTTGAGAGTTCAAAGCCTTGCACACCCTCTAATTCACTCTTTCTGTCTCACACTCTCAGGTGAAGATGTGAGCCCTCAGTTTCCTGTTCTTGCCACCATGTCTGCTACTTGCTGCCATGTCTCCCTGACATGACGGACTCTTATCCCTCTGGAACTGTAACCCTAAGCAAATTCCTTTTTCTCTAAGTTTCCTTGGTCATAGTGTGTTGTTAGAGCAATAGAAAAGTAACGGACACAGGGGCCACTTATGGGTGTTTGGTGCGCTATGGGGATCCCCAAATGTCTGGCAGGGTAGCTCAGACACAAGAGCATGCATTCCTACAGCCTGACAAGCATTTTTTGTGCACATACTGCAGGTAGATCTGTCAGTGAGGTGCACAGGGTGATACATCAGATTGCCTCAAGCTTCTTAATAATCTGCTGTGGATTCAAGTTGAGACTCGGTCTCCTATTAGCTGCTAAAACCTTGTCACATTCGCTATTCCTTTAAGCCTTTCTTTTGTCATCTGTGCACAGGAACAACTGGATGAAATGCCTGAGCTCTCTCCAGCTCTGAAATTCCACCATGCATTCTCTGAGGACATTTAGCTCTCAAAGGATCCCAAGCTCAGCAGCCACGTCATCTATCAATCCTCTGTCTGAAATTTTATTTCTCTAATCAGATTCAGACAAATTCTCAGCTTCTGTCTGTCTCTGGCTTGCAATCCAATAAGACTATATGGATTTGGTTTGCATTCTACTTACTGTTAATATCTGTCCTAAATGCCACTGCCCAGCCATTTTCCTGCCTGCAGAATAATCAGCTGTTAAAGAGCAAGGATGGCATGGTTTCCAGACTCATGTCCCCTGCTCCCATTTCCAAAGTAGATTGTCTAAGCTGATTAAAACATCTCAGAATCTCAAACGTCGTTTTTAAAATGCAACAGATTTTTCAAGACTCCCCCAAGACCATGCCGTGCCAACTTGCCAACTCTGCAGACCAATAACAACAATAACAAAAAGACAAATGAATAACCCTGATCATTTAAAAGGAGACATGGATGCCCAGTTCTTAGCATAATTGTGTCACCCTCACTAAGGGGCTTTAAGGCTCTGAGACTGGTGTCTCAAATTTCCCCCAGGGTATCATGCTGTCTGGGCTGGGACTAACCAGACTTATTAACAGACAGAAATCAAGGACTGGGGAAATGGCAGTCAGTGAAATGCTTTCTAGCCAAGCAAGATGACCCAAGTTTGCATACCCAGCACCCATAGAGAGAGCCAGACATGCTGTTGACTGCCTGTGACCCCAGCATTGAAGAGGCAGAGACAGGAGGGTCCCATGACTTTGCTGACCAGCCAACCAAGCCTAAATTGACGAGCTCCAGTGTCATTGTCCCTGTCTCAAATATAAAACAAAAAGCAATGGAGTAATATATCCAGTATCAACTTTTCATATACACATGTATGTATACATGCATATGCACATATAAAGGAATAGTTTACTTACTTCACATTTATATTTCCCTAAGAGGGTCATGTTTTAAAGTCTTGCTTGTCAATAAATGGACTTCGGTAAAGGCACTAGGTCATGAGGTTGGATCCTCAGCAGCAGATTAGTTCATGCATGGGTTCATAATTTGATGGTGGTATTAGAGGGTAGTAGACACTAGAAAGTATGTTCTACTTGGGGGAAATAGGTAACTATTAGGGTAGTCTGGAGGGACTATCTCCCCTCTCTTTCAGCTTCTGGGACGCCATGAGATGAGCAGCCCCCTGTTCCACACTCCCCGTGAATGTCCTACCACAGCCCAGAAACCATAGCACTCAGTGATAATGGACGGACACTCTAAACTGAGATGAATTTCCACTCCCCAAATTCTCCCAGACAATTCATTACAGCGATGAGAAGCCAGTATGATGGCCATCATCACAGGCCATCGAGTCTCCCAAATCCCAGCTACCATCTCAACCACATCTACTCCAAGCTCTTGGGTGCTCCTTTAATTGCCAATAAAGCCAATTACATGATTTCTTGGTATCAAGAATTAGAGGTTTGAGGGACTGTAAAGATGACTTGGCTGTTAAGAGCACTGGCTGCTCTTCCAGAGGAACCAGGTTCAGCTCCCTACACCCACATGGTGGCTCCCAACCATCTGTAACTCCAGTTCCAAGGGACCCAGAGCCCTCTTCCCGTCTTTAAAAGCACCAGTCACACAGATGGTGCCCAGATGTACATACAGGCAAGACACCTCGTACACATAAAAATAAATTAAGTAAATAAAAATTTAAAACTAAATTAAAAAAAAATGGATTTGAAGTAATGCCGTTATTTTGATCCATTGGTTTTCTGCCCCTTCGGAGTGTGACAGATGATTCTCAGTATTGGGCCTGAGCACACCCACTCACACCAGTGACCACCCGACCCAGCTCCAAGTGTTGAAGATGTGTGGCCTGCGTCTCTGCTCTTCGTTTATCATCCTTTGGGATTTGTATTTTTCTCACCTCTTCCTATAATTTCTGAAACTCTTAAGCTAAAAGCTACATGCGTTCTCTTTGTATCACCGCTGCTGAACCAGACACATAAGGAAACGAGCTCAGGAAGAGAAACGCTTTCTTAGGCTCAGGGTTTCGGGTCTGTGATTCATTGCTCTTCCGACTGCTTAGGGCTGTTCCAAGGCGGCACATGATGATAAAAGCTCCTACCGCAGAAAAACATCACATCCGGGGAGCAAGAGAGAAGAGGCTACAGGTCCCTACTGCCCCTCCCCCACGCTACAGACATACCCCCGTGGCCTCTAGGCTTCCTACTAGACCTCCTTTCTCAGAGATTGCACAGTCTCCTAATGCGACCTCACTAGGAATCAGGCCTTACGGTACAAAACTCTGAGCTTGGAACCAGAGCTTCAATCTACAACAGAATTAACATCTCGAGATTTGTCAAATGTTGTCTCTCTGAAGCCGCAACACGAACGCAAGCAAAGGTTGCCGAGTCCCAGCAGGGTGACCTGTACTTTATGATCTCAATCCTGAAAATTACATCTATTAGCCACCTGGATCCTGCCCCCACTGTACAGTCTTGACAGCCCAACACCAGGGGAAAGCTGTGTCTAGCTGACAGAATGGTCCTCCAGCTACTCCTGCCTAAGCGAGGCTGGCGACAAAAATTCCCAGGACAGAAGTATTACTACAGATCTTCAAGCCCATGTCTCTATCGGGAGGCAAATTCTCCTCCTTTTTTTCTGGCCTCATATAAAACTATTTGGGATATTTCTTTACCTTAACAGAACAGAACTCAAAAGCAAAATGTTTTGACCCACACACACACATAAATATCCCTTGTCCCCAACCAATGAGAAAAAGTATTCAGCTTAGCAGAGTTTCCCACTATACATGAGAATCCTGTTACGAATTCATCCAGAAAAGATCCAAACTGAATTCTCTCACCTTGTATCAAATTGTTCCTATCAGCTGGGAAGATAGTTCAGCAGATAAATGCACTTGTCTCCAAGCCTAGCAACCAGAGTTCATTCACTGGGGGAGGGGGGGTCACACGGTAGAAGGCTAGAACCCACTCCTACATACTGGACTCTGACTTCCACATGCAGACGCTATGATACACATATACCCTTATACATACACAGGTACAAAACTAACAAGTAAGTAACATGTAATAAAATTACAAATTGTTCCTAGCCAATAAAAAAACAACCCAACAGTGGAAAATAAATGTGGTACATTCTGGTCTCCGAGGGACCCTGAGAACCTGTGGCTTTCACAGTCAAGCACATGCAAGGCCACGTGCAGGTGAATGTCACCTAGTGGTGCAGGAGCTTGGAACAAGGTGAGCCTGGCCTTGAAGCTGGTAAGATTGCCAGGCAACAGAGAGGAGGCCTCCAAACAGCATAGGCAGAGAGAGCAGGCAATGCACGTCGTGAAGTACTATGTCCGGTTTACGGAGTGGAGTGTGTGGGTAAGGAGCTGGGAGAGTAGCTGGAGTTCTGGAGCCTTCGCTCATCCTGAGAGCAATTCACAGCTCCACAGCCTTGCCTGGTGACCGTGAGGATGGAGAAACACTTGATGTTCCTTGGTGTTTCTTTAGACGTTATCTGGTCAATATAGAGTTAAGGTGCTACCTTGTCCCTGAGTCCCTTCCTTTGTACATCTTGCCGTACCATGAGCTCCACGGGTAGTGATTATTTCATACTTTTTTTTTTATGTACACCACTTGGCACAGTACTCACAACACCGTGGGTGGTCAGTAAATGTTGAATTAATGGATTAAATAAATAATGAGGTACCGTATATGATTACATATCTCTTTTCTTCATAGCTACTTGTACTGGAGTGGATGGTGCTAGCATTTCACATAAAGGCACTATATAGAGAAAGCAAAAGTGGTGTTGGTCAGTGAGCAGCCGGAGACCATGAGACCACCATTCCATAGGGTAGCAACCTCCAGTAATGCGGATTCCTTTCTGATATCCAGAACTGCTGGACATCCAAATCCTGAACAACACGAGAGCCCAAGTGGAAGACTTCTTGTCCCGGTGCCTGCAACAGACACTATTGTTGGAGAATGAAATCTGAGACACCATTGCGAAGCAGAACACGGGGGTTGGGAAATTACCATCATAGCTAAGCAAACTGATCATCGGGGATGTATAGCTGCGTGCTAAGACTGGATTGAGGGCAGAGAGGAGAGGGAAGAAGGGGTGGGTAGCATGTTTGGCTCAGCTGTCTATAATTTTAAGCTTGTAATGGGATGATAATTTGCGGTTCAGTATGTTCATTTTGAAAAGCTTCCCTCATTCAGAGAAAAAAAAATATGAATAAAACCAAGTCTTTTTTTTTTTTTTTTTGCTCCAAATCTGTGTGGAAACACCAATATCTTTCCACCAAAGAAACAGGTGGTTAAGAAGACCAGAACTGTGGAAGAGACAGTGATCATGCTAAAGAGAGCCTTCCATCTCTTGGGAGCAACAATTATAATTATTTCACCAGGTGTATTCAACCTGCATCTACTTGGAGTGCCTGCATCCCAGGCTAGCTATGAGAGCAGAGCGTCACACCGGCACATAGCAACATCATGTTGTAATGTAAAAAGGCTGGACCACCCTCTGTCTAGTCTTTAATGGTCCCCCAAGAGATTTCATGGAGCCAAAAAAAGACACAAGTGAACAAGAAGTGTGTGTGTGTGTGTGTGTGTGTGTGTGCGCGCGCGCACATGTATTTGAGTGTATGTACATGTGTGTGTTCCGCATCCATGTGTCAAGTGATTGGAGCTGGGATTTCTCCACAAAAGTTTACATGAAATGGTAAAGTATTTTCTACTTGTATTAAATACTAACAGCTTCTAGTGACATGAATGTAGCTGCTTTCTTTAACATACTCATGCCTCTTTTCCCTCCTCTCTTTCCCATCACATACCCCTTCATTTCTCTTTTCTCTTTTGCATCTAAGACGATTGAGTTGGTCTTTACATGCATCTGTGAGCTCCTCGAGGTAGATCATATCTATGTACTCCATATTTACACAGTCTAGATGCCAAGACATGAGCTCTTTATAGGAGGAAGAGGCAAATGTATATTATCAGGCTACAGAAAGAGAAAAAGGAAATGACAAAACCAGGGAAATATGTTCACTGAGGAAACTAATATGTTCTTGTCCTCAGCACGTCAAACACTGTCAGAACCTCCACTAGGTGTGATGAAGGGCACTATGCCTCTAATATCTTCTAAAAACCCAGGATGAATAAGATACAGTGGCACTTTGACCAGGATCGTATACCCCAGGAACTTCATCTCCTCAGAATGGGTCATTATGTACTTATTGTCACAAAGAAAAAAAAAGATGAAACAATACGCAGATGAGATTTTTAACAGTATCTGTGATGTCTTATTTTTTCACAAAACCTAATAAAAAGAATATCAACATTTAATAAACCTAGTTGTCAGATACATGGAAATTTGTTGTATTATTTTTTCACTTTTATTGTGTATAGCAGAAAACTAAATGCTTTGTTATGACGATGATGATGTTTATGACAGCTATGACAGTGATGATTATTGTGATGACGCTGGTCATGATTATGATGGTACAGAAGGCCATAATGATGATGACAAAAATTCAAAGCAAGCAATGTTCATAACATGCAGAGCGTCATGGGAATACACAGAAGGGGCTTGTGATCTTGTATGGAAAGAGCAGGGCTCATAGCCTCCCTTCAGGACACACGGTACTGAAACACTCTCCCAGATCTCAAATTGAAGGCTTTCTTACAAAATTCCAGCTGGGAAATGAACAAGACAGATAGCTTGAGCAACAAAGTGGTTCATTCCAGCTGTTATAATGGAGGGGCCTGTGAACTGTGTCACTTACAAATAGAAATGTATCTTCCTCTGTTCTAGAAGCTGGAAATCCAGGCTCCACATGCAGCAGATCTGGTGTCTGGAGAGGGTCATTTCCCATTATTTTTTCCTGGTGGGAGGGAATTAGGATGGATGCTGTGCTCTTGCCTCACAGAATGATGAGAGTGGGGTGAGATCTAACACATGAATTTGGAGGGAATGCAAACATCCAGCCATGCAAACCACACACATCCATCTCGTCCACTGATCAGAACATTCGGGCAGTCTCTGTGAGCATTAGTTTGTTCCCTGACCTCTCCAGTGGCCTCCAGTCTAGCTATCAAGTTCCTGGCTTCTTACTGGATTCTGATTCCTTCCTGGGAGTTAGACTCTCCTGAAGCCACACCATCTGGGTTTACAGCTGCCTCCCTACTGTGGAGCCCTACCCATCCCATTCTTGACTCTTCCTTCATCCAGCTGTTCCTTTTCCTCATTATCTCCCCTTGAGTCAAGAACCCCAACTTAGCAATCAAAGGATGAAGAACCAAGGGGCGGTGTCATCACCTACCACCTACTAACTATCCTGAGCTAGACACCTGCTGATCAGCGGTCACAACTTAAACTTCTAATCCATCCGGGCTTCATCTCCTCCATTCTCATTCTCCCCTTCTTGCTGTCAAGTTCTAAACTGGCCCACAAGTTAAGCCATGAAAGAAAGGGCGTCATCAGGGCATGGTACAGCATTCACTGAGGAGCCCCTGTGAGCTAGCACATCCCTGGACAGTGGTTCTCCATCTTCTACCGGAAGACTTACAAACTCACCGCAGCATTCAATAGGAAAAGCAACAGCATGGTCTCAGTGCAAAAGATCAGAGGAAGGTAAATAGAGGCCACCAAGTTGGAATACATTGCCTGTTCCAATCCCATCTGCTGTGGGGGAAGGGGGCAAGACACACACACACAGACATACACACCTGGTGAGAATGCAGGCCTTCAGCTAATGGTTACTTCCAGCTTGTTGATAAGCTCTGATCCAAATAGTAACCAGGGCAAAGGGCATCCTAAACAACCCATCCAGAAAGACATGAGATCTCAGGTTGGGAGAAAAGAGCCAGCACCTAGGAAATTGAGTGCTTAAACCTTATCTGCAAATGCTTTCCACTGTTGGCAAACATAGATGTTGCACCTGTCAAAGACACAGAAATGGCTTAAGAACTGAATAATAGAGGGTGACAGGACTGAGGTAGACGTCAATGCAAACACTGGACCATCAGGTGTGTATTCATTATTAAAATGAGTTCATCCTTATTTTGGTATATTGTGCTGTTGGTTGATTTTATCTGAGGCAGTAAGAACCATTTTGAACTGGAGCTAAACTCGGAGGCCAAAGTTTTCTTAGAAATTGGATTCTATTCTAATAAGTTCAAGTTTCAGACAAAAACAAGAAAAAAAAAACAAAAACAAAATAAGTGCATGCAAGCATGGGGTTGGCTGAAGCATTGCTCTGCATTGTTCTGCATAAGACAACTGGAAAGCCGACTAAGACTTTTTCTAACTTCATAATTCAGTTTTTACACAAAGAGAAATCATGTAGTTAAAAATAAAATAAGGGACTAGAAAATGAGTTCTGTTCATTCTGGCTAGTGTGTCAAGAGCTCAATGAAATTAATTTGCAAACTGCATTATCTCAAGAGACACAGTCAACACAGGAAAAATATAACTGGTAAAATATTTGAAAAATGGTTACTTTTGATATAAAAAATCAAACAGAAAACTATGCTACAAAATAACACTGTATTCACCATGATTAATACACTCTGACAACTCACCTGGCAGAGGAGACACTCCTGCACATTGTTGTCGATGGTTCATAGCCATACAAACCTTTGTAGGAAACACTAGAGCAATCAATGTCAAGGCTTAAAACATACTCATTCTCGTGACTCATTCTGGGGAGTGCTGAAAGAAGTTACTTAAAAGAGAAAACAAAGATATATATATGTGTATATATATATATGTGTGTGTATATATATATGAAATTCAGTACAATTTTAAAAAATAAACATGGACATGTTTAATGACAAAGAATGACGGCTTCCCCACAGTACACCCACTCTGAAATAATCCAGCAGCTATAAAATGATATTCACGAAGAGAGATGAAGTGCAGACACGTTCTTCATGGAACTCTGAGTGAAAACCTGTGCTATACAGAATTCTTTCCATGCACTGATTCCGGCCACACTCCGCTATGCTGGAAAGTGTGTGAAAACCACAAGAGAATTGTCACTTTTTGACGGTTTCATACATGCGAATAGTGAATTCTGGTCTTTTTCACACCATTTAGCCCATCTTACCCTCATCCTCTCCTTCTGAAATTCTTTTCTGCAACAAGCTCCCTCCTACTTCCCATGTGGTTGGTGTGAGTGCATGTGTGCCCGTGCGTGTGCAGAGTTGTTTATTGGGACGTGAACATTGCTAAAGAAAATGATACCCTCTCCCCTGCATCTAGTAATTGTCAATAGTACCACAGGGAGGGGCGAGGCATCGTGAACACCAACAGAAAAATTTCAATTTAAGAATACTTGTGCTAAACTGGGTGGTGGTGGCGCATGCCTTTAATCCCAGCACTTGGGAGGTGGAGGCAGGTGGATCTCTGTGAGTTCAAGGCCAGCCTGGTCTACAGAGTGAGCTCCAGGACAGTCTCCAAAGCTACAGAGAAACCCTGTCTAGACGGGAAAAAAAAAATACATTTGCTAGATGGATGGTGGTGGTACCTGCCTTTAATCCCAGCTAATCAGGAGGCTAAGGCAGGCGAATATCTAAGTTGGAGGCCAGCATGGTCTACATAGTGAGTTCCAGAACAACCAGGGATCCACAGAGAAATCCTGCCAATAAATAAATAAATAAAAGATTAGTTGTGCTTAGGTCTGGCGCAGCCTGCTCTGGAACAGAGACCAGATTTGGCACTGTGCCTCTCAGTTTGTACACTGCAGCACTGAACGCCCCCATGGGAAGAATCAAACTGCAGATGACTTTGAGTGCTTCCTCAGGAACACTGTCCTTGGCTTCCATGTGGCAAAAATTTTCCAGTTCACCCTCAGTCCCATCATTCATGTCTGGGGAAGCAAGCACAGTTACCAGAGTGACGACAGATGTCCAGGCGAGGAGCCATCCCTAGCTGTTGTTTTTCATTTACATGGGCATGTCCCGGACCTAGCAGATGAAAACCAGACCTACCCCTTCCCCGAGTGGTGTGGGTCTTGTCCCTACTGCTGTTGCCGTGACAGCCGAGTGTCAATTATCTCCCAAGCGTGAAAGCAAATATTGTGATAGCCCAAGAAACCTACCAGCTTCGGAAGGCTCTGGCGGCTGCCTGGCCAGCTGCCCATGTGTCTTTATTACCATAACAGTCCTCAGGAAAGGGGCTTACTCCATGGGAAGCTCAGTGTTGACCCCATCCATAACTTCCAGTCTTCGTTTTCTCATCTCTCTTTCTTGGTATCCGGACTCTGCTCCTTTTAAGTCTAGTGGTGAGACTTTGCTTTTCTTTGCCTCAAACAAATCCCGTCAAACCATGCACATAGTCTCAGGACCCTTTAACATGTGGTTATATGAAGACTCTGAAATTTTGAAGGCCTTACATATGGTCCTGAGTATCAATACTGAGTCTTGAGAGAAACAACCAATAGGGCATAGATAGATAGATAGATAGATGGATGGATGGATGGATGGATGAGCGAACAGACAGATGATAGATAGATAGATAGATAGATAGATAGATAGATAGATAGATAGATAGATAGATAGGCAGACGGACAGACAGATGATTGATAGATAGAGAGAGAGATAGAGAGATAGAGAGATGATATAGACAAGTATTTTAAGGAATTGACTCACACATTTATAGAGACGACAAAGTTCCCAATCTGCAGGTAGGCCAACAAGTTGGAGACCCACCTAGAGAAGGGCTGACGCTGCAGCTGGAGCCTGAAGACAGGCTGAAGGCAGAATTCCCTTTCCCTCCAAGACTCTGGGCCTGTAATTTCTTAAATCCTTCCATTTATTGAATGGGACTGACTTACACTGTAAAAGATAATCTATCTGCTTTCCTCAAAATCCACCAGCTTAAAAGTTAACCTCATTTACAAATACCTTCACGGCAGCCTCTCCACTAGAGTTTGAACGAATGTCTAGGTGCCACGGTTATACTAATCACACTTGTGTCACGGTGAACAATACCCGACAGGAACAACAGAAGGAAGGCTTATCTTGCCTCATAGTTTCCAGAGATTTCAGTCCACAACAGTGTAGAAGACATGACAGAACAACTCTGCCTGCAGAAGGAAAGGCCTGTAGCGAAGGCCCACTCTACCACAACACGCCAGAAGCAGAAAGTGGTACTGAACTCTGGACTCAGTACAATTTTCAAAGGCCCACAGCTTCGACCAACTAGGTACCACCGCAGCCTCCCAAGACACAAGTGTTGACAACATGAGCCTGTGTGGAAAGTACACACTCAAACCATAGCAGTGGCCTGGTCAGCTGCAAGACTTAAGTCAAGGAGTAGATATTACAAGGATGTGTACTTGGCCATATGGTGGGGTTGTTCAAACAGCTAAAGTTGCTTACTTATAAAGATAATGTGATCTCTGTGCCAAGAATGCTCAAGTTAATATCAGATGGCCTCCTATTAGTGATATTGCAGAGAATGTAACTTTAACTGGATAAGAAGTTAGAGTTATGTGTCATCTACCTATAATAATTATTAACCTGCCTATCTGTAAGTGATATATTACCAATCAATCTCATCAACATATATATGTATGCCCATCAGTTACATAATATCTATCTATCTATCATCAATAAGTCATCATCAACCATCAATCTCTCTTCTGTGATTGTCATCCTCTGTATGTATCTATCACCTATTAAATGTTCTGATTCTAATGTCTTATCATTATTGCATGCATAAAATAAGAATTTCTGTGAATTACTTTTAACTCCAATAAATGCAAAATACTCTTCAAGTGGCCCGTCTCTTCACATTTGATGAATAAAGAAACTGAGGTTTGAGAAGTTCAAGTGCTTGCTCGAGTGCTGTAAACAGGGTTTCCCACTCAAGCCCTTTCTAATGCAATGCAGCCGGCATGCTTACAAAATGTTGCAGGCCGTCACTAGCAATACCCATGTGTCAGTCAGCTTCCCACTGTTATACAAATACCTGAGATAGATCAATTTGGAAGTAGGAAGGCTTTTCTTTCATTTCACAGATACAGAAACGTCAGTCAATTATCACTTGGTCCCACATCAGCCTTTGGGTCAGTGGTGGCCCAGCACATCATGGTGGGAGGGCATTGAAGCTGCTTGGGGAGAGGAGAAGAAAGACTCAAGGGTTCCACAAGCCCTTCAAGAACACACCCCAAGTGGCTTAACTTGCTTCCACCAGGCAGGCCCTATTCTTAAAGTCCCACATGCTCGAATAGAGCATAGATAGAGTGCAAGCCTTTCACTTGTAGTCTTTGGGGGACTTTCGAGATCCAATCTAGAGCACCTGTCACTTCTTAAATGGTTCCAATCTGGCCTCTACCCTGTTCATCATTTACCCTCAAGGAAGAACAGCTCCTACATTAGCAAAGCATCCCATGGTCTCCAAGAACAGACGCAGGTTTGCTACAGAAGAGAGACACTCTATTGGGTTAGTGCTGAAGCTCCTCTTGACCAGAACAGAGTTGTGTCCAAGCTGGGAGCACAGGAAAAGAGACATGAGGTAGAGCCTAAAATCAGAACCTAAAATGAAATTCCAGCCTCCTAGAATACAGGTTAGGTGTTCCTGATATGAAAAATCCAAAATCTAAAATACTCCAACATCCAAAGCACTGAGCATCAGCGTGGTACAAGTGGGAAATTCCACACATGTCCATGAGAGAGGTTGCAGTCACAACCCAGGGAGACTGAGAATATTACCTAATGGGTTAAAATTCCTTCAAGCTGTGGAACACAAAGGGTATGAAACACACATAAATTCTGATTGGATGTAAGAGATCCTAGTCTCTTACTGTGTTATCTTATTATATATAAATATAATATATTATAATATAAATATTGCAGAACTATTTCCAACCCCAAGCATTTTAAACAGGGATTACTCGACTTTTACATGAATTTTTGGGAAGGCTTCTCCATCTCCCAGTAAAACATCTGCAAGACAAACCTGTTCTCACTACCGCTGACCACCTGTCACCAACGCCAAGAGAGACTTGCAACACCAAGCATCTCTCCCTTTATTTCACCTAGGGAGAAAAGGAAAAAAAAAAAGGCAATAAAGAGGGACCAGAGTCCTTCTTCTTGGAACTTTGTCACTTTCTCACAGGTGTCCAATAGAGTAATAAGCTGGTAATCTAGAAACACCTGCTACTTTCCAAGAAAGATGTCTACAACAATAACGTCTCCAGAGTCGGGATTAAATGTCAGTCTTTGGACATCCCAACACCCTCCAATGTTTTACCATAAAAAGGCACAAACAACATCATACCCCTAAAGTCACAATGCCCTTTCCTAGGTTCCGTCCTGCTGCTACAATCACACATCAAAGATCCCCTAGGGCAATGCATTGGCACCTCATCGGAATAATCATAGATGTTTCTTTAATAATGCATTTATTCTCAGCTTTTTGTTGCTGTTGTTAGAGTTGTTTATTTCCCCCTTTGTGCTCTATGGTGTCTTTAGCCCACTGAGAGCCTTTCTAATACATTTCCCTTTGTAGTTTTAAAAAAAGAAATAATTGGGTAACGGCTGACTTCTTTTGGTTACGTGGAAAATCAGCATCTCGGTGGCTGCTTCAGACATGCTTAATAAGAAAGCCATTAGAAAGGCAGAAGAGAACCCTATCATTATTTTCCGGTTTCCTCCTTAATTATAGACAATCGCTCTTGAAGGAAGGGGGACAGCTTCTCTGACAAAAGTTGTGGAGCGTTTAGCAGAACAATTTGGAACCAGATTGAATGGATCAATGCTGTGTCAACTCGCAGATGCGCAACAAAAACTGCTTAGATGGGATGAGAGGCTAATTCAGCTGTTTTTCCTTCACGCAGGAAATGGAAATGTGGGTGCTTTTTCTTAATGGTTGCCCATTCTTTTATTGTTGGAGAACTTCATACATGCATATGTTTTGGTCAGATCTACCCCCATCCCTTCCCCTCTACTTCTTCCCCAGCCCTCCCTTCCACCATTTTCTTCCTTCCAAATTCTTGTGTTCTCTCTTGTAAACCCCCTGAATCTACCTGGTGCTTCTTGTATGTGCATGGGCATAGGAACATCTACTGGAACAGGGTAACCACATTATAGGCTATAGCCATTGCTCTTGGTCACTCTTCTATGTGCGTGGGCACAGGAACATCTACTGGAACAGGGTAGCCACATTATAGGCTATAGCCATTGCTCTTGGTCACTCTCCTAGAAATGATGGTAAAACCCTATAGCTGAAGGCATCACATTCCTGAGTCACAGGATGTGGAAAAATCAAGCTGGTATCCTCCTAGAAGTTTCACCCCTATGGCTAGCTTCCATGGTGCTGAAAGGTGCTATGTACCAGGGAGAGAAGCCATTAACAGTCCTACCCTGCTCTGGCCCCTGGAAGCAAAAGTAATGATTGTCCTAGCAAGGTATGCTTGTTGGTGCAATAATGGTGCAATCGTTATGGGAGTAACCCATCACTTTATGATTAGATTTAAAGCTACTCTACAAGATGTAACTCATGCCTGTTATTATTAAGAACCCAAACCCCATGACTGGCTAGGTCATATGTTCTAGAGGACAACCTGGTATTATTATTCTGCTAAACCAATATACTACTATTCTGCCCGTAAGTTCTTAACTTCATACCTTGTAGTAGTTTGAATGAGAATGGTACACCATAAGTTCATACATTTGAATGCCTGGTCCCAGTTAGTGGAACTGTTTGAAAAGGTCCAAGAAATGAGGTCTTGCGGGAGGATGTATGTCAGCAGGGGTGAGTTTTGAGGTATGAAAAGCCCATTTCAAGTACAGTCTCAGTTTCTCTCTCTCTCTCTTTCACACACACACACAGACACACACGCACACACGCACATTTCTGCCTGCTACCTGCAGATCAAACTATAAAGCTCTCAGCTACTACTCCAGTGCTATGCCTGTCTGCCTCCTGCCCAGATGATCATGGACTATCCCTATGAAACTGTAAATGAGCCCCCACTAATGCTGAAAGAGTTGCCTAGGTCATGGTGTCTTTTCACAGTAGAATAGTAACCAAGACATAGCCATAGATTAGTGCATCTCTCAACCATCACGGGAGATGCTTCTTGCCTTAGATAGCAATTACTACTGAGATCCACATGTGGTTAACATACAGAGGATAAGACAATGGCGTGTTCATCCCCAAATGGGGCATCTATACAATACTTACACACACACACCCAGGGCTCAGGGATCATCTCAGAAGAGGCAGTAAAAGATTATAGGAGACAGAAGGAGTGAATATCTGCAGCAAACCATTATCTGGCAGACACAACAGCATCGCTCACACATGCACTCCCAGCAGCCAGGTCTGCTGCACAAGCCCTGCGTAGGCTCAAACCAGAAAAAACACAGGTGTTTTTGTTTGGCTTTCTATTAACCTTTTGCTCCAAAAGATCCAGTTAGCTGTGTCTTAAAAACATATTACAGAACAATATGTCTCCAAGTTTGGATTCCGTGTTTCCTCCATAACATAATAGTTCTGTTATCAAAAGAGTCACTGAATTGATTTCCAATTCCAGACGCCCTCCTTCAGCTGCAATCTTTTCTCTAGAAGGTTAACCCTAAAATTCTCTTATGCTGCCCTTGTCCTCACGTTGGGTAAAGCCTCCTGGCAGACCAACATGCTTCAGTGTGGGTACCACACTGAGGGCTCAGAGGCTGTTGCTCAACACTGGCACAGTCAAGTCAAAGTCCCTGAGTCCAGGGGTGGGGGAATCTCTGTTCAGAGAGTTACAGAAGGACAAACGGAAACGAGACGCAATACGCCTGTTTTCCACTCTGTGTGTTTCATTGCCTGGCTTCCCACAATGCACAGGGCTTAGAGTAAGCAGCAGTGGGCCCCAAAGGAGAGCATTTCATAATTCCCTACACAGCGCACCCTGGCTTGATAACATCAGACCTCTAGTTTCACTTTACCAGCAGTTCCCGGATGTCTCTGCTGGTCCACTTTCTGTCTGTTTTACATGCACTGTTTGGGTGGCCTTAGTGATTTGTCTCCTTGTTGCAAGCCTCAAGAGGTGAGGACATTTTTCTGGGTAACAACTAATAAAGTTGGGATTTTATCAAAGCCTCAATGTTATCATACACATGTAAGGGTCTGAGGAAACACTGAAGGAAACCCCAGACTCAAACAGTATTTAAAAGCAAAGAGCTTTATTAATATTCCAGCAAATGCAGGGTCGTTCACCTGAGAGGAGCATGCAGGCCCCTTTAAAGCACAGATAAGGGATGTTTCCATTAGTTATGAGAACGGGTGAGTTTAATCCCGTCACACAGACATCATTTTCTCCCACAAAACAAGAAGACAATCAAAAAAGGCAGAGCTGAACGAAGTGTGGGAGCACGCATCTATAAGTCCCAGCCCTCAGAAGGCTGAGACAGGAGGATTAAAAATTCAAGACCAAGCACCGTGTCTGCCTACATGCAGCCATGCACCCTACGATGCTTCCCACCATGATGATAATGGACTGAACCTCTGAACTGTAAGCAGCCACCTCAATTAAATGTTTTCCTCTACACGAAAAAAAAAAGGAAAGAAAATTCAAGGCCAGTCCAGGATACATGGTGGGACCCTGTCAAAAGCAATCAGGGAGGTAGAATTTCAGGCATTTTGAAAGTAAGCAGTCTTGTCTTCATGTGGACCTCCCCAATCACTCCACATCACACAAATGGGGGTACCTAACATAGGAGGCAAATATTAATTTTTCATGGTAGGTATCTTACTCAGATTTCTATTTCTGTGATAAAGATCAAAAGCAACTTGGGGAGGAATGGGTTTATTTCATCTTACAGCTGTGGTCTCCACGGAGGGACATCAGGACTGGAATAGCAGGTAGGAACTGAAGCAGAAGCCAGAGAAAAATGTTTCTAACTGACTTGCTCACCCTAGTCTTGTTTGATTTACTATCTTATACACCCTGGAACCAGCTACCCAGGGGCAGCACCATCCACAGTGATCCACGCCCTTCCATATCAATCATTAGTACAAAAGTGGGAAAATGCCCTACTGACTTGCCTACAATCAATCTTACAGAGGCGTTATTTCTCAATTGTGGTATCTCTTTCCAGATAACTTTGCTTGTTTGTTTCCAAGACAGGGTTTCTCTGCATAACAGTCCCAGCTGTCCTGGAACTAGCTCTTGTAGACCAGACTAACCTCGAACTCACAGAGATCTTCCTGCTTCTGCCTCCCGGGTGCTGGGATTAAAGGCGTGAGCCACCACCGCCCAGCTTCTTAGATAACTTCAATTTATGTCAAGTTGACAAAACCAAAATACCAACCAGATCTTTGTGAATGTCTTACAAGATATTTTATTAATCTCATTTTTAACATGTTAAGTGCAGAAGCCTATAGATGCAGTAATCTTCCATCTGCCTCAACCTACAACCGTCTTGCACCAACAGAGCAACCACTGGAAACAGTTCACTTCCAGTTGGTGGATGTTCTGAATCTGTTCACACAAATGCCACAACTTGTTTTCTAGCTTAGTTTGTGAGTCACTTCTCTCTTTGCCTCTCCTCCCCTTCCCCTCTTCCTCCTCCCTCTGTAACTTTCAGAGCTATTATCTCCCATGCTAACATTCCTTGGTAAACACCTACTGTGTTTGGATTTTAGACTTTGTAGTGTATCCTTACTTCCTTTCGTCGCTATGAGGAAGCAGCAAGGAACAGCCTGTACAAACAGCTTCGAAAATGTGTGCGCATTTCTGTGTGTCCAAAATAAACCCAGAAAAGTAGAAATGGTAGCCAAAGAACTGAGCATTTTAAATTATTATAATATTGTCAAATGTACCTTAAATGCTCATGCCAGTGCGTTCTGGGAAAAACAGGGCACAGCAAGAATTTTAGCCAAAATCTTACCAAAAGCAATCTGCAGATTCAATGCAATGCTCATCAAAATCCCAGCAAAATTCTTCAAAGACCTTGAAAGAACAATACTCAACTTCATATGGAAAAGCAAAAAACCCAAAATACCCAAAACAATCCTGTACAACTAAAGAACTTCTAGAGGCATCACAATTCCTGACTTCAAATTCTACTACAGAGCTACAGTACCAAAAACAGCCTGGTATTAGCAGAAAAAACAGACAGGAGCACCAATGGAATCAGATCGAAGACCTGGATATCAATCTACACACTTATGAACACCTGATTTTTGACAAAGAAGCAAAATATATAAAATGAAAAAAAGAAAGTATATACAACAAATGGTGCTGGCATAACTGGATATCAACATGTAGAAGAATGAAAATAGACCCATATCTATCACCATGCACAAACCTCAAGTCCAAATGGATCAAAGAGCTCAACATAAAGCCAGCCACACTGAACCTTATAGAAGAGAAAGTGGGAAGTACATGTGAATGCATTGGCACAGGAGACCACTTCTTAAATATAGCCCCAGTAGGAAAGACACTGAGAGCAACAATTAATAAATGGATCTCCTGAAAAAAAGCTTCTGTAAAGCAAAGGACATGGTCAACAAGACAAAATGGCAGCCTACAGACTGGGAAAAGATCTTCACCAACCCCACATCGGACAGAGGGCTGACCTCCAAAATATACAAAGAACTCAAGAAATTGGTCATCAAAAGAACAAATAATCCAATTTTAAAAAACTGGAGTACGAACCTAAACAGAGAACTCTCAACAGACAAATCTAAACTTGCTGAAAGACACTTCAGAAAATGCTCAACATCCTTAGCCACCAGAGGAATGCAAATCAAAACAACTCTGAGATTCCATCTTACACCTGTCAGAATAGCCAACATCAAAAATACTGATGACAGCTTATGCTGGAATGGTTACGGGGTAAAGGGAACACTTCTGCATTGCTGGTGGGAGTGCAAACTGGTATAGCTGCTTTGGAAATTGGTATGGCAATTTCTTAGAAACCTAGGAAACAACCTACCTCAAGACCCAGCAATACCTCTTTTGGATATATACCCAAAAGATGCTCAACCATACTACAAAGACATGTGCTCAATTATGTTCATTATTTGTCATAGCCAGAACCTGGAAACAACCTAGATGCCCTCAACCAAAGAATGGATAAAGGAAATGTGGTACATTTACACAATGGAGTACTACACAGAAAAGATGTGGGGGGTGACATCTTGAAATTTGCAGGCAAATGAATGGATCTAGAAAGCAACATTTTGAGTGAAGTAACTCAGAGCCAGATTGACAAATATAATATGTATTCACTCATCAGTGGCTTTCAGACAGAAAGCAAAGAAAAGCCAGCCTACAATTCACAACCCCAGAGAACCTATACAACAAAGAGGACCCTAAGAGAGACCTACATAGCTCTAATCTACATAGGAAGGAGTAAAAGACAAGATCTCCTGAGTAAATTGGGAGCATAGGGGTTATGGGAGAGGGTACAAGGGGAGGTGGGAGGAAGGGGGAAGTGGAGAAAATATACATATATCAATAAAAACAATAAAAAAATTTGAGAAGAAAAGAATCTTAGCCAAATTCAGAGGTGGGCATCATCAAATGTAATCTTTGTTAGTCTGGTGGAAGTCAACGTGAGTCTGATTTTTCTTTCTCTATCAGTAAGCATGATTCTTGTTTATGAACTAGATATGCTTTCATTATGTGGGCTTCCTCTTCCTGCCCCCTCTCTTACATCACTTCCTCTTCCTGTCCTCTCTTACATCACCTCCCTCTTCCTGTCCCCTCTTATATCACCTCCCTCTTCCCGCCCCCCTTACATCATCTCCCTCTTCCTGTCTTCTCTTACATCACCTCCCTCTTCCTGTCCCCTCTTACATCACCTTCCTCTTCCTGCCCTCTCTTACATCACCTCCCTCTTCCTGCCCTCTTACATCACTTACTCTTCCTGTCCTCTCTTACATCACCTCCCTCTTCCTGTCCCCCCTTACATCACCTCCCTCTTCCTGCCCTCTCTTACATCACCTCCCTCTTCCTGCCCTCTCTCTTACATCACCTCCCTCTTCCTGCCCTCTCTCTTACATCACCTCCCTCTTCCTGTCCTCTCTTACATCACTTCCCTCTTCCTGTCCTCTCTTACATCATTTCCTCTTCCTGTCCTCTCTTACATCACCTCCCTCTTCCTGTCCCCTCTCTTACATCACCTCCCTCTTCCTGTCCTCTCTTACATCACCTCCCTCTTCCTG
>JAQHUG010000072.1:5579330-5595718 GCA_028555095.1 Dicrostonyx torquatus
CCTCTCTTACATCACCTCCCTCTTCCTGCCCTCTCTTACATCACCTCCCTCTTCCTGTCCTCTCTTACATCACCTCCCTCTTCCTGCCCTCTCTTTATGTGGTCTCATTCTTTTTGTGGCTTTCTTCTTTCTGCGTTATGCCCATTTTGCTCTAAATTTTTAGTCATTTTCTTTTCTATTTTCAACAGCTCTTGGTTAGTGTGAAAAAATGGATTCTTTTGTTACAAATGTTGCCATATTTTCTTCCCAGACCATCTTTTCACTTATGGCATTTCCCAAGCAGAATCCTTTTTCTGTAGACAAATCTGCTTTCCCCTTCCTTTACAGATCTAAGTCTCACACTGTGCTTATAAGAGCTGTACCTGTTCTAAGATTGGACTGAATTTCTGAGAATTTTATTCTCATGCTTTTATGGATCCACATTTTTACACTGAAACATTTGGTTCTTCGGGGATTTATTTGGCACAAGGAAGGAAATCGGTATCAAAGCTTTCCCGGATGAGGCGGTTACTCTAACTTGGGAAGCACACTGAGTTCAACCTTAACACTGATGCTGCATGGAAAGCATGTGTTCGGTGTGTCACGGCTCTGCTGCACACCACCATGTTCGCCATCCCCCTCAGCCTCCACCAGCGCATGGTGAAGTGGTGATGACCGCATAGCGTATGCAGCTGAGTCAGACCTCAGTTTACCCAGAAGGTGTGCTGATATCAATCAACTGAACGCCTCTTTATTATTCTCCTAACTCAGGAATTCTTAACTTTTTAAAGACATCATATATATGATATATGTTTCTATCCTTGCTCTCACTCTTTCCTCCCAGCATGAGTCAATGCCAATGTCTCTTGTTCTACTGCTTCCTACCAAGGCATCTGGTTACCCCCTCATCCAATTTACAAGCACATAGCACAGTCCTGATGCAATCTGCAAAAAGACCATCAGGATATGTTCTCTCCTGTATCTGTCACAAATTTGGTTGTTTGTCCCTAGATTAGGTGTTGCCTCCCCCATGTCACCATTTTAACAGTCCTTCTGACTCCTTCTGTGCAAGATGAGCTGCCATCAGAGGATCGTCTGTGAAGACTTATCAGCTGACAATACTGTGAGAGCAGAAAGAAAATGGTAGCAGTGGATTTGTGGAATGAGAAGAGCTTTGGTGATTGAGAGCACCACACGGAAATAGTATCTGACCCTCTAGACACTAGGAAGTCTGGCCATCAACTCCATATCATTTGCTTGTGATGTGTAACATTATTAGATCATTAGCCTCGTGACCTTTGCACAAAACCAGCTCTTGCATCTGAGCTTACAATGCCAGCACCCATAACAGCATCACTATTCCAGCCTCTGTAGTCCCTGCAGGAGAGACCACCTCTGATGATGAAGGCCAGAAGAAAATCAGAAAGCAACCTTCAGTTGTTCAGTGACTAGAAGATGTGTCCAAATCTTTCTAGCCATCTATCTGTCTAGGGAGAGAGCCCGCCATGAAGCCGCCAGGGTCAGACATGCTGTGTCTTCCCGGTAAGCCCACTACCTCATGGTGACTTACAGACTATTTAAGAATGGGTTGAAATAATATGAAAGAGCTAGCCAAGCAAAGGCTAGAGATAATGGACCAGGCAGTATTTAAATGAATCCAGTTTGTGTGTAATTTGTGTATTCCGGGTATAGCCATGTGGACGTGTGGCTGGGAGCCAGGCGGGACACAGCCCGCTGCTCCCACCTAATACAACATCTAGCTAGCTATCTTTCTAGCTATAATCTATCTATATCTCTCATTTCTTCTCTCAAATTCTTTCTCACCCTCTCTCTATCTCTCTCCCTCTCTCTTCTATCCTGAAATAGTACCTGAAAGAAAAAAAAATGTCAAGCAATAAATAAATAAATGAACTGGCAAGTTCTTGACAAAAGCCAAATTTAGAAACTGAAAGCAGGCAGTTCTTCTGTTGCTTTCTTGCAGCATAATCAATGAGCTTGTCAAAGAAAGGAAGAGGAGGGAAGGAAGAAGGGAGGGATGGAAGGAAGAAAAAGGAAATTTCTCTTAGATGGACTTTTTAGACTATGTAAACCCAGAGAAAGAAAGGGGTGGGGAGACAATCAAATGATAAGCAATGAAAATAGCATAAATCAACACATTAAAAAGAGACTGTTAACATGAAAGCATATTTGAGAAATTTAACAGCTAGAATATAAAGCTATAATTTCTATCTACAACATTGATAGCCTTCATTCCTGAACTCAATAATAAAAAATTCAAGCTATGCATCTTGAGAAATCTGGCATAGGATTACTCATACTCACCAGTAGGCAAAGATAAGGCCACCAGAGCCATCTAGCTTAACCCTCTTGGAGGTCAAAAGGTGAAGTCGGAGGATCAGGAAGGGAGCTTGAGTGAAGAAGTCAAGGCCATAGTGAGTCAGCCACAAGCCACTACCAACCTTAGATCTTGTGACTGTGTGGCGCTTTGAAGACTCCTGCCAGCTACCACAACCAACTTGACAAGGTTGCTTCGTGTGTTGCACAAAACCCCTCGGGACTGGGTGCCTCCTTGTGTAGCTCCCAACTAGCTCTCCCCAGCTCTGCTCTGTCTTGAAAACCAGACTGACACAGACTCACCTGACTTCTTGCTTACACTTCTAGCTGAGTTTTATCAAAAGGGAGCAACAGCAAATCTAGGAGGGCACCTCTCCTGACTTCTGCCTCAAGCCAGCATCCTCCTGAGAATGCACACCACAGAGCTGTTTTTCTTCCCTCCTTCAGGCCTTAAGTGTGGATTCACCTCTTTGTTTGGCAGGGTTCACTAGAAGAACACAAGTAGAATGGAAAGCGAGAGTGGGAAAAGAAGAGGGAAGGGAGGAAGACAGGGAGAGAGAGATAGGGAGAGAGGGTCAGGGAAAGGGAGGAGAAGAGAGGGGAGATAGGAAGGGGAGAAAGGAGAAAAGAAGGAGAGGATGGAGGGAGAGAGAGCGAGAAAGGAACAGGAAAAGGGATGGGAAGAGAAAAGGGGAGGGAGGCAGGGAGAAGGAGGGGGAAGATAACCTAGAAGGGTAGGGGATAAAATAGGGAGAGAAGGGGGAGAGGAAGGGGGAGATTGTTAAATCAGTTTCCTTACTGTTTGTTAAGTCAGTAACAATAGCTACCTCACACCTAAAAGGCTGAGAGCCTGCTAGCTGCTGGGACCTTGAGCCTAGATGCCTCCACAGTCCCAACCTGGTGTCAGACACTTGGAGGGTCCCTCGAGATGTGCTGGTCCTTGTCCAATTATGGAAACCTGGAATTGTTGGTTCTGCAGTCAGTAAAGGAATCATCATCATCATCCTCGCCATCAGCAGCAGCAGCAGCAGAGGAAACAACTCCATGACCAGAGGGATGGCCAAGAGAATGAAAGGCAAATTTTCCTTCTGAATATCCTTTTTCTGGGCTGCCACTAGAAAGTGCTACCCATATTTTGGGTGGATCTCACCAAGTCAGTTAAGGCCATCAGAACAATTCCCCAGATGAGGCTCCTTACTGAGGTGGTTTTAATGTATGACATGTGAACATTAGAACTATCATGGTCTCCTAGAACTTCTGTAACAAGTTGTCCTGGTTAGAACAACAGAGCTGTGCCTCATCCTCCTAGGGTGATTTGTGATTCTAGAACTTTGTAATTAAGGGGTTAGCAGAGCCATGCTTCTGCTCTCGAAGGCCTAAGGGAGGCTTTCTCAGCCTTCCTAGCCATTCCCAGCTTCTGGTGGCAGCTGATAAAATCCTTGGCATCTTGTATTGCTCTCATCTCTCCCTTCAGCACCATGCAGAGTCTTCCTGTCTCTGCCATGTCTTGTCTATTCTGATGAGGATACTATGACACTGGACGAGAGACCACCCTGCTTTGGCTCTGTCTGTAAGCATCCTCACTCCTAGATCACACACTTGGGAACTGTAGAGAGATACCTTCTAGACAGACAGATAGATGATAAATGCATGATAGGTAGATAGATAGATAGATAGATAGATAGATAGATAGATAGATAGATAGATACTGGGAAGATTGCTTGGTAGGTTAAGAGTGCTTGTGGCTCTTGCATAGGACCAAGGATTGGCTCACAACACTCACCTGGCAGCTCACAACTGCTTATAATTCCAGTTCCAGAGGACCCTCCACACTCCTACAACCTTTGTAGGTGCTGCACACACACGGTACACAGACAAACATAACAGGCAATATATATATAATGCTCAAGGGTTTATTTATTCTTAATTTAGTTATATATATATATAACTTAGTTTAGTTATATATATATATATAAGTTACTTATATATATACAGTATATATAAGTATATATATAACATACAGACAAACATAACAGGCACTAAATTAAAAATAAATAAATCTTTAAGTATATCTAAAGATTTCTTATTCCATATAAGAATGGCATATAAGCATGCAATGTATTTTAACAATATGCATGCCCCACTTTCCACCAACTCCTCCCAGACCCTCTCCCAGTCCCTCCCCAATTCATTCCTCTTTCTTTTTTTTTAAACAACTCACCAACTCCCACTGGTTTGATCCATATACTCATGGGTATTGGGCCATCCACAGGAGTACAGTCAGCCTACCAGGGACCACATCCTTAAAGAAAACTGACTCTCTGTCTCCCAGAAGCCATCAGCTATCAATAGCTCCTTGGCTGGGGTGGGTTTGTGAGCACCTCTCCATCTTTCTGGAATCGACATACCTTCTTGAGAGACAGAATTCAGTTCCGAGTTGGGTGAGTAACAACGCTCTGATACATCTGACCACAAGGGATGAAGTATCCTTGTGGGCTTCACATATTCTACATGCATTTCTGGTGTAGGAGGGTCCTTCTGTATTTGGGTTGCTTTCATTGGTTAATAAATTGGCCTTTTGATGGGGCAAAATCTTAGATAGACAGGGAGGACAGAATGGAATTCTGGGATAGGGAAGGCTCAGAGAGAGCTGCCATGAAATCGCCAGAGTCAGACATGCTGAATCTTTCCCGGTAAGACCACTACCTTGTGGTGACTTACAGACTATTAGAAATGGGTTGAAGATGTAAGAGTTAGCCAACAAGAGGCTAGAACTAATGGCCAGGCAGTAATTTAATTAATACAGTTTGTGTGTAATCACTTCGGGTATAAGCTAGCCGTGGCGAGACACAGCCCTCTGCACCTCATACTACACATTCCTATAAGTAACGCTTAATAAACTCCTTTTTGTTTCCACTTGGGATACAGAAAGCAATAAGAGAATGTTGCTCCTACCCTAGTAATGAAAAAAGGCCAAATAAATTACCTAATGAAAGCTTTTACTGATCCCACCAGATGTCTGAGAGTATAAAAAAGTTTAGTCCATTTTAATGTCTCATAAACCCCTTAAAGAGAGATGGACCATATAAACTATCACCTACTGTACAAGCGGGTTAGAAAAAAAAAAAAAAGAGCTAACATCTTAACAAACACTTAAGAGTCAAACTTAAGTGGACAAGACAGTATGGAGCCCTAAAACCCAGTAACAAGCCCAAGTGGCTCCTGTTCAGCAGTTCCTTCCCATAATCTGTATCATTACTCCGAGAAAGACGGAAGCAGAAGAAGCCCTGGGGTGGCACAGTGCTCCTGTGCACACCGGCTGCACTGTATGAATGAAGAGACTCACCTCCTTAGCAGACTCCGCAGATGAAGCAGGCGTCTGAAGTTGCTAGGAAATGGTGGCGGAACCTCCCACTTTGAAGCCCTGGCAGACTGTTGCTGCTCCTGAGAAATGGAAGCTAAAGTTCTCTACCACTGTCCTCTGAAGGCCTCTGGAAGGGTGAGAGACAATCTCTGGTCCAGAATCCTGTACTGATAAAGCAGTGTCCTGTGACCATCAAAGGCAGAAAGATATGACCACGTAAAGGGAGCCCAGATACAAAGCAGTCTTTAGATGAATCGGGAACAAGAGAAAATACTGCCACTGGGGCTCAGAGGAACAGATTTCCCCTACAGTGAAAATTTAACCAGGGAATGAAGATCCCTCCCCATAAGTCATGAGTGACATACAAAGTAACAAGCAGAGCAGTGAGCTCTGGGTTCAGGGAGAGTGGGTGAGGAAGACACTTGAAGTCAGTCTCTAGCCTCATTGTATACACATGAATACCACACACACACACACACACACAGAAAGTTTTCATAAAAACAAAACCTTAGAGACTCAATTGCCAGCAGACTTGCATTAAATAAAATTTTGCAACTTCAAACAAAAATTTTGAGATTAAAAAGATGGAAAATTTAGTCCACATATAGATAAATATAAGAAACAATGAAATTGGTAAACACAGAAAACACATGAAGGTATTGTTTTATCTTAAGTCTTTTTTTAAAAATTTACAAATGCAAAATAATAATGTGTTATATAGTTTATATCAGATAGAGGCGTCATATGATTAAAAACCAGTACAAAGGATGAGAAAGAAAAGGGTAGTTTCAAAGACTTTATACAACAGAAGAAATGACCTATGATTTTAAAGTAGACTACTGTAATGACATGTATTTTGTCAATTCTACATGAAACACTAAGCAACAAGAAAAAGAAAATCCAGTAAGAGGAATTTTAAAAATCAAACGATCCAAAATAAAATAGAAAAGGCAAAATAAGGGAAATTAAAATTACAAATATAAAAATAGCACATTTGAATCCAACCACAGTTATTATCACATCAATGAAACAGGGTCTAACTATCTCCACTAGAAGACAGAGAACAACAAATCGGAAAGAGCAAGACCTAACTATGTATAGTTTACACCTACACAAAAGGATTTTAGAAGGCATCCCAAATTAGCACTAATCAAAAGAAAGCTATATCATAAAAGACAAAACTTAAATATTATCAGATCTAAAATGAGCATTATATATAATTTAAAAATATGGTGGCGCACACCTTTAATCCCAGCACTCGGGAGGCAGAGGCAGGTGGATCTCTGGGAGTTCGAGACCAGCCTGGTCTACAAGAGCTAGTTCCAGGACAGGCTCCAAAGCCACAGAGAAACCCTGTCTTGAAAAAAACCAAAAAAAAATTACACTAAGAATGATTTTATACTATAATAACACAATTTACCATGGAGATTATCATCAGTGCTAAAAGTATATGTACCTAACACAAATTTCAAGGAATGTGATTGAAAAACCTAATCTACTCAAATGTAAAATAGATAAATTCACAATATGTCATCAACAGTGGAGAGTTCAACATTTATGTCTTCAATTACTCAATTGAAGTATCTAGGAAATGAGCAAAGGTATGGAGAACCTGAACATCACAGAGCAGTTTGATCCAACTGCTGTCTTACCCAGCGACAGAAAGCACCCATTCTTTTGAAGATTACACTAACTATTCACCATTCAGACTATGCTCTTAACTAAAATTCAACAAATTTCAAAAGAATAAAGTAAGCCAAAAAGATACTATAACCACAGTGGAATCAAAACTAGAAATCAGTAACAGCGATGTGTCTTGGAAATTACTAAGTACTGGGAAATTAAACACATTTAAATGAAATCAAAGCAATAAGAAAACATTTTGGATAAAAGTGAAACTACAACAGGATACAAGTCAAACAGTGTTCAGAGGAAACCGTGTCGTCTTTACATGCTGGTATTAGAAAATAAGAAGAATCACACACCACTCTCCTTCTACCTGAAGGGACTAGAAAGAGAGGAACAAATTACAACCAAAGCAGGTGGAAGAAAGAAAATAATAAAGGCAGAAGGAGAAATCAATCAAACAGACAAAACCAAAACTGTGTCTCTCGGTTCCCAAAGGTGTCAGAGCATGGAAGATAATATGTGTGCAGTTGCTAAGGTATTGAGGCTAAATGCGAGCAACCTCTGCCTGGACCACTCCAACCAATTTACACAATCCCCACGTGGACTCGTGTGTTCCTTTGGGGTACGATAGCATAGACTGTTTGTAATTGTTATTTATAAGTAGATAGCATGAAGAGGTCAGGCACCCATTTAAATGGCTAGCCAGAGACTGAGCCAAGAGTTCGTGTCAGTGTTGTTACTAGTTTTTCATCTTTCTTCTTTTGGCGTTTTCATTCTTTGGGGGCCCGCCGCCCAGCTCCCAAATAAATCACACACAGAGGCTGGTGCCTACATCCTCCTCTCCCTCGTCTCCCCTTCTATTTATACTCTCTGTCTGTTAGCCATGCTTATCCTTGCTCCTACCTCACTATTGTCTGTTCAGCTCTTTATTAGAGCATCAAATGCTTTAGACAGGCCAAGAATCACAGCTTCACAGAGTTAAACAAATGCAGAATAAACAAAAGCAACACACCTTTACATCATTAAACAAATGTTCCACAGCATAAAAAGGTATAACACCTGACATTTTTCCCTTTTTTCTTTCTAACAAAAATGAAATGTTTTAACTTTAACATAGTAAGACTGTATATAATAAGAAAAATTATCAAGTAAAGATTACATTCACAATGTACTTAATTTCAATTCATTTGCATTTGGTAAATTAAAAAAATACTCCATAATCTGTCCTATCTTATTAAATCCAAAATTTTATACCTAACTCACTTGCTATCATATCTAAGAAAAACTGCAACTATAACTATCTCAGCTTCAACTGTCTTTGAGTCCATCAAAGACACCAGAAGGATATAATATTGCTTAAATAAACAAAAAGTGCATTGCAAATGTAAAAACATTTAAATATAGTGTAAAAAATTGACTTTGAATTTGTATCAATATACCAAATTCATGCCAATGCAAAATATCTGAGACTAATCGTTGTCTTTTTATCCTATGTTCTCCTAAATTATAACAAACAACTGTAACCCATCAAATAACAAAAGCCTCCCGCAACCCAGTTCTTGGATGTGGGCTTTTTTTCTCTAGACTGTCTCCTGCTGAATGTGGGTGAAGGCCCTTTAAGGGTTCCTAAGAAAATTGATATAATGACCAAGTCCTGGGAAGACCAGCTATAATCTTTGTTGATAGATATCTCCTGTCAAGTTTCAGGAGGTCTCCCTTGGTCAAACCTGATCCATATCAAACTGGAATGAATCCACAGCCTCTTGTTTCCTGGGGAAACAAAAGCAAAACTGCTTCTCCAAGGCATTTTTGATTTCCTTTTGACAAATACACTTTTTGACTTTTTTAGGTTTAAGAGAGCCTTAAAGTATCTAGGTTAGCTCCATCTTGCAGTTCTGTTCACAATCCCAGGTCTCCTAGCAGCCATCTTTTGCTCATCAGCATTCAAAAAATTCAAAGTCAACACAATACTATTTAGGATCCAGAACCCCTGTGTATTTCCCATCATTGCATGGCTTTTTTCTTTTATATTACTTTTACTGTCTCCTTAAAGACTTTATTTTTTTAACTATATCTTTCTTTCTATAACTGCCTATGCCCATTTTCTTTCTTAGGCCTACGCACATCATAAAACACACTGAAATCTGTTTAGAGGTTTTCTGTCTGCACCTCTTTTACGCTTTAGACTTCTAAGCTGAACCTGACCCGCGGGTCCAGTTATTCAGGGTCTGAAGAGGCTACCTGAAAATCATGGGCGAGAGAAAAGAAGGAGACCAAGCAAAATCTCTCTTGTCAAGGTCTCACTTTATTAGGGAACAAAACCAATATATATTGCCCCGAAATGTGGAGCTGGTGGAGGTTGAGGCAGAGAGCAGGAACTGGGGGTAATAAACACCTAGTGAAATGGAATGGGTTAACAGCAGTGGTAACACCACGACCCCCCTTCTCCTAACCCAAAATAGGGACATCAGCCAAGATTCCCTGCTAGCAGAAGCAGGATTCCAGGTGCCTTGGTATCTTTAAAGCAAGGCCACTCGGACCCATGGCACCAGTAGGCCTATAGTCTGAAGGTCGGGCCTAGCTAACAAAGAGATAAAGGATGAATAGACAACACAAGATGTACCTAGACAAGGTTAAGCTGACATAACCGAACTTTTCCCTCGCCTCAAAGTAGCTAATAGAAACTGTATAATCATCTGTTCATGTAAAATATAAATACTGACTCTAGTCTGTAAAGGCATGCTCAGTTCTGGCTGTGGCATCCTCAGGTCTGAGAAAATGAACCCTCTTGCATTTTGCATCCAGCTGGCCTCTGATATCTTGCATCTTGACGGTGGGTTGAAGGCACCCAGGTCTCTGGGGTCTTTCACTAGTTAGCTAACTAGCACACCTGTGTAAACAGAAACATTCTTTTGTGGATAGCTAACTAAGGAAGAGGGGAATCTCTGTAAACATCCTTGAGGCAATGGCTTCCTTATCTTTGTAAGCTTCCTAGAGTCAAAAGTCCTAGCTGGCTCTGTTAAACATTCTAAGTTAAAGGCCTTTGATGACCTTCTGTAATATTAGGGCAAAATGTCCCTGACACTAAGCTACACCTGATCCTCCGCGTGCTCTGTAGGCTGGCTCTGCAAACCAGAGTAAAGTAAAACAGACCCAAAATGTTTAACCCTGGAAGATGGGAAATAGGCAAATTTATTAGCAGACCATGCTTCCTCTGCTGCCCGCCTCACACCACACATGGCTCTGTCTTGTGCTCAGAACCAGCCAGTTCTCACAGGTATCACCTGGTGGGGCTGCTAGGCTGTGAACTTGCTGCTTCAGGATAAGTCCTCGGTTTGGCATCCTTCCCCTTGGTTTCACTTCTTCAAACCTTGGTTTGTAAGCTCCGATCGCCCATACTTACCTCGGGTCCTGATGAGAGGGTGCTGTAAGAGGCTTAGGGAGATCTTTGTGATAGTTAGGGTCTGTTAACACTTTTCATCCCTATGGCAAAATCACTGGCAGAAACAACCTTAAGGAGGAAAGCTTTATTTTGTTCCTGGCTCCTGAGGCTTCAGTTCATCCTGATGGGGAAGGTGTAGCTGGACAGCTCACAGAGGCCAGGAAGGAGGAGGAAAGAGGGAGAGAGACAGAGACAGACAGACAGACAGAGAGACAGAAGGAGAGAGAGAGAGCATGCTAACTATACTAGCTAATGGTGCCCACATTCAGGATGAATCTTCCTCTACTTCCTTCACCCTCACGGACACACCCACAGGCGTGCTTCACTAATCCCTTAGGTATTTCTCAATCAGAGCCAGTCATCAATCAAAATTAACCATCCCAGAGCTTTACTAGAAATTAGAAATTTGAACCCCGAAGTCTACGGTACAACTACTGATCTGGCCCAAAGCCCCACATTGAAACCAGTTCCATCACCCTAAGACCGCTGCCTGGAGTTGTTCATTCTCTTAGGAGGGAAATAGAGCACAGCCAGCTTCACTCCAACCCCTAATACAATTCCTAGTATATAGCAGGGGGCTCAATAGCCCTGTAAGGGGGAAAGCGGCTGGGGTGGGGTGGGGGGATAAACAGAATAATATATAGAAGCTCACTAGATTAAGTGGAAATGCCACCAGGCCCAGCTCAACAAACTCAACTAAGTTATCACGCTGGCTGCTGTCCTGAAGAAACAGTGACATTAACCATAACAACAACAAAAAAAGCACTACTATGTCCCCTTCACTGAAAAATAGTCTGAATGAACAGAATAGTCGTACTGGTAGTTAAGGACAGCAATGAGGGAAGCAATTCAGGCATGCCTAACTGTTCAGGGATTCTGAACATTCATACTTAAATATCGAAGTGGTTACAGACTCCTGGAAGGCCAAACCCAAAGCCCTGTCCCTTGCTGTTATACCTCCGCTGTGGACCATTTTCAAAGCAGTACTGATCAGCACGCATGGACGGTTCTATGAACTCAGGAAGCAATGTGATTGTAAATTATTCTTTTCTAATCGTGCCTCAAGCCTCTTCCTGCTATTAGCCCAACCTAGAGAGAGAACTGTATTCCCTCATAGTCATCAGAGTGTTGAACCCTGCGTGTAGATAAATAAACTCCAGACTCAAAGGGACCTGCAAAAGGTTCAGAGGGAGCAGCTCCCACCCAGAACCAAGAATAAGGTCTGTTCCACCCAGTGCTGGGCCTTGGGTGGATGCTGCGGACAGCCTTGGGCCTTAGGTGGATGCTGCGGACAGCCTTGGGCCTTAGGTGGATGCTGCGGACAGCCTTGGGCCTTAGGTGGATGCTGCAAACAGTCTTGGGCCTTCGGTGAAGTACTGCAGACTATCTAGTCTTAGTAGGGTACGTAATTAATTAGCCATAACTAAACTCAACTCAGATGCACCCAGAAAATTTTAACAAAAGATCAGTAAGTTTGTTTCTGAATCACTTCACTAAGCAAAAATGTCCACAATGTGACTGGCTTTATCAGTCTTGATCGCCAGTCTTGATAGGCTGACATTACCCTAATCCTCTGGCCTCTGTAATTTTTGTCGATTTCTCTGGGTACCTTGAAGGCTTTATCTTTACGTTGGGTATAATAGTTGGGTATAATAATTGTCCCCTGCTGCACCTGAGAATTGCTGGTTCTGCATTGATTTTGCCAAGCTACTCCTTTTGGCAAGTTGATGTCTACCTTTTTATACTTCTCCCCACACTTCTGAATATTAGCGCTGGCCCACTGTGTCTCTTCTTTTCTTCTTTGGGGGCTCCCTCACTTGGCTATTACTGCCCTTTACCCATCTTCCTCTTTCATGCTGTGCAACCTGACTTTTTTGTTCTTTCTTCCCTTGCTTTCTTGTTTCCCTGCTCTGCTCAAACCTTCCTGCGTTGTTCTTCCTTCTGCTTCTTATGATTTGTTCTTTAATCCTGCTCTCATTTCTTTCATCTACTTTGTTCAAAGTTCAGCATAGGGGGGAGGGGAGTGCATTTCTGCCTTTAATTTGTTTTTATTTATTTATTTATTTATTTATTTATTTTAAAATCCTAAATGCTTGATTTAGTATATTTAGCTCCAGTGGGAATGCAAGCCTAAAATCTTATTCTGCTTCATGGCTGTTTTTCAATGGCGAAATTTTCTTCAGTTGATTTGCATGTAAATTCATTTCCTGGTTTTGAGAATTATAAAACTTTCCTTTTGTTCATTTGTACCATATTGCAGTATTTTGATTACTAGTTTAATTCTAGCCCTGTCTTTAAAACCCTAATACTTAAGTGAGAGGAGTGTTTGCTATTAGTTTGACAGAGAGTAAAACTGTGAGGTTAACGGGGCTCATGTTTGTTTTGTTTCATTGTGCTTTCTCCTCCGTTCTCTTTTACTGCATCTTTTCTTATTCTGCTTTTCCATGCAGTGTCTATAGGGCGAATTCCCTCCTATGTTGCCCTTTCTCACCTAAGCTTTCTTCCCCAGAGACCACCCTTTAACCTTGGGTTTCCCACCACTGGAGCGGCTGCTCTGGCAAAGCCGTCACTGTGCCTCTGGCTAGAGATCTATTACAATCTTCCTTGAAAGAGGAAAAGAATAAACATAAGAAGAAACAGAGGGTTCAGAGTCCAAATTCTTACTTCATGGATGTGAAACGTCAGGTTGGTACAAGATTACTATAGCTTTCAGCCATACTCAAGCAGTGGGTCCTGGTGAAGGTTGTTCAGCTGTGTTGTACCAGCCAGAAGAGGAAAAACCAGGCCCACAGAAGGCTGCTCATTTAGAAGAAACTAACACAAATAATCTATACAACTTCCTGAGTCTGTGTTTTTCACAGAAAGCCTTATCAAGTTCAGTTACTCTCCAAAGATAAAAATTATTTTTGATCTTCTCCTTTTCCTTCTCCTTCTTCTTCATCTTCTTCTCCTTTTTTGGTTTTTGAGACAGGGTTTCTCTGTGTTGCAGCTCTGGCTGTTCTGAAACTCTCTCTGTAGACCAGGCTGGCCTCGAACTCAAAAGGAATAGGAAAAAAAAAATCTTTTGCGTCTTCGTAAGTTAATGATCTTTGTTGTAGTGTTGAAAAGCTAACTAAGGCAACAGGCATTCTGCTCAAATTTAAACAAGTAACTTCTATGACTAGCCTCAAAATCAAAGAAAAGGTGGGCACAGAGACCCCTCTGGTGTTTTCTTCTGAAAAGCAACCCCACCCTCCAAGAATAACCATAGCAATGATTCATTTGGGCCAATTTCTTACATTACAAAGATGAAATCATTTGGTGCATAGCCCTGTGTCTCGCTCCTTACATCTTATCACATCACATGACTCATCCACAAAACATAGTTGTAGGACCCAAACATGACAAGCTCAATAGAGGCCTGGGTCTCAGCGGTTTACCCTAAGGTAACACCTGGCTCCAAGAAAGACCACAAACTGAGACCACGCAGCACCATCCAGGAACTGACCAACCAAAGGAAATTCCTAATGTTTCAACCACTGCAGATAGGATCACCTACAGGCACACACACACCCATCGCTTTTAACCAGGACACCCCCAGACAAATGTCAGCCAATCAAGGGTCCCAAACCTTAGAAATCCCTCACCCCAACCTTTGATATTATAAAAACTTAAAGTAAAATGGCGCTGTTCCCCAATGGCTGCAGCAGGCAGCAGGTCCCGAGACCATGGCAGGCCTTGAGTAGCAGGTCCCAAGACCATGGCGGGCCATGAAGGCAGCTGGGTACCATGAGGGGCAGAGTCCCAGGCAAGGAGCTGCATGGTGGGTGAGAGACTAAGATGAATAGGCACACACCATACAGAGTGAGGCTGGATATTTATTTAGTGGGTTATGCAAGAGAAGGGGAAAGGGGAGAAAGGGGAAGAGCAGAGAGAGGCAGAGAGAGAGAAAGAGAATTAGAGAGAAAGAGGAGGAGTGGGGAAAAGAGAGGCAGAAGCTGCCTCTTTGGGAGAGAGATTGAAAGGAAGGGACTCAGACTGGAAGAGGAAGGAAGATGGGAGGAGCTTGTCTCTTAAAGGGACAGGACAGACCATTACAAAAAAAAAAAAAAAACCCACTCCAGCTGAACTCAGGACTCTCTAATCATGCCAATGCATTGGACAAGTTCAAACTTGAATAAGAATAAAGGCTCTTTGCTTTTACATACAGGATTCAGGCTCCTTGTTGTTTTTTTTGGGGAACTCCACAGAACCAGGCATAACAATAAGTTTGTTCTCTCTCCTGCTGAATTCCACTCTCTGCGTGGGTATGCCACATCTGATGCTCTTGAAGTCTTTTCAAGTTTGGGTTTAATTTGAATAGTGTTGATATGAGCCATCTTGTGTGTATCTTGATAACTGTATGAATATATGTGCCTGGGGCTAGAATTGCTTGTTCATAGTCGAGGGTTGTGCCAGCTTGTTTTATGTCAACTTGTCTCAAGCTAGAGTGATCTGAAAGGAAGGAATCTCAATTGAGAAAAAGGCCTCCATAAAATCCAGCTTTGGGGCATTTTCTTAATTAGTGGTTGACAGAGGAAGGACCCAGACCATTGTAGATGGTGCCAACCTTGGGCAGGCAGTCTTGGGTTCTATAAGAAAGCGGGCTGAGCAAGTCATGGAGAGTAAGCCAGTAAGTAGCGCTCCTCCATGCCTCTGCATCCTGCCTCCAGGCTCCTGTCCTGTTTGAGTTCTTGTCCTGACTTTCCCCAATGATGGAGTAGGGATGTAAGAACATTAGCCAAATAACCCTTTCCTGCCCAGCTTGCTTTTGGTCATGGTGTCTCATTGCAGCAATAATCCAGAATAAGACGGGGTATATAAAAATTCTTGTTACTGCACATTTGTGTCAAAATTCGGTATTGCCTTTTCTACTTAACCTGTTTTAGTAACACATGGAATATTTCACCACAATAAAGCATTCATTTATTTTTATTAAGCCATTTGATTGTCATTTTAGAAGTGTATTTTGGCCATTTTTCGATGCTCACACTTCATTTCGGAGCAAAAAGACCTTTTCCCTGATAACTAATGATGTTGCCTTGTTCACAGACCAAATTAGTCACAGAGCTGAAGAGCTAACTTAGAACTTAGAACAACGGTGCTGGAACTTCCGGGCTTTTACTGCCACAAGAATAGGGAGCTCGAGATCAGATGTGCTTGGTAATTATGGCCAAGAAAAGCTATGAATGTTACCCAATCAAAATCATAAATTTACTTAAACCATGTTGAGACTCTGTGTGTGTGTGTGTTGTGGTATGTATTTGTGTGGTGTGTGGGGTGTGTGTGGGGTGTGTGTGTGTGGTGTGTATGCGTGTGTGTGTGTGTGTGGTATATGCGTGTGTGTGTGGTGTATGTGTGTGTGTATGTGTAGTGTGTATTTGTGTGGTGTGGGGTGTGTGTGTATGTGTAGTGTGTATTTGTGTGGTGTGGGGGTGTGTGTGTATGTGTAGTGTGTATTTGTGTGGTGTGTGTGTATGTGTAGTGTGTATTTGTGTGGTGTGTGGGGTGTGTGTGTGTATGTGTAGTGTGTATTTGTGTGGTGTGGGGGTGTGTATGTGTAGTGTGTATTTGTGTGGTGTGGGGGTGTGTATGTGTAGTGTGTATTTGTGTGGTGTGGGG
>JAQHUG010000072.1:5600390-5614829 GCA_028555095.1 Dicrostonyx torquatus
GAGAAACCCTGTCTCGAAACCCCCCCCCCAAAAAAAAATGCATGTGTAGTTATGGCGATTATAAAATGCATGTGTAGTGTGTAGCTATGGAGATTATAAAATGCATGTGTAGCTATGGAGATTATAAAATTCTGCAAGCTCATTGAACAGCAGAGTAAGTATGGGAAAGGAGAAGTCTAGCACACACGGGAAGATAGGAGGACGTTCTCCATGCCAAGCACAGAGATATAGAGGGGACTGACTGGAAGGCAGAGATCTGAGACAGGATACAATGAAAAGGGTGGACGTGCATCTAACAGGAGTTCAGCCACAGGGGTGAAAAGCTGATGGCCTTTGACAACTCAAATCTAGAGAGCTTGAGCTTTAAGTTGCTCATGGGGCAGTGGCACGATTGCTGTTGGACACTCTGCTGTAATCATTGCCGTTCTCCCTCTCCTCTCCTCCCTTCTGTTCCTTAACAACTCCAACCTGTGTCACCACGCACCTCCAGACAATACTCCCTTGCCTCCAGCAAGGGTTTCACACTTGCCTGTAAAGCCCTCCAGCTACAGCACAAAATTCCAAAAGAGAAAGCCGATTCCCTCCACCGTCTGACATCACTTCATCTACATCAGACTTTAAAATCAGGCGGAAGAGAACTAAAGGTGATGTCCTCTGTTTTAAGTTTCTTTCAGACTGTAGTATTTGATTTTTTTTATAAGGGAGTAATTTTTTAAGGACTGGGAATTGAACTCCGGGCCCCACATATGTGAGGCAAATGCCCTGCCACTGAGCTACATCTGACCCTCATCTTTGTTGACTGATACATCCAATTCAAGAGCACGCATGCTGTCAGTCAACCCTGGCCAAACCTCAGGTTGGTCCTCAGCTGAACACTCCTTTAAGTATTCATTTCCTCGTTTGAGCCTGGCAAGTGTGCACGCTGAGCATATTTTGTAAATCAAACTATAAATAGCCATAATAAATGTCATATGTAAATTGATCTATTTTCAGGGTTTCTGAGTACAACAGAGAATCTGAATAATTTTTTGAATGGCTGACAGATATTTCTTCTCATCTCGCATTTGGAAATCGCCCAAACAACTGAGCAAAATTTCCTGAAACTTCATCTGTAATTCTCCACAAGGTTAAAAATAGGCATTGAGAAAATTCATTGCTCAAAAACATGGTCAGTGAAGGAGATCAACAGTAATGAAAACCAGAAACTTGGTCTGGAGGTGTGAAGCCTCTGCTGCCCAAGGGCTATGGCTCAGTGTCACAATTCTGAACTGTCCTCCACAGGCTCCTGTTCTAACCACTGTTCTCCAGCAGGTGGCAGCACTGGAGGAGGCTGTGGAAAGTTTTAGAACCTGGAGAAAGGAGGTGTCTAGAGGTAAGCTTTGAAAGCTGTATCTTACTCTTGGACTCCATCTTGCGCTCTTGCTTTTTAATCTGCCACGATGTGAGGAGTCTACTCACCTCACACGCTGCCACCATGGAGGGACCCACTAAGCCCTGCCTTCCTCACCAGATGCACTAAAATCTCTCTGAGACTGAGAGCCAAAACAAACTTTGCTGTTTTCTGCCAGGTGTTGGATCACACTGCACAAAAGTAACTAGTGTGCAACACAAGAGTAAAACCAACAGGAAGTGTGCAAGGCTGGCTGTGCAGAATGGTGCATCATGGATCATGTGTGTCACCATCAAATCCATTGTTAGGACTGAAGCTGGGGTATCCCGAGAAATAATCTATACTTCCTTCCTAAACTCCGAAATGACCTGATGAAAGCAAGCCGGGTCTTAAGAATGGTTTCTGCATCATTAAAATAACTGGATTCTGGGGGTGGAGGGGATGGCTCAGAGGGGGAAGTACTTGCTGGATAAGCATGAGGTCCCAAGTTCAGATGCCTATAACCTATGGTCAAGCCAGGACTCGGGGTACCCATCTGTAATCCTAGCACTGGGAAAGTGGAGACAGGAAGTTTCCTGGGACTTGCTGACCAGCTAGTCTTACTGAAGCTGTGAGCTCTGGGTTTGTGAGAAGCCCTGTCTCAAAAGAAAGAAGGTGAAGGGCTAATAAGATGATTCAACCAGTAAAGGCACTTGCTGCCAAGCCTGATGGCCTCAGTTTGATTCCTAGATCTCATGTGGTGGAAGGAGAGACCCAAGTCCCACAAATTGTCCTCTGACCTCCACATGTACACACACCTGGGACATGTACACACACCTAGGACATGTATACACACACCACACTAGATAGATAGATAAATACATACATACATACATACATATATACATAAATACGTAGATACATAGATAGATACATACATACATATGTAGATACATAGATAGATGAATAGATAGATAGATAGATAGATAGATAGATAGATAGAAAAATAATAGAGAGCAATAGAGGAAAATATAGACATCAACCTCTGACCTCTATACTGTTACATAGCTGATGTCATGTTAGAAGCACTATTCTGACCTAAGAACCCAACATCTGCCAAAACTAAAACAAAAACATAATCCATCATAGTCCATAATTTCTAGGAAAGTTCCTAAATGTACTAACCTTGCTCTTTTGACCTCCGTACCTCTGCTTACTGTCATTCTTGCTAATTGAGGTAAGTCAACTAATCTGTGCTTTCTAGGCATAAAAAGCCAAGAACAGTAAGCCTTGTGGCTGTGTAACTTGGACAAATTCCTCATGCAGCCCCCGGAAAGACTTTCTCTTCGGCTTTAAGCATACCCGTGTGTGTTCTCTTGTAGAGTTTCCTCACAACACATGCCAGCGCCCTGGGACACAAACACATAAAAACTCTTACAACGCAAATAACAAAAATAATTAGTTCAATAAAAAATAATTAGGTTCCTTTGCAACACTACTGCGTTCCCCCATGACATGTAAAGATTAATTACTGATCAGATAATACATTGGCCAAGGAAGAAGCTGGTCAGAAGAAATAAACAGATTCAGAGACATAAGCCAGCAAAGAAAGAAAAGAAAAACCCAGAGAAATGTGTCCTCTTGGTCTTTGCCTTCCCACCAAGCATGAGAGAGAGTTCGAACCAACAGACCCCCAAAGTCCAAGATCAAAAATGCCCAAGTACCATCTACTTAGACTGACCAGGTCACCATTTAAAGCTACAGACATGAGGTCATGTCCCAAGTGTATTCTGCTAATTTTTATAGTTAATTCTCTTTACTTAAAGACATCGGTTTTTACTGTTTGAACAGTTAAACTAGATACTCATGGTCTGAACCAGAAGATACTAGAAAACTCAACGTTCAAAGTAGTGTCTACGCATGATAGTGCACTAAGGTGAAGCCAGCTAGACCAAGAAGCCCTTGTGACATAGACTATGCCCTTGTCTGCAAGGAAAGAGGTCAGCAGGCAATGGCAGTAGCAAGCAGTACACGGGAAACTGTCTTGTTCCCCTAACTCCAGGCCTCCGTACCTGAAGACCATCCACAGAGTCAGGATTGGTAGCATGAAATGTTCCAGCTAAAATCTACCTGGCTCCCCATTAACAGCCAAGAGTTCCCCACCAACCTTTCCTTGGGGTTCTCAGAACTTAATTCGGCTTTCACTATCTGCTCACAGTTGCTTGTAATCTAACTCAAGAGAGGAAGTCTAATTACCAGAAGAAACTCAAGTGAGTCATTCTGGGGGCTTGGGAGTTTAAGTGCCCAACAGGCAGAGGGGCTCAGTCCTACGCGTTCCTCACAGGAAGGTGACAATGAAATATTCAGAGGTCCCCAAACAAAAGAGCTCTGTGCTTGTACTGTTCTGGTCAAAGGAATTATTAAATATCTCGTGTTTCTGTCAATCTAAGAAACACTGAGAAAGTCTGTTGTGTGCAGACACTACAGGCATGTACAAGGACAGGAAAAAAAAGTTTTCTGGTCTAAGACACCTAAATATGCCTGTATATGCAAACTGCCTACTAAGGGACACCTCTTGGTTAAATCAAGATTCCCAAAAGGATTTGGAAAAATTCATCTTTTACCATCTGTCTTCTAAGATCAAGTCTAGTTTTTCCAATCTTACCATTTTTTTAAATAGACAAACACAGCATTCAACAATACCACAGTCTAGACCAAACTCCATGTGGAAATCTCTCATCAAATTTCTTGTTCATATGGAATTCTGCCTTCATCAGTCTGAGATGGAGTAGGGTGGAGAGGAGTCTCACACCATCAATTCTTCTATAGCCTTTTATCCATCGAAGCTGCACAGAAAGCTGGATTAAAGGGGATGACACTAAAGTAACTAAATAACACACAAACCTGAGAATCAGAAAGAAACCCCTCACGGGTGTTCAGCCCTCTTCAGAGCCTCAGAGAGTGTCCCCGTGTGTCATGAAGCCAGCGCCACCTACACTTGAAATTCAGGTTCAGATGGAGCTGGGTGGGTACGGAGGTACGGAGGACCTGGGAGGAGGTGTTGGGGCAGAGGAAAGACTATGATGAAAATATATTGTATGATTCAGGTCCACAGATACCACTCTTCATCCGTGTAATTCTGAAGAGTCTCAGGACTCATGAAATCCTATTGTCCTTGAGATTTGAATGCGAACCCCTCTGACACAGGCTTATGTGTTTCAGCAGTTGGTCCTCAGCTGCTGGCACTCTTTGGAGATGTTATAAAACTTTTAGAAAGGGGAAGCTTGATCTCGGGGTTTAATGCCTAGTCCAACTTCCTGTGTATTCTCTCCTTCCTATCTGCAGATGTCATGTGACCAGCCTCTTCACACTCGTGCCTCCCTGCCTTCCTGCCATGAGGGACTGAATTCCTTCTCGAACTGTGAACTAAAGTAAATCTCCCCTCAAACTGTTTCTTGTCACTGTTTGGTCAGAACAACAAGAGAAAGGAGTGATGAGTAATGCATTACCAAGTGGGGGTTCAAGGTTGCACATGCCTCAGTTTTGACCAGTTCTGTTTATTATAGGCTCACATGGTCTTTCTGTCCTTCAGGACACCATTATGCCCAAGTTCTGTGCAAGGATATTGCTGTAAGTCACGGGGGAAACCATGTCCATAGGACCCACCTCTCTAGTCCAGGTCTAAATTTCTAAACGAAAGTCACTACTTTCATTAGCAACTTTCAGAGCTCTATTCAAAATGTTTTCTTTGGTCAAAACAGCCCTGGGTTTCCATGCGAAGCCACAGTTTGGGTTGACCCCTTGAGCTATATGTGTTCTGAGAGTTTCTTCTACTTTATTTAGATAGTTAATTATTTAGTTATTTATTTTTGGGACAGGGTCTCCCTATGTCACTTTGGCTAGCCTGGAACTCCCTGCATAGAACAGGTTGGCCTTGAACTCAATGAGATCTGTTTGCTTCTGCCACCCATATTAAAGGCATGTGCCACCATACCCTGCTACCCTCCCACTTTTTGAAGCAAATATTTCTCCAAGCTGATGGTCCCACCCCCAGAAGCTATGTAAATTTAAATTTCAATCAATTGAGATTGAGTAACTTTGAAATTTTTTTCCTAAGTCACAGGCTAAGTGCTCACATGGACAGAGGTTACCACACTGGACAGCACAGACACATAGTCTTTTCGTCATCACAGGAAGGACTAGGACACAATGCTGCTCTGGCACCTGCAGATATCTTCCAGCTGGATGGAATTTTGTGATCTCACTGCACCTCCAAACCCAATCATATATTGACTATTACACCCTTGAAAAATGGGGTTCCATTAAGCCTGCATTTTATTTGTAGTGGAGGAGATGACTCCTTAATCTAAACATCTTTTAACTGTACTTTGAAGTACAGGTAGGTTTTAGTGCAGTTATAAAAAAAAATAGACAAAGAACATATTTCTTCACCCAGTGTCCCCCAATAGTTACATTTTATATGTAATATACTATCACAATCAGGAAATTGGCATTAAAATAATCTACAGATTACTCAACTTTATCCTGCACTGATTTATATGTGTGTGTGTGTCTGCATGTGTGTGTGCATGTGTGTATGTCTATGTATTCAATTTCTGTCTGTGTGTACCTATGTGTGTCTGTGTGCATGTCTGTGTATCTCTATGTGTGTATTTTAGTTCTATGTAAATTTATTGGGTGTAAATTCATGGATTACCAAATGAAATTCAGAGCAGTTCCATCATAAGAATCCCACTTGTGGGAGCCAGTGACATCGCTCAGCAGGAAAAGAGACTGACTACCCTATGGTACAAGCTTGACAACCTGATGCTGACTCCAGAACTCATGGCAAGGTGGAAGGAAAGAACTGACCTCTACATGAGGTCATGGAATGTGCGAGTACACTCATGCACACAGACAACATGCACATATATACCCTAATAATTCTTAAGAGAATCTGACCCGTAACCATTTTATACACTCAATCCCCTTCTTCCCTCTTTCCTCTCTAGCCTCTAAGCTGTTTTTTCCATCTTTATAACTTTATCATTTCAAGAATGTTTTATAAGTTAGATTATGCAATTTGTAACGTTTTGAGATTGGCCCTTTCTGTCAGTGTAACCACCCTGAGGGGCATTCATCTTGTTGAGTTACCATCAACACTTATTTCCTCTTATTGCCGTGTAGTATTCCGTTATATGAATGTGCACAATTTAACCATTCACATAGTTGAGGATATGCAGGTTTTTTCAGTTTTCCGCTATTATGAATGCAGTGGCCATGGAAATTTGTGTGCATCTTTCAATTCAACATGGTTTCAGCTTCTCTGAAATGCACGCCTGAAAGTGCAATTGCTGAATCCTCTGGTAAACGTATGGTTAGTGTTTAGAGAAACTGACTGTTGGGTGGTGGAGGTCCTCTTATTTGCCATCCTAGGAGGAATGTAGTAAGATCTTTTGAGCTGTCATTTGCCTTTCCCAGGGACTGTAGTGCTGACCACCTTTGTAGGTCCTTGTATGCCATCTCTACAGCCATTTCTCTGCACTCTCAACTGTTGAAACATTTCCTACATTCTAAAAACTCTACTCTGAGATCCACCATCTGCAAGCATTAGAGCTTGTGTTCTAGTCTCAGGGCCTCTCACAGAACAAAGTTCAATTCTCACGGGGTCTCTTTTATCAAAGTTTCTTTTTGTGCACTTGGTGTCAAACCTACAAGTTTGTCACCTCCACACAGGTCTCAAAGAATTTCCACTGGTTTCCTGAGTTTCATGGTTTTTCATTTTACATTTAAGTTCATGATCCACCTTTGTAGTAACGAGGCCATTGTTTGTTCCAGCTGCTTAGCCCCAAAATAACCACACAGAAACTGTATCAATTAAATCACTGCTTGGCCTATTAGCTCTAACGTCTTATTGGCTAGCTTTTACATCTTAATTTAACCCATTTCCATTATTTTATATTTTACCACGAGGCTCATGGCCTACCAGCAAGTTTCCAGCATGTCTGTCTCCGGCGGTGGCTCCAAGGCTTCTCGTTAACTCTGCCTTCTTTCTCCCAGCATTCAGTTTAGTTTTCCCCACCCAGCTCTGTTCTACCCTATCAGGACAAATCAGTTTCTTTATTAACCAATGATAATCACAGCATCCAGAGGGGAATCCCACATCAGATCTTGAGTTAATGTTTAAAAGGGAGGTTGGGATCAAGTTCATTCTTTTCCCTGTCGATGTCCAATTGTCCCTGTTCTATTTGCTAGAAAGACTAACTAGCATTCCATTGGATTGCTTTCACATCTTCAGCAAAATTAGGCAGAGACATCCTAGAGATCTGTGTCACAGTAATCTGGAGGCACTTTGACATTAACACTATCTCCGTAAAACAATGAAGATAATCAATTTTAGCCAGATATAGTAACTATAATCTCAGTTACTTGGGAGACTAAGGCCAGAAGGTTACATATTTAAGACCTGCTTGAGGTACAGAGAGGGCTCAAGGCTGGCTTGGAAATTTTAGTGAGGCTTTGTTTCAAACTGAAAAGGGTTCAAGGCTCTAGTTCAGTGGTTCAGTGCTTGTTCATGTCTACAAGATCCTGTATTCAATAATGAGAACTCCACAGTTTTTTAAAATTCCTATTTAAGAGCTTAATATGAACTATTTCGGTTCTCTGTTCTGATCCATGGATCTGCATAGCCATTCCTGTAGCATCGCATAGCCTTGGTCTATGTAGAGTTCGTATGGCGATTTCTCCCCCACTATGTTATCTTTTTCAAAACTCTTCTAGCTATCCTGCATCCCTATGTTATCCTGCAAAAACTGTACAAGAATATATCTGTAACAGAAGGAAAAAGAATCATTGATCTCCATTCAGTCATCAAACATTTATTCAGCAAATAAAAAACCATTGACTGAGTCTCTTCCATCTGTCAGCCCATTACACATAAAATCTAATTCAATCTTCATGAAACCTGGTGTTATGTATCCTCCTCCTTCCTGGAGACAGGGGTACTGAAGATGGGATTGGTTAGCAGTGCTCCCAAGAACAAACAGGTGATGAGTGAGAGAGCCAAGATAGGAGCACAGATCTATTTGCACCAAAGACCATGACTCTTTGCCACAGCATCCTGGACACCTGCCACATTGTCTCCCATCTGCTTGATAACCTGTTAGTCTCAGGGACACAAAGGTGAGCAAAACACAAAAATTTTGAGAATCTCTTAGATGCTTCTGATGACTCAGCCTTCAAGGTCGGTCCAGTTGGAGTTTCCTTCTTTACCAGGGTTATTCATCTCACCCGGGGTTGTTTTGTTGTTGTTGTTGGTTGGTTGGTTTTGTTTGCTTTGTTTATTTGTTTATTTGTCTTCTAAGAATGACTAGCCTTTTGGTCCACCCAGATTTCTTAATTGAAAAGATAATAATCATTATCTCTTACTAAACCTACCTTTCAGTCTCAAGCCTATATATCATATGGCTTTCATCTTCACACATCCCTTCCCAGTACTGGAGACTGAACCCAAAGGCTTGAGCCTGCTAAGCAAACCGTATACCATTGACACACATTCCCAGCCATAATGCCTTGTGTAATAGATGGCATCTTTATTGTGTGGCACGGGCACACTGATGGCTGAAAATCCTCCTGTGGTGAGGTCTGTTTAGAGTCTGCACCACTGAGAAAGGTACTAAGCAGTCACTGCAGCTCTGCAAATGTGTACTGGTCACACGTTGAGGTAACATCTGTTGGGGTCCAGCCTCAACAAGTTTGTACATTCCAGGATAAGGACTTGAAGATTAAAAATGTTAAGCAGAATAGATGGAGATACAAAAGAAATACAGGGACATAGGATAGTACCAGGAGGGCAACTCGGTGAATGCTGAATATTGAATCCGGCTGCATTTATTTTCCATACGCTTATATACCCCAATCCCAAAAGGGGAGAAGAAGGCAAAAGGCTGTTTTAAAATGACACAAAGGACAACCAGAGTAGTTACTCGCTTTAATACATGAGACATCAGGCCACTATATCCTGAATTAAGCATTCTGATGTTTTGGGCAGGATATGCAGCAAACATACCCTAGACCTGTTGGATCCTGAAGTCCAATCACCAAGGAGGAGTCTCTTCAAGAGACCACTCTCACACCACAGTTGATGTAAAAGCAAGTGGATTTAATTCTGTCGTGAGAGGCTCTTTCAGCATTTGAGAAGCCAAAAGACCACGAATTGCTGGTACAGGCTACTTTTAAAGCAAAAAGCCACAGAAACAAGGGGGGAACTCAGGAGTTGTTTTTTAACTATTAGGATTGGCTTATTCAAAGGGCTATTAACAATAATTGGTCTGAGCCAGGGCTGGAGGGCGGTTGCCAGATCAGGTGAGGTAAGAGAAAACATTTGAGGGTTACTTTGACCCTTTTCCAGGGACTAAGTCAAAACATCTGTGGATATCTGTTATCTTGCCCCAATTCCAATAACTGAGTTCTATCTGGAGAACGTCCACAAGGACATAGAAAGATGGGAAATCCCCAACATTCCAGTACGTGCATGTGTAGTTGTTAGGTCCTTGGTTCCCAGGGGAGGGGGAGCACTAATGCTGAGAGGCCTCAGAAATGGCTTCAGAGTTGTCCTAGAGTTCTTCAGACCAAGTGGTCAAAAAAAATGAAGGAGCAGGAATAGGCTTGAATTCTCTGACCTCTAGTCAGGGTGGAGCAGATCCTATGGGTCATTTTAATGTCCAAAACACCCAGAAACCACACCCTAGGTCAGGATATAGCCACACCTGTTATCAACAATTTTGAAAAAGTAAAATTAAGCACAAATTCTCTGACCTTTTGTCAAGGTGGAACAGGAATGACATCTGTGGGCCCCTGCACAAATGCATATGTGATGCTAGTTAGAAACATGATGCTGATGTTTATTAATATCTGCTCCTGAGGTTTCAATCAAGAAAAAAAGGGCAATATGGAATTATCTGTCCCATCACACATGGCTTCGTTAATATTGTTGTATATTCTTCTTGTAAGTAATAAATTTTCTTAGCTTGGAAGATTAAGGGAGGTCAGATCTGATTGTCATTGTCTTTCAAAAGATAACTGTTGGTTTCTATAATGGGATCTCATATATGTGTTAATCTGATACAAAAAGAAAGGAAAGTTTCAGAGTAAGCTGATCACTAGGGGCAAGTCATAGCTGTGTATAATATAAAGAAAGGAAAGCTTCAGAATAAGCTAATCACTAGGGGGCAAGTCATAGCTGTGTATAATATATGTTCAAATACTGTGCAAGGCCTCAGGCTTGTGGAAAAAGGTGACCTTGAGGGTCTTGTGATAGCAAATAACTGTAATAAATTTTAAAACAAAGGTTTCCCTAAAGTTCTATGGAAAGAAGAAAATATTTTGCTCCATCAGAAGAAATCAGGAAAAGCTAAATTGAAACTAAAAAAGAAAAAAAAATCAAGTTTATTTTGAAAGGTTTAAAACAGATCGAAGACAAAAGAAAAATGACCATCTTGAGGAAAAAAATTCCCCAATGAGAAGTTTGATTTTAGATGTCCTCTTTGACATGAGTTTCTGTTGACTTGCTAACCTACAGATCAGAGCTGACGACATTGCCTCCTGAACACCCAGACTAAGAAATGACTATGACATTGTTGATGAAATGGGAACCCAGTCAGATAGAGAGGGGCAGATGCTCTGTGTGCTCCTGAGATGTGCCCACTCCCAGGGACAGCAGCCACAGCAGAGTCAGAGAGTACACTGTCTACAAGACAATCAGCCTCACTCCTACAATGACGCCACCCACCTGTCATCAGGAAGGATCCACCAACTGAATAGTAAGAGACCCTTGGAATGACCAGGAATTATTCCACAGCCAGACCTCCTCTCTGTATATGTTACAAAGACCAAGCAAGACCCATGGGAGTCCTTCTCTGGGACAACAGTTCCAAGAAAAGGTTATTAGTGGCTGTCAAAGCCAACAAGAAGGAAGGGAGGCCACAGACATACGTTGTCAAATGCCTCCTCAGTCCTGAATAGCTGCCTGACAAGTCAATTCAGAATCAACCTCCTGTCAACAGATGGATAAACATGGAAAATAATGCAGTGTAGGGTATGATTCAGCATTAGACACAAAGGAAATCCTGTCCTTGGTGACATCACAGAGGAGCCCAGAGGGCTCTAGGGAAGATGGAATGAGTCAAGCTAAGGAGATTGACACTGTAGGACCTTGAGTACATGTGGAATTTCAGGAAGTTGGGTTCAAAGAATCGAGAGTTGAGCAATGGTTCCTGGAGGCCAGAGTAGGAGAAGAATGGAGAGCTGTTGGTCAAAGGGCATGTCAGCTGGCCAGGAGGAATGTTCAAGGGCTCTGTTGTACAACACTATAGCCGTGGTTCGTGAACAATGCATTATGTGATAGCTAACCTTGGGTGCCAACATGAGGGGACTTAGAGTTACCTTAGAAACAGACCTCTGGGTGTATCTATAAGGTTATTTCCAGAAAGGTTCAACAGAGGAAAGAAGAGCCACCTTGAGTGTGGGTGACCTTAAGTGTGGGTGGCACTATCCATGGGCCAGAGTCCTAGATGAATGAGAGAATGCTTTTCAAACTCTGTGCAGGAGAAATAATCCATTTGCCAGCTCCCAATGCCCACTGAGCAAAGTTCATAGCCCCACTGTTAGTGTCCTTGACATGTGTGTGTTGAGCCCCAGTGGGTTTCCATGGCACCCACGCTGCCGCACTGACAGGCCTGTAAGATGAGATGCCAAAGATGTTAGCTGGAGACCAGAGGAGTCTGCAGGAAACAGTGCCACACAGCTGATTGTCCATAGTATCTCGCCGTATTCCTAAGGACTCGCTAATCAAGGAAATGAAAACACTACAGCAGTTTCTCTTCCTCCTCTTCCTCCTCCTTCTTCCTCATTCACCTACAGTCCTTTTAAGACTTGAAAGAAAAGGGAAATACCTGCTTACAAAGCTCTGTGCAGGATGAAAACCAAAGTGTCCAAAGAGAAATATTTCATTCGCCTGACAAAAGTACTAAATAACAATGTCCCGAAGACGTGACAAAGAATGCCACGAAGTCCTGATCTGAAGGAGGGAGGAGGGATCTACCCCACTCACAGTCCAAGCACCATACACTCAATACTGTTAAGCCTCTCTGCAAGTTAGGGTCTTAGCTGAGCTGGCAGCTCACACTTGTAATTCCAGCCCATGGAAGACGGAGACGGGAAGATTACAGTAAAGCTGAGACTAGCCTGGATTATCTAGGGAGTCTCAGAGTCCCATAAGTCCCTGGTGTTAAAGGCTTAGGTCCAAGTGTTGAACTATTGAGGGGTGTTGAGACCACCAAGAAAAGGAGCCTGGTGAAAGGTCTTAGGTCATGAAGCATGTGTACTTGAAGAGAGTAATGAGATTCCTCTCTCTCTCTCTCTCTCTCTCTCTTCTCCCTGACTGCCACGAGATAAATGGGTCCCCTTTGCTAAACGCTTTCCTAAGATGACGCACTTCCTCTTCATAAGACTAAAAGCAACTGAGTTAACAGCCATGGACTGGAGCCTCCAAGGCCATAAACCAAAATAACCCTTTCCTCTTTTTAAAATGGTTGCCTTGGACATTTTGTTACCGCGACAGAATGCTGACTGACATGGTCTCTGTCCTCCAGATAAACAGCAGAGGCTAGAGGAGGTGGGCAGCAGATGTCTGGAGAGAACATTGGTGCCCTCCATCTGATGAGCAGAGACTTGGGCGGACAGGATTATCAGAACACAGCACTCGTTCAGTTAGAATTTCCAGCAAAAGCACTTAGCTCCAGGCACAGAGGCACAAGCAAGCTGTGAGAATAGGCGATAAGCTGCGAGTAAGACTCAAGGCCTTTTTGTATCTTAAATAAATGAGTAACAGTGAATGTTTCTTTAATGCTAGATATATTGTTAAAATGCATAGTAGTGAAAATAGTTTCCACAAAAGGAGAAATTTGTCACAATAAAGGTTATCTTCTATTACTTATTTATGATTACTCATTAAGTTTTAAAGGAAAAAGATAAGTAGTGGATTTTTATGGAGATCTGCCTGTTTTCACTTTTGGTGACTATGTTAGACAGGATTTCACAGAGTAGATTGCCTATTATTCCGTGGGCCTCTGTGAGAAGAGAGTTTTTATGTTTCGTAAACTCCAGACTAAATGAAATAATCCAGTCTCTTCTCTGAAGTAATGTCACTCTGCTAGACGTCGAAAACGCCAAGGGCAGGGCCGGAAGGGTGGTTCAGCAGTTAAGAGCCCTGGTTGTCCTCGAAGAGGACTGGGGTTACATTCCTAGCACCCACGAGGACTGGCTCACAACCACCTGTGACTGCAGCTCCACAAGATCTGACACCTCCGGCTTCCTGCCCTTGAGAGCACAGACACAGAGAGAGAAAGAGGGATTGACTGACTGAGGACTGACTGTCCGAAATGTACCTCAAACTATCCAAGGAAGGAAGGGAAGGGGTGCAAGCCGGGGACCCCTGAATGAGCAGAGCTCTGAGCCTTTCATTCCTGTAGCCAGTCATCTTCCATTTTGTTACCTCAACTGTTCCCTGGTAAGAAAGCAGTTACCTAAAACCTCAGCTTTCATTTTCATGGTATTGTAAACACCTCATTGAGTCGTGTGTCTGCTGAGATCTAAGTCTGAGGTGCTGTTGTCAACTGAGTTGTAGAGCCAAGGCTCACTGCTAATAGTGGCCAGACTTTAGCCACAGGTACAGATGAAGGCCTGTCCATGTCCATGCCTGCACAATTAAAAGCTATATGCCCAGTTAGCATCATTTGTAAAATTATTTCTAGCAATAGAATCAGTCATCAAAAGTCTCCCAACCAAAAGCCCAGGACCAGATGGTTTCAGCTCAGAATTTTACAAAACTTTCAAAGAGGAACTAATACCAATACTCCTCAAATTATTCCACACAATAGAAACAGAGGGAATTTTGCCAAACACCTTTTATGAGGCTACAATTACCCTGATACCCACCACCACAGAAAGACAATACTAAGAAAGAGAATTACAGACCAATCTCACTCATGAACATTGATGCAAAAATACTA
>JAQHUG010000072.1:5617024-5636748 GCA_028555095.1 Dicrostonyx torquatus
CACTAAGAGAGACTTACATAGACCTAATATACATGGGAAAGTATAAAAAGACAAGATCTCCTGAGTAAATTGGGAGCATAGAGACATTGGGGGAGGGTTGAAGGGGGAGGGGAGAGGCAGGGAGGGGAGCAGAAAAAAATGTAGAGCTCAATAAATATCAATAAAGAAAAAAAAATTATTTCTAGCTCTTCCCTGACAGATAGATATGCCTGACTTCGGTCACTTTACACTTCCCTGAATCCGTGCTGTAGAAGCGCCCACCCCACCTCCTCTTCCTTCTCAAATAGGGCTACTCCTTGATGACTAAGCATTCAAATATATGAGTCTATGGGGTCGTTCTTATTCAAACCACCACATATAAGTACCATGACAATATAAAAATGAGCTTATGTGTTAGTTGCTATTCTCATCGTTGTGCAAAATACCTAACAGAAACACACTAAGGGACGAAGTCCTATTTTGGTTGGGAGCTCATGAGACTTCAGCCTGAAGAACTTGGCTCGCTTGACACTGCACTCAGAGACTCGGTAGTGGGAACACGCGTCAGAGGAAACAGTTGCCTCAAGACAGATACACAGAAAGAAAGGAAGAGATTGGAACCACTTATAACCTTTCACCCAGTGACCTAATTCCTCCACTTTTAAATAAGGTGGATTAAGTGGGTTAAATTAGACTCCACTTTCTTAATCTCCCTAGGTAAGCCCGGAGCTGGGAACCACGTGGTCAGCAGATGAGCCTCTGAGTAACAATTCCTACCCAACCATATCAGAACCGGAAGAATAAGTGGCAATCTCTTCAAGACAGTGGCAAAGAAGCAGAGACCCAAAGCCAAGGGGGTGACCGTATACAGATACCTCTCACAGAGAAAAGCGTTCTGTGAACAGAAGGAATGATGAGCATAAAGGCCTCAAGGTGGGAGTCAGCCGCGCATGCTTTGAGGCCTGTCGGAGAGATTACAATTCCCGACACTGAGCAAGAGGGAAGCTGTAAGAACTGGGAATGGGAAAGGAGGCAGTAGTCCGAGTGAGAGGTGTGCTTCATGGTCTGGAGTTTGAGAAGAGGCCTGGACTCGAGATGAATATTTATGAGTCACTACAGCTAGGTGACAGAGCTCCAAGAAATGACCCAGCCCAAGCGAATCCAATGGAATTAGTCCAGACTGAGGGAAAAGCCCTGGAGAGCGTTCGTAGAGATCACAAGGAGAGACCCAGCAATGAAGACTGGAGATAAGTTGCTGTAGCTTGGGGTGTGGTGTGAATGCCTCGAGACACCACAGTAATTAAGGGCTTGGTCCACAGGATGGCGCTATTGGGAGGTGGGACATTTGAGAGGGAGGCCTACTACATCATTTGAGGTGTGTCCTTAGAAGGAACTGGAGGATGCTAGTCTGTCTTCTGCTCCTAACTGAAGATGCTGCTGCTCAGTCTTCTGTATATTCCCAGCACGAAGTAGGGCATCTTTATCCTCAACACAGACATCAGTGGCGCCTTGGGTCTTGCATTCTTAACCTCCATTACTGTGAGCTGCATAAACCTCTTTTCTATATAACTGGCCTGAATCATGTCTTTTATTATAGTGATGAAACACTAATACATAAGTGATCCTTCCTAAAGAGATGGAGTGGTCAAGAGGATTAAATATTTAAAGAAGAGGTCAGGTCAGGCTGGAGAGAAGGCTCAATGGTTAAGAGCACTGGCAGCTCTTCCCAACGTCCTAAGTTCAACTCTCAGCATCCACATGGTGGCTCACAACCCTCTATAATAAGATCTGGTGCCCTCTCCTGATATGCAGGAATACATACAGAACACTGTATAAATAATAAAACAATCTTAAAAAAAAAAGTCAGGTCAAATTAGTACTTACCCAGTCCTAATGGCTTTGACAAGTAGGAAGCCACTAGTGACCATTGCCAAAGCAATCTCTCCAGTGATGACAACAGAAGCCAGCATCCATTGGCCTGTGGGAAATGAGGAAACAGATTCTGCAGTCTGACTTTTTTTTTTTTAAGAATCTTGGCTGTGAAGATATAAAGGAAATAATCAGGAAATTTCGTTTTTGACTGAAGGGAACAGTGTGTGTGTGTGTGTGTGTGTGTGTGTGTGTGTGTGTGTGTGTGTGTGCGTGCGCATGTGTGCACATACATGCGTGCACACACGCACACACATTGTGATGTGTATACATGTATATACAGTTATGCAGACCCATGAATGCTCAGAGACCCAAGGAGAGCATTGGATGTCCTGCTCCATTACTCTCCTCCATATTCTCTTGAGACAGAGTCCCTTGCTGAGTCGGAGTTAGCCTGGTGGCCAGGGAGCTCCAGAAATCCTCCTGTCTCCACTAATACCATCGCCCTTCACAGCATTGTAGATACAGGTATAAACAAAGGTTGCACCCAGTTTTTTACTTGGGTTTTGGGGATTTGAACTCAGACCCTCATGTTTGTCCAACAATCACTCTTACCCTGAGAAATCATTTTAAAAAGAAAAACAACTAATTGACTAAGAAAAAAACATTGGTGAAAAAGAAAGCATTAATGTGTGAGCAGAGGAGTCACGGGATTCTCTATTCCTAACTTTGCCCTCTTAGGAGAACAGCCTCAATTCATGTAACTGTAAGTCTTCCTCAACCTGTCGCCTTACTCCAGGTCAGCAGAAAGTGGGGACCAGAGAGGTGAGAAGAAAAATAAAATGGCACCTTCATCTTTTCATGGATGAACCTACCAACAGAAGGCATGGTTTTCCTTCTACCCTTCATGTAGAAATTTCATTTTCCCCCTGGGAAGTTCTGTGCACAGCTCTGCCTAGGACTTCCCAGTTCTGGTCTCAGACAGTCGAGTCTGATGCCATCTTCCTATTTGATCCTGCGTCTTTACACTGTGGCTTCCGTCCTTCCTCTTTGAAATCACTTTTTAAATTTTTCAGCATCCGGGAAGAAAAGAAGAAAGAAAATGGAGCCCTTCCTAGAGTGCTCTCAGAGACCTTCGCGTGAGTAATACTTTAGCAATCAAGATACACAAAGAACAGGAGGGAATGTTGCCAGAGAAGAGGACAGGAGGAACGACTTTTCATCCTCTCACATCAGAAAGTGGGAGAGAAGGTGGGTGGGTCACGCGGACTGAAAGCACACCCAGCTGATACCCTCTCCCTTCTCTGTGTAAGTGGAGACAGCTGCTTTCTGCAGGTGAGAAGACTGAAGATGCGTTGTTTCCAAGCGACTAAAATAGCGCTTCCTGAACTGGAAAGGAGCGAGGACAAGTGAGCATGAAGGCAGTCCCACGGCTCACCACTTCCGTACTCTGACAATGAAACTGTTCTTGTTCCACAAACCAAGCCAGGGCAAGAAGATGGCCTCCTACTGAGCTTACAGTCATGACTACAACTCACACTCTAATTTTCTCCCCTGGCTGATGTCTGAGGAAAGAGCGGGGACTCACTAGACTCACACCCCAGTGACTAAGACATCGTGTGAGCTGCTAAAGGAGATGATGGTCCCTGACAGAAGCTGCCTGCGTGGCCTTCCCTGGTCTCTGTCTTCTCAGGTTCACCTCCCTAGCATTGCTACCTCCTCTGTGCTGGACCTAATGGCTCACTTCCTGAGAATAAAATGCAGCCAGAGGAATAAGCCCACACCAGTCCTGCCCACCCCTGTGGTGATATTCTCTTTGTGCTAGAACGAATAAAGGTTGCCTAAGAATCAGAGTGTGGAGCGAGCCACAGTGGTGGCGCACACCTTTAATCCCAACACTCAAGGATGCAGAGGCAGATGGATCTCTGTGTGTTCAAGTCCAGCCTGTGCTACACTAGATTGATCCAGTCTCAAAGAGAAACAAAAACAGACGATGGTGGCTCACACCTTCAATCTCAGTACTTGATAGTCGCATGCCTTTAATCCTAACACTGGGGAGGTGGAGACAGGACGGGATATGGCTGGGCCGAGAAAGAAATATAAGGAGGGAGGAGACAGGAGCTCAAGGCATTCAGTCTGATGATTTGTAGGGACAGGATCGCCCCTTTGGTCTGAGGATCCAGTAAAGATAAGAACTAGTGACTGGCTGCTCTGCTTCTCTTATCTTTCAACATTAACTCCTGTATCTGACTCAGGGTTTTCATTATTAAAACCAATTAGATTTCGCACTACACATCCCTCTGCCTACTTTTACAACACTATGTTCTCCCAGAGTTCCTGCCCCCAAACACACCAGTGAGGCAGTACAGGAGGCCCTGGAGGTCCAAAGATAAAGATGTAACATCAGCGCCCAGTAACCAGTATACAACTTCTTCAATCTCTCTGAGACTCAGTTCCTTAACCTATAAAATGATGAAACTTTCTATAGAGTCCTGGGACAGAACACTGACATTTTCTGTGTTTAGAATGGTCCAGCCTCACAGATCATGTAATAAACAGTGTCTATTGCGTCACTATCACTAAACCCGTAGGTTCTCATTAACACACAGCATGCAACTCTTAAACCAGCTCAGTGTTACCCCAGAAGTTTCCATGGAGCAGCATCATTGTGTAACATTTTATTAAGAATGAACCCAAAAGTCCCACCCATAGACAAATAACGAAGGACAACTAATGATGCTAAGGGAGAGAATTAACCCCTCCCAGGCATGAGCCCCTAACTGGTGATCCAGAACAAAGTGATCTGCCCCAAAATCATACACACAAGCTGCAAAAAAGACTCACCAAGTGTTATTTATATATCCATGCATTAATTTATATATGTGTGTATAACAATAATAACCAGAGGCAATCGACTGCAGAGGGAGTAAGGTGAAATGGGATGGGTTGAAGGGTGGGGACATGGGAGCTATTAGAAAGGGGACAGGGAAGGGAAGAAGTGATATAATTGTATTTTATTTTAAATTTTGTAGTTAAATAAAAAGAATGGGCGCAAAGGTTTAAGTCAGCTTGCCACAACTATCTGTGTACCCAAGCTTATTGTAACTATGGAATCAACTTAGATGTCTAGCAACAGAAGGATGGGTAAAGAAAAGGTGATACATGGACACAAGAGATATTTTATTTTGCCATAAAAAGTATAAAATTACATAATTTTCAAAAAACCATGTAACTGGAAATCATCATATTAAGCAAACGGTTTGTTTCAGAAAGTCAAAGGGGGTGTGTTTATGATGTGACCTCTGTAGGCTGTCACACACCAGGGCAGGCCCCACTCCGTCTATATTTATGGCCTGAAAGGAGAGAGGGGTCATTTAGAGAAAAGAAATAAACAGGAGGAGGTAGGGGAGAAAGGGGTGAATACTGTGTAAATATCATCAGAATACATGATGCTCTTGAATAAATGCATGTGCAACACCTATAAACCAATAAAATATAATAATATAAACTAATAAAAGGGGTTTATCCTGTAGCAATACTCCACCCTCCTCGTAGAGAGTCATAATTTACCTCAGCATATTAAAGACCTGGAAAACTCCACAGTCTCAAAGTCACTATAATATTGTTCAGATTAGGTTTTTTGTTTTGTTTTATTTTATTGGCTTCCCTCGAAGCCTTGCCCTGCAGTGGCCCACAGTATCTCTTTCTGAAGTGAGGATCTGTATCAGTGGTAAAATTACTTTGTATCCCTTGCCAAGCCTTCCCTTCCTTGTCAGGGAGCAAACTGTCATCTACAGAGAAGAACCTTCATCAGGCAGCCAAATGTGTGTGTTATGTTCTTAAAGAAAGATAACCTTTAGGACCATCCCATCGCTACTCACTGGAGAGACAGGGGTGTCCACACTCATGATCTCAACCTCGCGGACCTATTGCAGAGTCGGGCTACAGAATTCAGCACTGCCTGGCAACCACAGTTATTCCCAAGCTCAACATTTCTAACAGCCAGTCCTTTGAGAAACAGCAACAAGAGATGAAATAAAATTGAGAAGAAGAGACATCCCCAAGTCATTCCTTCCACTCTTACATCTTACAAATTAGCCTAAAACTTCAGTTATCAATGTGAATGGTGATATTTAAAGCCAAAAACAAGAGTAATAAATAGAGCTAAAATAAAGTGTAAAAACTGTGTTTAACAGCAGCTCATATCAGCACTGCTCTGCTGTCTGTTTCAACAGGAAATTAATTATGAGGGCAAAGCTGCAGCAGTAACCTATGCTGTCTTCATAGCCTTTGAAATGACTTAATGCCAGGAAAGTTGAGTCTTGAAAGGTTTCATTACCTTTAAAGGAATATTCCACTCTCCAATCTCCTTCCTAATGTTAATGTGATTTCCCTCACACATAAAATGTGATTACCGGGGTCCCAGAATGAATGGCGGGGCATCCACCTTGCTTGGGAAATTAATAGAGCCTCTTGTTTCTAGTCTTGCTGTCCAGCCCTCTATCCAAATCCTGGCGCTCTCTCTCTCTCTCTCTCTCTCTCTCTCTCTCTCTCTCCTCTCTAGTTCTGCATCTCTGTCTTGCTTGAAATATTCCTCAGTCTTGTAAAGACTGTTTGGTGTGTGAACTATGAGTAGAAGCATAAATTACACCTGCCTTAGTTACTTTCCATTGCCACCGTAAGACACCATGACCACGACAACATAAAGAAAAAAAAGGTTTATTAAGCTTCCGGTTTCAGAGGGTGAGCTCATGACCATCATGGTGGAGAGCATCACCACAGGCAGGCAGGCAGGCAAGGTGCTGGAGCAGTAGATGAGCGCTTACATCTTTATCCACAAGTAGGGTGCAAAGAAAACTAACTAGCCCACCCCCAGTGATGCACCTCCTCCAACAAGGCCACGCCTCCCAATCCTTCTGAACCAGTTACATAAACTGGGGACAAAGTATTCAAAGATAATGAGCCCATGCAGTGGGGGTGTGGGGATTCTCATTCAAACCAACACTAGAAAAAAAAAAAAACTAGCAAAAAAAAAAAAAAAAAAAAAAAAAAGCCATAAGCATTCCAGCGAGCATGAAGAAGTCAGTGTTACAGAATTTGAGGAAAGGAAGGAGGGAGCCAAGGAGGAAGGGAAGGAATTGAGAGATAAAGGAAAAATATGAAAAGTTAAATAGAAGATTAGATCTAGTTGAAGAAAGCATTAGTGAAACAGAAGACAAATGTCCTGGTTAGAGTTTCCCTTGAAGTCAGTTTTGCTGAGGGCCCTTGAGCAAAGAAGTTACGTGGTTTTCCCATATTCACGCAGTTGCTGTGACATAGAGTAAAGCTGGAAAGGAAGTCGTAGAAGTCCTGTCTGGAACTGAAGTCAGATTGATGATAGTCTCTAAGAAGGAGGATGTGGGGCTGGAGAGATGGCATCAAGCCCTTCTAGAGTACCTGGTCTGGGTTCCCAGAACCCATGGTGGCTATCGCTGCTCGCCTGTAACCCAGCTCCAGAGGATCTGGCACCCTGTGCTGGCCTCTGCAGTCACCCGTACTCACACACGGCATACATTCACACAGACACTCACATACATATAGTACTTTTCTCAAAATAAAAAATGTTATAACAATGTAACTAAAGGAGCTTCAAGCTTTCTGGAAACACTCCTTCTTTACACACAGAGTGAATACATACATGTTAATTTGTTACTATTATTTAAACATAGATGTTAGATGCTTTCTTTCATTTGTATCAGCAGTTCTCAACCTGTGGGTCACAGCTCCTTTGGGGGTCATATATTTACAATTCATAACAGTAGCAAAATTATAGTTCTGAAGTAGCAAAGGAAATAATTTTATAGTTGGGATCACCACAACATGAGGAACTAAATGAAAGAATCACAGCATTAGGAAGGCTGATAATCACTGCTATATATGATTTGTTTTTATAATTTACATTCTCAAAAAGGAAATATTAACATAAACAAACATTGAGAGATGAAACGGGGGCTCAGCAGATAAAGGCACTTGCCACAAAAGCCTGGCAACCTGAGTTTGACTCCCAGAACCCAAGCAAAGATGGAATGAGGAGCCCACACCACAACGCTGTCCTCTGACCTCTGCAAGTGTCCCATGGCATGTGCACACATGTTCACAAGCATACATGCACACACACACACATTAGTAATGAATTATTTTTTTTAAAAGGTGAAAGTGAATTTAATGCAAGAGTTTATTAGAGTAAAAAAGAAAAATGAAAGAATTTTCTTTTTTTTTTTTTTTGGTTTTTCGAAACAGGGTTTCTCTGTGGCTTTGGAGCCTGTCCTGGAACTAGCTCTTGTAGACCAGGCTGGTCTCGAACTCACAGAGATCCGCCTGCCTCTGCCTCCCGAGTGCTGGGATTAAAGGCATGCGCCACCACCGCCCGACAATAAAAGGAATTTCAATTCATAGGAATATAGCAATATTAGATGTGTTGAAGAATAATCCCTTTGACAGTTCAATCTAGTATAAAAAGCTTACAACCGGGAAAAGACAACAAAGAAGCCTATAATTGACAAAGACACACAGAAGCACTCACTGCAGCTGGCACTAGAGAGACACAGAGATGCTTGCTTCGTGTTTTAAATGGAAGAGTTGTGAAGGGTCTCCACTTTAGTTTCTAAGATGCCAGACTCCAGAGTAAGATGTGTCCTTGCCTTGCATAATTCCCTGGTTGTGAGACCTCAGAACAGTTCCTTCATCTCTCCTCATGGTACCTGGGGTATGCTGTGAGGTTTAAGGTAGACAGTGTGCACAGTAGCCCAGCTTAGATTAAAAGTACATCAATAGATGATATTATTGTAGCAAGCATTGACCTCTTACTTGCCTTTCTTCATTTGGGGCCCCCATTCTTGTTCAAAGTGAACCCACACCTCTATAAATAAGAACCTACAACCCAAACCAAAACAATGGGCTTCACTCCTGAGACTCTGGGTGGAGTCACAGGGAAGGAGATGCCATCTTCACTGATACCCTAACTTCAAGTGGCTAAGCTAGAGCCTGGGCAGTGACCATTCTTGGAGCCACAAGGTAAAGGATGCCTGAAAATGAAATCAACTCAGGAAAAAGTAGAATGAGAAGGAAAAGAGGAGATTAAGTCTTGTGAAGTCCTTAAAACCAGCTACATCTAGACAGGCCCACACTTTAAACTTGTAGAAACTAACTTACGTTTCTGCTCCTTACAGCCCAAAACTCCTAACGAATGAGCTTAACACAGAAAAGAAATAGAGTCAATTAGCTACTTTTACACTATAAATACCCCTTTTTCCTGCTGTATGTCTTTTTATTAACGATTTTACCATTATTTTTCTCTTTTCACCATGTACTGCAGTTCCCCCTTATCCATGTGGGACTCATTCCATGACTTCTCAGTGGATGGCAGAACTTGCAGACAGTTTCGGACTGTGAATAGTGTCCTCCTATACACAACTATATGAGGTGAAGCTAAATTATATATCAGGTACAGTAAGAGATAGCACAACAGAAACTAAAAATAAAATGGAGGGATTATAATTATATGCTACAATAAAATTGCCAGGATTACAAGCTTTGGGGCTGTTGTTAATTAAATAATGGTGACTTCAACACAAGCATTATGTTAACCATGACCGTCAGTCAACCTGATAACCAAGAGGGCTATATAGGATGGTTATAGATGGTGTGGGGACATTGGGCTATAGGATGAGTCAAGTCTGGTAGAGAGAAGGACGGCCCAGAATTTCACCATTTTCATTAGTAAATTTTGTTTTTTCACAGTTTCATGCATGTGCGCTATGCATTCCGCTCAGTTTACCCACACTCACAAACACATACTCTCCCTTTTCTCCTCCCATCCACTCCCCACCTCCATATAAATCTCTTTCCCCTGTGTACTAGATTTAGTTATATTTAGTGTCCCACAGAGTTTAACAGGGCCGTCTGTGTCTCACACACATAGTACACACACACACACACCTGGTGGGCTCACCAGTGGCTACCCAACTAGTTGTTACCAAACCTTCCCCTCTCCCAGAATCTGTTGCTTGCCAAGAAATCATCAGTGAGGGAGAGATCCCCTGAGTCCCTTTCCCCCTTCACAACTGGCTGTTAGGAGGCCTGACCTCTGTGGACACAAGGCCAGTATGCACAGCCGCTGTGTCTGGGTTGTCATGGTCCTGGGTTGCTTAGAAGATGGTTTTTCACAGCCTCTCCCTCATTCCCCAGCTCTTACCATCTCCCTGCCCCCTCTCAAGCAATGTCCCCTGAGCCTTAGAAGGGTGGTAGGGATTCTCGTCTAGAGCTGAGCCCTTGGTCTCCCTCTGTCCCCTATATCTAGTGCACCCATGGGTCAACTCCATTCACCGCAAGGAGAGGCTGCTCTGTTTAAAGCTGAGAGTAACCTTTATCTGTGGGTATAAACATACGTATTTAGTGAGCATTTTGATGCTATACCAGTCCAGCTAAGCAACCATCTTAGGTTCAATTTTAGGCTAAATATTTATTGAGAAACAGAGCCATCTTTCTTCCTTATTTCTTTGACTATGCTTTCTCCTGTTTTGTCGGATTATTTTTCCCCCTGCAGAATAATTATTATTCAAAGCCTTGGGCTCTCCAAAACATCTCACGCAACAGCCAGCTCACCACTTTTGAGATCTTATTCCTGGAAGATGTGCTGGTGAACCATTTTCACATCTGTCATTTCTGCGCGAATTCTTTCCCATGGCTTTGAGTACATTATTTTTGCCTCCAGCCTACTATCTTTTAGTTGTTATATTTAGCTTTATTGAATCTTTTCTTGGACTTTTCACATATTTTTCCATAATAGCTTCTTCTTCTTTCTCAGAGGAAATACATCCCTATATATACATATAATATATATATATATATATATTCACATTTGGAGCAGATATTTTCCAAAATTGCTCTCTGATTCATATAATAGCTCTATTTTAGATGAAGGCAATCTTCCTGGATCATCAGGACAGACCAGCAGAATGGTTAAATGTGCATATTTCAAGTCATTCGCCCAAGGTTCAATCCCAGCCTTGTCACTTATTAGTTCCATGTCCTTGAGCAAGGTTCTTAAAGTCAGGAAAAGAGTACTGTGTGTCTGTGCTGGTGAGTTTCTGTCAACTTGACACCAACTAGAGCCACCTAGGAAGGGACAACCTCAGTTGAGGAATTGCCACCATCAGACTAGCCTGTGATCATGTCTGTGAAGGGTGGATTGGTTGATGTGGGAAGGCCCAGCCCAACCCATCGTGGATGGTGCCAACCTTAGGCCGGTAAACTTGAGATGTATAGGAAAAGTAGCTGAGAAAGCCAGTAACCAGTGTTCCTCCATGGATCTTGCCTTAGCATCCCCCCAAGGATGGGCTAAACGTATAAACCAAATAAACCCTTTCCTACCCTGCTTTAACCAGGTTACATTGCTGTAACAAAAAAAAACAAAACAAAAAAACTGAAGTTGTCATCTTAAAAATAGGAAAGATTGTCGGGTTGGTGTCCTTGGAAGGTCTGCTCTTTTTTGAAGGGACATGGAGGAGGAGTGGATCTGGGGGAAAGGGGAAGTGAGGGACAGCTGGGAGGAGCAGAGGAAGGGGAAGCTGTGGTCAAGATATATGAGAGAAGAATACATTTAAAAGAAAGAGAGGAGAGGAAGGATTGCTATGTCTTATGCTCTCAGAGGGTCCAGCCAATGGCCCCTTAGCATGATTGCATTTTGGGTCTCTCCAAAGGCAGAATATTATGGTGGGAGAGGGGTAAAGGAAAGTTGTTAACGTCATTGCAGCCAGAACCCAGAGAGAGAGAGAGCTGGGAACAAGCTTCTAATTGCCTCTAAAAGGGCATTCACACACGACTGGAAGATTTCTGCCTGGGTCCCAGTTACTCAAGGCTTCACTATCTCCTACCAGCTATGGGCTGGGGACCAAGACTTCAACTCACAGACTTTTGGGAAATGCTGATTCAAGCCTTAACAATATCTGATTGGGTGTTTCATTCCCCGTAGTGATGGCTAATCTTCAGCAAGACTTTTGGTCTGGTCTTTAGCCAGAATTCCTGTTACCCTTGTCTCCCAAATCTGTCCCTTGACTATAAACTTCCACTTAGCCATGCTGTATCCAGCTGTGAGCTCAGTCTCTCTTTCTCCTGCCATAGACTTATACCACAGTAATCTTAGTGACTAGCTCCTGTGGTCCTAAATACAGTTTACCCTGTGGTAGTCAAACAAATGTCATTGCATGGGTTCACTTGGGGGGGGGGGCAGGTATTGTTTATGTTACCGTCTGAATGTGAAATGTCCCCTATAGGCTTGTGGGTTTGAATATAGGATGTTCCCCGCTGGCAGTGCAGTTTAGGAAGTTTCTAGAATTTTTAGGAGGTGGAAACCTCACTAAAGGAGGTGAGTCACTGGGGCTGGTCCTTGAGACTTTATAGTCAGTCCCCACTGTAGTACAACACCTGCTTCACACACCACGCGCTACAGTACAATTCACGGGTTTGCGAGTCAGGCAAGGGGCTAGAGATTGACCACACAGAGACATGCAGAGACACAGGTAATGCCAAGAATGCTCTCTTTAGTGTGTTCCAGGGCAGCTTATATAGGGTCTCTCTGACTAATGGCCACACCCTAACTCTCAGCTGCAAGCCTACCGGAAACCACTCCCCTGTCATCAGGAACTCCTGAGGGTCTCTTGCTCAGAGCAGCTGCAAGCACAGGAAAACAAGTTGTTTACTCTGGCAGGAAGGGGTCACAGGAAATTCAGGGTCTGGGGGTTCACAGTCCCCAACACCCCACTTCCTGCTCATTCTCTCTTCCGTGAGAACAGCTGCGGCGCACTCAGTCAGCCTCCTGTTACTGCCACCATCCTTTCCCCATCTACTCCGTTTCTTCCTTGCCATAATGGACTGTGTCCTATTAATGCTGTAAGACAAAATAAACCCTCTCTTTTTTTTTTAACATTGCTGTTTCATGGTGTTTTAACACAGCAACAGAAAGGATCCAAGACAGTTTATTTTGTAATTTGTGTGGTTCAGTTAGAGGCAGAGTTCCACCTCCAAGCTACATCTCCATCCCAAACAGCATCCTCTTTAACACTCCAATATTTGAACATTGCATTTGGAGATGCAGGCTGCACAGAGACAATCATAGGGTGGGTCCCTACTCCGATAGGATTTGTGCCCTTATACATAAGCAGAGATTGTTCTCTCAGGGAAAGTGAGAACATGACAAGAAGATGGCCATCTGCAAGCCAGGAAGAGAGACCTTCCCAGAAACCAGCACTGCCAGCACCTTGCTCCTGACCTTTCAGCCTCTAGAACCATGAGCAAACGCGTATCTGGTGTGTGAGCCACCGTTATAATAGCAGCTGGAACAAGCTGACACATGTAGATTGAAGATGATAGCATTTGGTAATTGCCCACAGCCCGCGGCATCTGTGAAGAGAGGTTAGCATCCTGCTCCAGAAGCTGCAGTTCTACTTCTAACATGGGAATGTGCTGAGCTAGAACGTGCTTCTAACTCGAACTGTGCTGAGTGAGACTCGATGGAAATCCAGAGACCTGGAAAGTCAAAGCGTGCAACCGCCTTCCCCTGGCAGTGGGTGGAAGGGCAGGTCTCCTTGGTGCAAACCTGAAGATAGACTCTCTTTGCCAGTAATCTTAGATGGGGTCAGAAATGGAGGAGGAACTCTTTGTCTTTCTTTCAGCCTGTTACTCATCGGGGTCCCTAAGTGAATTAGAGTTCAGCTACTCTAGATAATTACTGTAACCGATCATGCTGAAGTCCAACAGGTCAAGACGACAAGCTGGCGAACCGTGTTCTCTCCTTTCATGGGAAACCATCCTTCTCCCTCATTCATTCAATAAACAGCTGCACTGGATTTAACCTTGAGCCACTCCACCACCACCTGCTATTCTGGTGGGATCCTCCGGGCTCATTAAGAAAGTAGCTAACAGGAAGGAAGGGCTGAGCACATCTCCCCTTGAGAAGACTTGCATTGGCCAGCAATATTTGTTGAGTATATGATACTCTCGCCAGCTACTGTGCTGTCAGTGGTGGTGGTGGAGGAGGAGGAAGAAGAGGAGGAGGATATGGTGTATGAGAGACAGGGGTTTGGGGGAGGATTGAGAGTATGCATGTATACAGAAAGGACACTTTCAGATGTCAGTTTTCTCCTACAGTGGCTACCAGGTATCAAACTCAGGTCCTCACGATTTTCTAGCAAGAGCTTTTTTACCAGCTGAGCCACCTCATAGACTCCTCATCAAATCCAAGACAACTAATCTCTCTTGAAAGCCCCTGGCCCTTATGTCAATATTTTTTTTTTCTGTCACTGGAGCAGAATACATCACCAGGGCTTATAGGAAGGTGATTCTCCCATAGCTCTAGTGGGAAGAGATGTACGTATGCAGGGAAGATTACTAGACCTTTTGTCCCCTCCTGACATGGGCCCAGTGGTGTCTGACTCATGTTAGTAGTGGTTTGGAAGAGAGTTTGGGCAATGCGATGCTAAAAAGAAAAGAAACAAGCCGGGCGGTGGTGGCGCACGCCTTTAATCCCAGCACTCGGGAGGCAGAGGCAGGTGGATCTCTGTGAGTTCGAGACCAGCCTGGTCTACAAGAGCTAGTTCCAGCGCAGGCTCCAAAAAGCCACAGAGAAACCCTGTCTCGAAAAATAAAAAAAAAAAGAAAAGAAACATAGTGTTAGTGTTACCTTTGGGGTGCTGGTGAGGATGGATAGGATAAATGATTAAAGGGCTAGAATCTCTTAAAAAGTATACATCAAATAGACATGTATGTGTGTACACATATATCAATAGACATTTATATGTGTGTTTACATATACATAATATACATATTGGGTTTAAATATTTGTAATATATTTGTATGAATACATACATACATTCTGAGACAAGATCTAGCTGTCTTGACCAGTCTAGACTTGAATACACACAATGTAACATAACCTAGGCTAACATCAATTCTCCTGCCTCAGCCCCCTAAATGCTGTGACTACCGTTGTGTGGCACCATGCTTATTCTATTTAAAATTTTTGAATAAAAAATGTATTTTCCAACATGAGTGACATTTTCTCCTTTTTTCTACAAATAGTGCTAGAAGTATCCAAAATGTCAGCATTGTAGCGCTGGAGTATTTTTGAAGGGATTTTTATTTTTAAATCTTCTAGGTCTTGTTTTAGTTGCAAGTCTCCCTGGGAACATAAAATTACCCACTGAAATTGTAAATGTCTGTTGCACCTACAAGTGTTTGGTATTAAGGGCATCTGCTATGTACTCAGATTGAATTGGGTTAAGTTTTTTTTTTCCCACCGAGGTCCTCATGGGATCACTCACAGGTCCTACATAGAACAATGACAGCAAGCTCTGTTAAGAGGTCCTTCTCTCTCTGGGCAGGGGGGCGAGATTAGCATCCGCAGGCCACATTTAAACACTGTTAAATCGCTGTTGGTGACAGAACTCTACTGCAAACGCTTCTTTTTGATGGACATCTTTCCTTTAAAAAAAAAATTAAGGTTTGGGGATCTGACAAATGTTAGACCCCACCCTGGTGCCTTGACTGCTTGGATTATCAGCCACGCAACCAGCTGGGCTACCTTCATGCCAGAGCTAAGTGCTCTGAACACGCCACACACACTTTGAGGAAGCTCTGCAGAAGCGACAGCTGTCTGCTGAAAAGCACAGCTCGACACCTGAAGGCACGGCCTTAACCACAGGACAGGACATCTTGCCATTGCCAGCCCAGCAAAAGGTACATGAGCCTGAAGTCATTTCCACCTAGGCCAAGGACGAAGCGCTTGCCTTGTGGTCCCCAGCAGAAGTCTTGTGAATGGTACAAACGCAGCTCATTTTGCTGAAGGACATCTATGATTGGTGCAGACACTTTCTTACTATATACCTAGGCTCACAAGGAGACACCTGTGTTCCATCCCGTATCACCACATTATGCTCAATAAACAGCTCCTCGAAGAGGTCTTTTCTTGCCTGGTTTTGATCTGCATCATTACTAGGTGTCTTAGTCACTGTCCTATGGCTAGGAAGAGACACCATGACCAAGGCAACTCTTATAAAAGAAGACATTTAATTGGGACCGTGATTACAGTTTCAGGGGTTTAGCCCATGATCATTATGCTGGGGAGCATGGTGGCATGCAGGCAAGTACTAGAACAGTAGCTGAGAGCTACACCCTGACCCATAGGCAGAGAGAGAGAGACTGGGCCTAGTGTGGGTTTTTGAAACCTCAAAACCCAATCCCAGTGACATACTTCCTCCAATAAGGCCACACCTCCTAATCCTTTCAAACAGTGTCACTCTCTGCAGACTAAAAATTCAAATGCATGAGCCTATGGGGTCCATTCTTATTCATACCTCCACACTAGGGCAGCTGAGATGGTGGCAAACAGTTGACAAGGGAAGGAGCAACAAAGCAACGGGGGTGGTAAAGAATTTCAGAGAACAACCAGGACAGAAATGGGTGGACAGAGACAATGAAGGCTGGACAAAGCTGAAGACAAGAGAGAGTGGGCCCTAGTGGCTGGAAGAATTTCAGATCCTAAGGGCACTGAAGAGCTCAGGGTCCCAGTACTAGAGACTGCAGCACTTGTCACAGTGGGACTGGAAGTCCCAGCCCCTGAGGCCTGTGTGAAACCTGGAACCCTAGCGGGCACTGCCTGGTACTGCTTGCTGGCATCACTTGCTCTGGGCCGAAGCTGAGGATTAGACTAGCTGGCAAGTACCAGATATGCTGACAAACCTCCAACCTGAGCACCATATGATTCTGGTTCCTAAAGCCTGGAGCAGTAGGCCTCTAGACATCAAGGTTTGAAGTTAAAAGCCTCTGGATCTGCCTGTCAGGCCCCCAGGCCTTGGATACTGATAGCCCAAGATTGCCAGCTCCGTAAAAGCTTCTCCTTGTCTACCCAAGGAGAGTATCCAGGTAAAGTAAAAGAGGCATGCTCAGGAACAAGGTGGTGGTACACACCTTTAATCCCAGGTGGATCTCTGAGTTTGAGGCCAGCCTGGTCTACAGAGCAAGTTCCAGAACAGTCAGGACTACACAGAGAAAATCTTGCTTGATAATTTTTTAAAAATTAAAAGAAAGAAAAGAGAACCGGTTTGTTCACTTGACTCTTGGCTGAAGAGGAGGCTGTCCTAGAGAAGACTACCAGTAGGTGATCAAAAAGCGTGGTTAGCATGGTTCTCTAGAGGAACAGGGCCAGTAGAATGCGTATATAATGCTTTAAACCCCCTAGATTGACTTACAGGATAAAACCTGGGGAGTTCAACAAAGGCCATCAGCACACTAGAGACATTGAAAGCAAGGCTGGTGCCCCATAGTCCAGATCTGATGGGTGCTAAGTCCTGGGAGGTTACTGGAGAGTTGCTAGCCTTCAGTCTACATTAGAAGACTGGAGGAGCTGAATTCCAATGTCATTTGACCTTGGTGGCCTAGCACCATCACTCATACGTGTTTAAAAGCTAGCATTGACCAGGTCAATTTACCAGAAAACAAAATAATCAGCAGAAAGAAAGATCACAGTGGGATAATAATATGCATTGCAAACTAAGTCAACTTAGGATACCAGGATAAGACAGTCACGAATAATTACGATGTGGTGTGTTTGTAATTGTTGGCTTACATAAGAGTATTTCAACCACTGCATATAAACAAGGAGCTGTGGTCTGAAGGGGTAGCTCTCCGTGACTTGGGGGAGTTTGTAGAAGAGTAAAGCTTTGCAGTATGTTCCTGCCAAAGTCTGCAGTCTACCCATTGAAGCTGGCCTACGGGGAAGACAGTCAGTTGGGATTGCTGCTTTCTAACTAACAAGAGAACACATACACTGCATCTCACGCAGAGTCAATTAGCAGGAAGCTGGAAGATTCATTTACGAGAGCAGTGGGTTAATTAACCTAGGTCTGAAAGTTCCTATATAGCTTAGGGAAGCAAAGTCAGGTTTCCGTACAAAGAATTTATGGTTTGAGGAAAGGACTACGGCATCCTACAACAAACACATTTTTCAATGTGATTGGTTAGTTGCAGTTGAAAGATTACTTTCCCAGGAACTATAATTTTTTAATGTGCAGTTAAAAAAACAGATGAGTTGGCCTTTTTCTGCTGTTTCTTGTGCAATGGCAAGCTTGACAAGAAACTGCAATGGTAGTGAGATGAACCAAAGCAGACACATTTATAAGGTCTACTAGGAAGCACTTAGGGTTGCTTCTTCATCTTCTAAAGGACCCAAGTTCAATTCCCAATATCCATGGCAACTATAACTCCAGGAGGTCTGACACTGGGCACCCACACACAGGTGGCACACATTGCCACAAACACACATGCATGCGCATGATTAAAATTAATCATTGGAAGGACTTTGGCCTTGCCAGGCTGGTCTGTGAGGTTAGTGTGCTTGTCCGTGACACTGGGAGGAAGATAGCCCATTGTCTGTTGAAATCACTGAGCAGATATGTACTTAAATCTTAAAAAAAAGAAAAAAGGAAAAAAAAGCTTACCATAACAAGATAGATCTTAGCAACGTTTCCTACAGATTAAATTAGGACATATAGCTTATTCTAACTGTATATAAAGTTGATTCAAAGTTTTGGGTTTGGTTTTTTTGGACACATAATAAGCATCAGTAGCACCAGTTGACATGGCAACACAGATGGGGAAAATCTCAGAAGGTCCTACCGCTAGATGCAGAGCTAGGGGCAGCTAATGACTGCTGAGAGAGAAGAACCAACTGGCTATCCGATACCAATCGGTCAGCCCTAAAAACATACATGTATGAGCAAATAACATACCCCACAGGCTGTGCCTATATGTTTGTTTGTCTGTGTGTGATAATAAAGGAAAGAGGAGCAAGTGGAGAGACATACTAGGAGATGAAGTGAGGAGAAGAGGAGAAATTATGTAAATACAGTATACATATATGAAACTTTAAAAATAATAATACTTAGAGAATAAAACTTTAATTTAAAAATATGATTTATGATGTTTTCAGTAATTATTTTATATGCACACACATTTATTTTAGAGAAATGTCCCAGAAACAAATAATCCTATAAAAAAATTAGTGTAGCATACAACAGCATTAAACTTACCTATTTATTACTTTGTAATTTAAAAATGATGCTCAGTGAATTTAAAAAAAAATGAACTATCTTTTCTAACACCTAAGGTTAGGGCCAATGAGCTGGCTGAGCATGGAGAAGCTCAAGCATGAAGACCCAAGTTTGAACCCGGGACCCATGTGGTAGAAGGAGAGAACTGCACATACACTCCATGGCATGTGTGTGCGTGAAAATGCACACACACACAAAATACAGCATGAGTAGTTTTAATTAAATGTAAAGCTTGTTTGACATAAAGAGCTGGCTTGTGACAATGAGTTGAAAGCACACCGTGTCTGCACTACCCACTGACCGCAGCTCCCCACGGAAGAACCTCTGTTATCACACCAGAAAAAGACCCGTGAGAAGTGGGCCCCACAGTGGATCCTGCCCTGCTCGGAATGGTGATAAGCTCACAGCTTTATCTGTCTTTGCTTTCTCCGCACTAAATATAACCCAGGCCTCACAGACCTGGTGGCCAGCAAGTGCTGTTTGTGCTGTACTAAGAGCAGACTGGGACATTTTATAGTCCCGTCACCAACATGACCTGAGAAGGCAGGAGAAATGTGAAACACAAATACTGAGGCCCAAGCTCTGGGGCTCATCACCGAGCATTGGAGAGTGCCTATGTGCCAGCCAGGTGTGGTGGTGTGCACCAGGAGGCTAGGCAGTGAGGCCCTACCTCAGGGCCACCTTGGTCTACATAGTGAGTGTCAGGACAGTCAGGGCTGTATAACAGAGAGA
>JAQHUG010000072.1:5648100-5658273 GCA_028555095.1 Dicrostonyx torquatus
AATAATATTCCCCAACACCGTTTCCTTGTCTAAGTCAGCGCTATCTATCGGGCAGGTTCTTCTTGGCCTTCGGTAGGGGGGATCAAAGCTGTTATCTACCCTCTAGAAGAACTGCTCCCATTGCAAAGGGAAAAGAGGTCGCTCTGGAGAGCCGGTATCTGCATCCAGCATCAACTGCTCAGGTTCGATTCCTTTCCCAGACAAAATGCCTGTTGCTCTCAGAATACTGAAATTCATTCTGGCTGTCAATTTTTTACAGGATCCTGAACAAGCTAGAGTTGGTTCAGAACACACTGGACATGAAAAGCGACAATAGAAAGAAGTAAACACGTTCAGCCTGGTCCCTTCCGAAGCTGTCATTCCCTGAACGATACAAGAAAGCCAGCACTAATGTATGGCTGAAGATGCAGCCTGCCTAGACTGGCTGAAGCGTGGCTTTAAATTGGAAAACAATGTTGAGAGATGATCAGGCCTGCTGAACCTAAGAACATCTGCGTTAGTTTTGGTAGATCCCACTGAAATTTCTGCTCAGGGCGTAAACCTGCTCAGAACTGGCTGTGGCCCTCTAGCCTATTGACTGAATGTGGGGGGTCAAGGGGGAATTAGAGATCCGGAAAGCTGCTCTGATGCTATTGGCATCACCCATCTATCACACAGGAAACTTCTGACCTACAAGAGTGGTGTGGAGAAAAGGGAGGGACGGGAGGAAAGAGAAATGACTGAGATCGAGTTCGGAGGACTCAGCGATGAAATGCATGGGAAATGAAGCCAGGAATGGAGAGAATCTGACTGAAGTTTCTGATTCAGGCCAAAGACGGTGGAAGCAAGGGGTTAAAGTCTGCCTCCGCAATGTGCCCCGAAGGCTCATGGTTTCAGTGTGTGTTCCCTAGTTGGTGTTGGCTGTGGAGGCCCAGTTAGCTCCATTGAGAAAGCCTTAGACCAAAGAAGGAACAGACGGGCCTACCTGGAAGAAGTAAGTCCTTAGCGGAAGGTCTCTGAAGGTGTTACCTAGCTGCTAGTTCCTGTCAGATTTCCCACTTCCAGGCCCTTCACGATGTGAGGAGCCTTTGCCGCATACTCGACTCCACCAAGTCTTCTCCTCCATGATGAACTAAAATCCTCTGAGACCACGAGCAAAAATAAGCCTGTCCTCCCTTAAGTTGCTTCTGTCAGGTGTGCTGCAGAAGCCACTAATGCACAAGGTAGTGGCAGTTAATTACCAACCCCCTGTATCAAGGCTGAGCAAGGTATCCCACCATAAGGAATGAGCTCCAAAAAGCCAGTTCACGCACCCAGGATATGTCCTGGTCCTACTGCCGGCCCCCCAACAGATCAGGTCACATAACTGTCATCAACATTCAAAGGGCTTAGTTCAGCTCCATGCAGGATCCCCAGTTGTCAGTCTAGAGTCTGGGAGGTCCCACTTCTCTGGTCAGCTGTCTCTGTGGTTTTCCCAATCGTCTTTATCAGAAATCTTTAAAATGAGAAAAATATTTGTGTCGGAAGAAAGGGGAAAAAAACAACAGAGACACTTAGAGAGATGCATAAAGAACATTTGTTCCATTTGGACATTGTGGGATGAGGCAGAGGTAGACACCCATCTGGAAATGTCTAGGGAACAAGGAGGAAGACAGAAAAATCTCTACTGCTACAGTGATTTGTGTGGCTGGGGTCCTGAAACCCTGGCTCGAGGCAGAGAGAGAATGGAGAAAAGACAGACCACAGACACACGGAGAATGAAGTTGAGACTGGGTGGGATTTTCTAACTGCTGCTACCTGGAACCTCCATGTGTTTATTACATACAGCAGGGGGTGGGGTTAGCTGGCCCCAGGAGACCTCTCTAGTGGCAAGCTGTAAACATCCGGGAGGAGGAAGTGCAGTTGCTAGTCCCTGATTAATCCTTATTCATACTCTGACTCCCAAGGAGAGTTCCTCCATTCCTCTTGAGCCTGGCCCATCAGCTTTGCCAATTTCTCATGGACCAATTGAAGTCTTAGAGTCCACAACAAGCTGTGCCTATGTCAAATACACATTCACTCAGGACTTCACTCAATCAAGGCTCCCTACACATTGGAAGGCGTAGAGGGCTAAAATATAAAGGCCGTTGATCACTTGTGACTCAAGATGACACTGTGTTGGTAAAGCTGTGCAGACCAAAGATGAGCTACAAGGACTTGTAAGGAGCTAGCCAATACAAGGACACAGGAAAGGTAAGGGGTTAGTAAAGCGCTTTATTCTGTTATCAAACCCATCGTCTTATTGTAAACAGAAAACATTAAGGAAGTGTGCAGTAAATACTCGGGTTTCCTCTACCCTCCAGACAAACGCATGAACAGCTTGAGGCCACCTCTTGTCTTAGGGTTTAAGTGCTGTAAAGGGACACCATGACCACTGCAACACTTCTACATTTAATTGGGGCTGGCTGTCAGCTCAGAGGTTTAGTCCTTTACCCTCATGGCGGGAAGCACGGTATCTCGCAGGCAGACTTGATGCTGAAAGGTAGCTACATCCAGATCCTAATGCAGCAGGAAAAGAGAACAACACTGGGCCTGGCTTGAGCTTCGGAAACTTCAGGTCCAACCCCTGGTGACACACTTCCTCCAACAAGGCCACACCTCCCAATAGTCCCACTCCCTATGGGCCTATGGGAACATTTTCATTCAAACCGCCACACCACTAGACTTTTTCTATGCCTATCTTAGAGATATTTGCTCTTGGTAGTTGTAAGTCTACTTCCAATGGTCTCTAATAACTTTGGTTTGGAAAGTTTTCCACTGCTACTTTTAATTTTTTGAGCAATCGTCCTATTTTTTTGCCCAAACCCAAGTTCACATCGACAGCTAGACTTCTAGCATTCTTTGAAATCTTTTCTGTTGAAAAGAGCCATCTTTGCTGCTGTTGAAAGAACACAGGCAGGAAGCTGACTCCAGACCTTTGCGGGTGGAGCTTCGGGGAGACTTTTGTATAGGAGATGCCAGGATGTGTTTGAGGACAGAACCAAGAGAAAATTGGCAGACAGCACAAAAAAGGTTATAGACTTTGGAGGCCATGTGGGGTTAAAGCATGTGGGGCTCGGAGCCTCTCTGAAGCCACAGACAGCCCGGTGAGGATTCGACACAGTCAGCTTGTTACATAAGACCAAGCAAGGCTCTGCCTCCTCCTTCGCTTTTTGGAGACTTGATTTCCTGTCAGGAAACAAGGTGTAGCCAAGGGAGCTGTCTTCACAGAGCTGCCTTCAGGGCTAATGAGATCACGACTTCTGAGTTCCTCTGAGAAGCAGGCTACCTAGATTCGGGACAAATATTGCTCTAATCCTTTTTGAAGAAGAGCCACGTGGCTTCTTCGCTTCCTGTCATCCTGGCTCCAGGGGCTCCAGGCTGTTTCCATCTCCTTCGTTTTCCATCCCTCCCAAGGGCCTCTCAGTCTATTCCTGCTTCCCACACCGGTCTTAAATTGGCACCCTCAGGATGCAGCCCCTGTTACAGTGCAAACTGACATGGAAATCTCCAAATGTCAAAGTCCTGGAGCTGGCACTTGAGCAATCCTAGTGAGTGTGCCCAACAGATTCCTCTTGGGCACGGCCTGGGGTTTTGTTTGTTTTTGTCTGTTTAGGCATCATCACCATCTCCTCTGATGGCTACACGTTGGATATCTTTGTTCTTGAAAAGAACACCCAAGCAGTGCATTACTCGACGCAAAGGAAAAGGCAGGAATCTCCGGGGGCTACACATCAGTATCCCTTGGCATTTCAGAGCCTCCGGGAGCATCATGCCAGGGACTCAGTGAAGCGACATTCATTAAATCATGTGTACTGGTGCGCCTGTCAGTTTCTCTGAGACAATGCTAAGGAAAAATAAAGAAGAAAGGACAAAGCTATTCTGCAGCCAGGAGTACCCTCTAGTGTTCAGTTGGAGGCCTGAATTCCAACTACAGCCCACAAATAAAAGCAATAGGAGGATGTGTGTTGTTACAGGGGGATTGCTCCACTCTAGCTGATTGTGCTTGGCTGCATTGACCTTAGTTTCACACAGAATGACCTTTTCCTTTGAAAGTATTGGGGAGGTAGCTTTCCCTAAAGAAAGATTCAGTCATTTATATACTACCCGACAGCAGTTAATGCCTGTATTTAAGCATGTAATAGCATTGTCTTTGTCATCAAACTAATCTCAATGATACTAAAGTTGCACAATACTGCTAGACCTGGTGTTGTAGTGTAGATGTCGCATGAATGATAAACACCCAGAGACAGATACTGGGGTTCAAGTTGATGATCAGAAAAGCAGTCAACCACTAGAGAGATATTTTATCTCTACCAAATCTTCAGACCAAAAGAGCGAGATCCTGTCTCCATGAGTCCTCAGACTCCACACTCCAGTGAGTTCCTATCTCTTCACCTTTATATTCCTCTCTCTGCCCAGCCATATCACTCCTGTCTCCACCTCCCTAGTGCTGGGAATATCAAATGATCTCCTGCAATGCTGTGGGCATTAGGATTTATCTTCCTATTCACGGTAGGAGGACTCGATTAAAGGTGTGAACCACCATAACCTGGATCTGTTTCTAGATCGATCTTATGTAGCCCAGGGTAGCTTTGAACTCAAAGAGATCCATCTGCCTCTGTCTCCTAAGTCCTGGGATTAAAGATGTGTGCCACCACTCCCTGGCCCCTAGTGGCTTAGCTTTGCATTCTGATTCTCAGACAAGCTTTATTTATTAAAATACAAATAAAATATCACTACAGCTCCCCTTTTTGTCTAAAATAAAAAGAAAGCCGGGCGATGGTGGCGCATGCCTTTAACCCCAGCACTCGGGAGGCAGAGGCAGGCGGATCTTTGTGAGTTCGAGACCAGCCTGGTCTACAAGAGCTAGTTCCAGGACAGGCTCCAAAGCTACAGAGAAACCCTGTCTCAAAAAAGTAAAAAAATAAAAATAAATAAAAAAGAAGAGTATAACTAATATAAGAAAAATTATATAAAATAAGTACAATAGCTATATGTAATATATACAGGCAGTAAATATATCAACAATGTCTAGTCCATTTGTATTTGACAAATTCAGAGAAAATACTCCATATCTATCCTATCTTGGTGAGTCCAAAGTCTTGTACCTAATTTACTTTCTATCATAACTTGCTTTCTGCATCTGGTAAAGAAGGAAAACTATAACAATCTAGTCTTTGACTCCCTCAGAGACCCAAGAAGGAAATAATATTAACTAAGTACGCAGGAAGTGCATGCACGTGACTTCCAAAACATCTGAGAAATGACAGAAGCAACTGGCTGCCTGGACAGTCACCCAGTTCCTCTGTAATGCTGGGGCTTCCATCTTTGGCCTAGAGGACTAGTGTATCCGATAGACATTTCTGTGAAGCAGTATATTCTGAAGGGCTGGCCCTCCTTCTCTTGACAATGTTTGGCAGTCATTTTTTTTTCCTGCTTGTCCAATTAGGACAGCATACTGTCAGCAGTTAAGACAAGGGCATTTTCTTTCCCAGTGGCTTACTTTTGCCACAAAGAAACTCCATGTGGAATTTCTTCGATGTCCATCATCTTCTCTGAAGTAGATTGGTGCTGCCAGAAGCAGATAGGTCTCATTTCAGATTGAACGCCAAAAGCAAAATAAACAAACAAAATGTAGAGATAAAAGGTCTCTCTAGTGGTTGGCTGCTTTGCTTTTCTGATCTTCACCTTGAACCCCAGTATCTGTCTCTGGGTTTTTATTATTCAAGCTACACTGTAGTCCTACAATTTGGAGGTTATGGTTCAAAGTTGAAGAGTTCAAGGACAGCCTGGTGTATATAGTAAGACCCCATGGTACTAATAAACACACACTTTGTTGCCATCATCTTGTAACTGAGAAGTAACGTGATGATATAATGGAGTATCATGAAGTAGCTTCAACTCTGGACATGTGTAAAACCCATCCAGGCAGGAAGATGTAACAATGACAGCTGTGTTACAGCACACAGATCAGGATTTAGGGGAGGTTTTATTCATTGCTTTTCTGTTTTGTCTCAAATTACTTTTTAACACATATCTAAATTGGAACAAAGTTTTCATGTTTGTAAGACCTTTCAAAGTCAAACTAAGTAATTAAATGACTCTTAGTTTCTGACTTGAGGCCAAATGATCATTTTAAAGCTTTTATTTGTAATGCCAAGAATTATATTAATTAGGAATTAAGACACAATAAGTGAATAACACAGAAAACTTATCAGGAGGAAACAAGCTCCACTGGGAGCAGAAGCCAGAAGCAAATCCAGCCCTAGGAGCCAACCCAGTCCTGGGACACTGCAGACCAGGATTGAGCCAACGACCTGACCCAGAGTCTGCGACCTCCACCAAAACCAGAGTGGGACGGAACCAGTTACCTAAGACACAGGGAGAAAAAGCTCCACCAGGAGCAGAAGCCAAGAAGCAATCCCAGTCCCGGGTCACGAGCGGATCAGGACTGACCCAAGCTCTCATCACAGTGGAGCAGGAAGCAGAAGGCAAGGCTAGAACAAGGGGCTTTCAAAGACCTGCCTCTAGTGACCTACTTCTAGCTGCTAAGCCCCACCTCCTACCAGATCTACGGTCCCTCAAAATAGCGCCACCAACTAAGGAACAAACATTCAAATTGTGAGGGGAACACTGACTCAAAACATAGCAATGTCTTTAAGGAAGTTTTAATAACATCCAGGGAATGATTTGCTACAGATAAGAATTCTAGGTAGATCTTAGACTCTTCCTGAAATTTTGGGTTAAACCACCAGAGTAGGCATAGGAGAGATTTGAAATCAATCATGCACATGATCATGCAACCTAAAATTAATGGTGCATCTGAATGTCTCCAAATACATGTCATGGAGGTAGCGAGCCCAGGCCATTGGATGACTTAGAAACGGCCAGGCTATTCAAAGGCAGGACAAAGAAATGTAAGTTGTCCTTGCAGCAGTCCAAGCTGTGGTTCAGGGACAAATAAATCAATCTTGCAAAGTAATATTAATGTTCTCAAGTGAGTCTCTAGCTGAAATGTGTGTGAAAATCAATTTAAGAGTAGAAAGACAAGGAAAATGGAGAAAACTCACACATGAACAAGAAGACTTCCTATAGATAAAAATATTCTAAAACAAATAAAGTCCTGGGGGAATATTAAAAGTCCAGCATCTAAGAATACACATTCCATCAGCTAACAAAAGCACCATAGCCATGGCAGCCATCACACAGAGAGACTTAAGTATCCAAGCCAGAGTTCCCTTTAACTTCATGATATAAAATCAATGTGGGTTCACTTAGGAGGAGAAAAAAGAAAAAAAAAAGCTTTGTTTTCTTTTGCAGAAATCAATTCTGCAGTTTCCAGAGCCAGCTTCCCTTGTTCTAAGCTGACTCTCACATCTTCTGATCCAGCCTCTTCATCCTCATTCCTTCTCCTGATATCCATGGAGGAGGAACTCAAAGACAAGGCCCACCTGGGTCCTTTGCAAGGGTTCAGATCTACGTGAAATTGTATTTACTGCTCTTCCATGACCTCTGAATGTTTGTTTGTGTCCTAATTATGGGGGATAATAATTATGCAGATAAACGGGGTGGGCCTCCTGGTCCTTTTTTTTTTTTTTCTTTAACAGAAGGAGAAATGTACCTAGTCTGCAGGCAGAAATAAATTCACTAGACCCACTGGTACAGTTAGAAGAAACTACAAAGAGCTATGAAGCACAGCTATGGGGGTGGAAGTGTAACCCAATGGATGAGCACATGCCTTCACCCAGCTGTGGGAGTGGGGTGTAACCCCGTGGATTAGCATGTGCCTTCACACAGCTGTGGCGGTAGGGTGTAACAGGTGACAGCAGGGACCTTGAAGCTCCTTAGCCTCGTAGCTTGGTGATTTCATCTAATCTACGGCTTAGGAGAACCACTGAAGGGCTCCTTTGCTGTGTCTCTCCTTGAATCTTCACCAAACCCCATGAGGCCATTTTGCAGTGTTTCATTACCAGGTCATGTGATCTGGCTGCAACGTATTATAATAATAATACGGGGGCCATACATGAGATCTTCTCCAAAGGAACCATAAGACCCTGAAATAAGCTGTCCTGTAACGCCCTTTGCAGCTGAACATAACCACCTAAGAAATGGAGACTGGATTGTTCCGGCTAAAAGGATTCTGGTGTTTGCCCCTTTGTCCCAACAAGGTCAGCTTTCTACAACATAGGCCATGGCTGCTGCCAAATCGCTGTCCTGAAATGCCATGTGTGGGCTTTTCTCTGTGGGTCTATGCCTGGTACTGGACAGTCCAACCCAGAAAGCCAGCCTCTGTTCCAAAATCAGCTCTCTTCTTCCCCAGTATCATCAGCTCTGGGCTTCTTGGAGCCTCTGGGTCCTAGAGAGTCACTCTTCCGTACGGCTTCCTCTACTTCCTCTACGTCATCCTGTGCTTGCTGCCCCACACCTTCTATTACTGCCCACACATTTCATCCAGCTCAATGTGACTCCTAGAACTCTCTCTGCCATAGGCAGAGGGGACATAATCCTGCAATATCGTGTTCTTCCAACAAGAGCCTGAGAAACCAGCTGCCCTTTGGCTAATCTCCCCCAAGGGCTGAAGCTGTCAGGGCTTCCCTATTTTCCTGTCTTCCTCTCCTTTGGATTTGGTTGGATCTGCAGGCGACCCCTTAACCGATTAGCCTTGAATGTGAAGGGCAAGGCAAGTCACACTGGTTACTGTTAGGGACTCCAGTGACCAGTACCCGTCCTTTCAGCCCATCTTCCTCCCTACTATGCCTGGAACCTGGTTCTTTTATACCTTTTGGCTGGTGCCAAAACCCCTAGTCTGCCAACTTTGAGGGAGAAAGAGCCCTGTATGCCTGATGTTTCTCAGAAACAAAGAGATGTATGCAAATGTATTTAGAGTAATCCAGTAATCACCCCACCCCTTACCATGTCTTCCCAGGACCAGCAGCCACTCAGCTATCCCCAACTCTCTAAGTTATGTCAAACCTTGAATTTACCAACGCAAGCAATGGGTTTTTGCTTGTTTTGACTTGGTTTTTATTTTGAGTGCTTTGGTTTGTTCTTAGTTTAGTTTTCTTTTAGACAAGGTCCTGTTGTGTAATCCCAGGCTGGCTTTGAATTCCTGATCCTTCTGCCTCAGCATCCTGAGTGCTTAGGGGTATAGGCCTATACCATGACACCTAATTTAGCTTGCCATTTACACCTCAGAGGTGGATGGCGTGAATACACACCAAATATGACATAAAATAACTGGGTTGTATATTGTCTCCAGAAACTTACAAACATAGAGGTAAAGAGTGTAGCACACGGGCCACTAAGGAAGGCAGAGTGGTGTGTGGCAGTGAAGAATCCAATAACACAGGCTGGAAGTCAGAGTTCTTTAGCAGAGACCACCAAAGAACATTAAGAACACAGATCCCTGAGTGTCACTCCAGGTAGTTTTAGTACTAGGTGTGGAACAAGCTTTGACCCTTTAAAGAAAAACTCCTAGGTGATTTTGATGATGGGAGGGCCAAAGACAAAACACAAAGAAACAGCACAAGTTCTGTGGTTTGTTTAAAGCTTCCATTGCACCAAGCTACAACCAAAAGTACAGGAGACTGTTTTCCACACCAATGGGTTCCATCACTAAAAACAAAGGCTATTGTGCTGGGGCAAACCTGTGCTCTAAATTTCCCACGTTGGTTTTTCATGACTGAAAAGCAACTGAACTTGGCAGGACAACAGGCAATTTTAAGGGGCACAAATGGAAAGTTTTGGTTGACGTGAGAGACCACTGGAGGGCGTTTAATTTCTTACCCTCTTCATCAGTCTGGGTTAGCCAAGGGTTTGATTCAGAAACTCTGATTTCCCAGGTCTACAGAAGTACCAGTGAAGGCAAGTGACTGCTCTTGGACCATGGACAGCTACCTACACACTCTTCCAGTCCCATGGGCTGGGAAACAGCAGGGCTGGATTCAGTACAGGAAGGGAGTGACACTTTACAAACCTCTTCATTTTACAAGATCAGAGGCAGAGACTCAAAACCACAGTGTTGTAATTAGGGGAGAGGTGTGCGGGTTGTATGTTCCCAGCACCCAGCCGCTGGCCCGCTCAGCCGCTGGCCGCCTGCACCCGAAATAACCACATGACAAACTGGATTCATTTAAATTCTGCCTGGCTCATTATCTCCACCCTTTTCTTGGC
>JAQHUG010000072.1:5683615-5722547 GCA_028555095.1 Dicrostonyx torquatus
GCTGGGTGTGGTGTCACATGATTTTAACCCCAGCATTTGAGAGGCAAAGGCAGGTGGATCTCTGAATTCAAAGCCAGCCTGGTCTACAGAGTTCCAGCACAGCCAGGGCTACACCAGGAAACCTTGCCTCAAAACCAAAGAGGCATGTTGCTCTCCCAGAGGACCGGAGTTCTGTTCCCAACACCCTCCTCAGGTGGTTAACAGCTGCCTGTAACTCCAGCTCCGGAATATCCAACACCCTCTGCCGGCCTCCATGGACGTGTACACATGTTTCACAGATACACACAACTCACATAAACATAAATGTTTTAAAATAGCAGAATGGAGAAACCTAAGACTTTTTATCCATAAGAGTAATGAACATTGATGCATAACAGTCGCAAAATTACAGTTACAAAGTAGCAACAAAAATAATGCTATGGTTGAGGTCACCATAACGAAGAACTAAATTAAAAGGTCACAGCATTAGGAAGATTGAGAGCCTGTGGGGCAAACCCTTATAGTAGGGGAAAGCCTCCTGCCGGACAGTCATCTCACAAGGTTGTCCAGAAAGTTCCAGGATGTCACAGTTCTTCCCAGACCCAAATTCTCGTTCAGTAATCACAGCCCTGTTGCTCCAGTCCCTATCACATGAGCTGTTAGCTGTGAGCAATGGGCCCAGCCCCAATGTCCTCCAACCCCGTTGATATCTAACTAGCTACCTTATAGCTATAGTTCAAAGAGCTTGCCTTGACTTCATGTAATTCTTAACTCTCCCAGGGCCGAGGCAACTTGTCACCTGAGATAAATGGAGAGGTGACATTTGTTTAAAAGAATCAAAGACAAATAGTTTACCTACTGCCACCTGGGGCAGAGGATAAAACTGGAATCAATAGTAGATAAACTACCAGACTTGAGAGGAAAAGAAAGACTCTGTGGAACGAGAGGTTTGGAGAGCATGCGTGTGCTCCTGAAACACCAAACAGCTTCCGGAGCACCCAGACTTGATTCATAATCAACAAAGACCCCTGACTGATCGCTGCTCCCCACAGGAGGAAACCGAGAGGTGAAACTGAGCTGTAAGCTTTCTTACTAGGTGATGAAGAGACAAAAGTCACTAATAAATGATGACAGCAGTGGCAGCCAACTGAAATGATACAGTGGTTGGAAACATGAACCTCTGTCTAAAGATGGAGACCAAACACTGGAGGCCAAACTTCCCGAACGTACAGGAGAATGTCCACAGTAACTCTAAGTGTCAGTGTTCCACTCTGGATAGACTACCTAGACAGGGATCCAGAAGGGGAGCGAGCTCTTGGCCCTCACTATAAAGCAGCCACATCTAACAGACTCGCACCGGTTACTCTCAGTTGCCAACTTCACTACATCCATATTCAGCCAAAACCTAAACAGCTAGGCATGCCCGTGAGGTGTCGTAAGAGCCCTCGCTGTTTGTTCCCAGCTGCTCAGCCCCAAAATAATCACACAGAAACCACATTATTTACAATACTGTTTGGCCAATAGCTTAAGCATATTTCTGGCTAACTCACATCTTAAATTAACTCATCTTCATTAATCTGTGTATCGCCACAAGGCTGTGGCTTACCAGGTAAAGTTCCAGCGTCTGTCTCTGGCGGGGCTACATGCTTCTCCCTGACCCCACCTTCTTTCTCCCAGTATTCAGTTTAGTTTTCCCCACCTACTTCTACTCTGCCCTATCAACAGACCAAGGCAATTCTTTTATTAATCAATGGTATTCACAGCATACAGAGGGGAATCGCATATCAGTGAGGGATGTCCTTCACTGGATCATTTGAGACAGGAATCTGGTCCATACCTTCTGGTGGCAGCCCACATGAAAGGACACAGAAGAAGGAAGCTCTTTCATTTTGCCGGCTTGCCTTCACTCTCACTGGCAAATCCATCGACCCTGCTGCTGACATATTCTTCTGCTAGTGTTAGAGTCCACTTCTTCAGGGTCCCAGGACAGACTGAAGAACAACAGCTCTTGAAGAATCCTCCAGGACTCCAGCACCTGATTGCTGAGACATGCGGTCTCATGGACTGAACCATGATTTCTAAACCAGATTCTTGATCTGGAAACAAGTCACTGTTAGACTAGCCAGACCACAGCCTGTAAGCCGTGCTAATAAATCACATGCATGTGTGCATGTGTGTGTGTAATATGCATATGTGTATACATAAATTTATATAAATTACATATAATTCATATAACATAAATTATATATTAACTCTATCAGTTCTGCTCCTTTAGAGAATTCTAATAGAAGATTCCATAGGATTCTCTATAGAACATTCTTTTCATGATAGGAATTCTGCCCGTACCCAGATTATATAAGCACACGTGAAACATCCTCATGGTAGGACATATTTATACCCCAAAACAACTTTCAATACACTTTTAATAAGTAAAGCACATAAAATATCTTCTCTGGCCCTATCAACAAAAAAAAGAAAGTCTAGGAAATTGATGAGTATGTGAAAATTATATAAAACATTGCTAAACGAACAACATATCAAAGAAAAATAAAGGGAATTAGAAAATACTCTGAGATGAATAACAATGAAAATACAGTATACTAACATGTGCAGGATGTGTGCAAAATATAATAATTAGAGAGGATTTAAAGCCACAACACCATGTTTTAAAAAATGCAAACTGATTACCCAGTACATCCACGGAATCAGAAAAGCCCCGAGGTGGTAGTGGAGCAAGTCCCCACACTCACGAGGCAGAGGCAGGAGGATCTCTGTGAGTTAGAAGCCAGCCTGGTTTATACAGCAAGTTCTAAGCCATCCAGGACTGCACAGTGAGACCTTGTCTCAAAAAAAAAAAAAAAAAAAAGAGAAAAATTGGAAAAGGAAACATAGCAATAGGAAATAACAAGGATTAGAGCAAAGATACATGAAATTCAATAAAACCAACAGAAAGAACTAAATCAAAATTTACTTTTTGAAAAGGCAAATAAATTGAGAAATATTTAACTAGACGAACAAAGAAAAAAGAAATAATAACCAAGTTATTAAAATTAGGCAGGAAAGTGGGCTATTAATACTGAATTTACAGAAATGAAGTCACTATAAAAAGGAGGCTGGAAATGATGTCATCAAAGTCAATGACCTAAGTGAAATTCTTCACAGTACACAAAAACCAAAAAAAAAAAAAATGACTCATAGAGAAACAAAAACTATGAATAACTCTGTAAAGAGATTGAATCAGTAATTTTACAACAAAGAAAATCTCAGGACAGGTGACGTCACTGCAGAATATTACCAAACATTCGAAGCTCCTTTAGTAGCAATCCTCAAACTTTCAAATTCTAGAAAAGGAGGGGACACATTAGTTCTTTATCATTTTCTACCAACACCTTCCTGCTAACTCCCAACTATGACACCCATGGTGGTTTGAATAAGAATGTCCCACGTGCCCATATATTTGAATAAGTAGTCCTGAGGAAGTGGTAGTACTTGAGAAGGATTAGTGAGTGTGGCCTTGTTAGAGGAAGTTCACTGCAGGTGGACTTTGAGGTTTCAAAGGCTCAAGACCAGTGGCTCGCTCTTCTGCTGCCTGCAGACCCAGACCCAGAACTCTCAGCTCTCTCTCTCTCTCCAGCACCATGTCTGTCTGTTGTCAAGCTTCCCACCATGATGATCATAGACTAGAAACTGTAAGCCAGCCTCAGTTAAATGCTTTGTTTTATAAGAGTTGCCACAGTCATGGTGTCTCTTCACAGCCATAGAACACAGACTAAGACAACACTACACTCTAAGAAAGATGATATATATGTTGAATTTTTACATGCTAGTAATAAACAATTGGAAAGGGAATTAAGAAAGCAATTCCATTTATAATAGTATCCAAAACTGACAAGTACCTAAGAATAAATGTATGCAAAGAAGGCCAAAGATGCATACATCAAAACTGATAAAGCAAACTGAAAATTCTAAAGAAAGCCTAACAAAAGGAAAACAAAAAAAAAAAATCCTGTTATCATAAACTGGTACCTTAATGGCACTCCCCGAATCTCTCTAAAGATTCAGTGCAAGCCCTAGCAAAATCCTTTCGTAAGAGATAAGAAGGATTTCCATGGTGTTGTGAAGGATCCAGAACAGCCAAAAATAACTTAAAAGAGGAAAGAAGGAGGAAAAGGCACCCTTCCCAATCTCAACACTTAGCGCAAAGCCACAGTGATCAAAACAGTGTGACGCTGCATAAAGATAAATGCTGACTGGGCTGGAGAGATGGCTTGGTTTTTAAGAACGCTTGCTGTACAATCAGAAGGACCTGAGTTCAAGTCCCAGCACCCACATACCAAGCCAGGCATAATCTCACTGTACCTATAACTTTACTGTTAGAGGGATGGGGACAGAGATGGGGGTCCCTGGGACTTGCTGGCTGCCAGTCTAGCCAAAACTTCAGAGAGAACTGGCCTCAAAGAAATAAAGCTTAAAGTGTTAGCTCAGTGGTTCTCAACCTTCCTAACGCTGCTACCCTTTAGCACAGTTCCTCGTGTTGTGGTGACCCTCCCCCACCCCAAGCATAACATTATTTTTATTGCTACTTCGTAACTGTAATTTTTCTACTCTTATGAATTGTAATATAAATACCTGATAAGTGAGATACCTAACATGCGACTCTGTGAAAGGGTCACTGGAACCCAAATGGGTCATGGCCCACAGGTTGAGAACCACTGTGATAGAGGAAGCTGTTCAATACCCTCTTCTAGCCCCAGTGCTCACTCATGCGTATTAATGTATACACACAAAACACACACACACACACACACACACACACACACAAGAAGTCAGATCTATAGATCAGTGAAACATAATTGAATGCTTAGAAGGCCTTGGACCCAGGATCAACTGACCTTGCCAAATACCAGAGTGTTACCTGGTTACCTCTAATCAAATGCATTGATCTAGATCTTACCATTCTCTTTCTTTTATTTCCAAAGTTACAGTTTCTTTTGGTTGTGCTCATTGAGGAAGAATTTGGAAGAGAGACATAACTGATTGCCACCCTAAAGTTCTGACAAGGTTGGAGACATCTCCCTCTCCTTGCGGTCCTTTGAGTCAACAGTTGGGCCCTCTTATGGATGACAGAAAATCCACAGGAATTCTGCCCCAGCCAGAAGGCTGGAGGAGATAAGGTTCAAAGCTAATTTGAAGTGCTACAGAATATAATTATGCCCCAACAGGTCCAAGCTCAAGTGTCTCCCATAACCAGTTTAAGGGCCACTAATTTTCTAATGCACATGCATTATAAACCTGAGAAGGGGAGATTACCTAATTGATGATCTCCAAATGAGGGGCAATTCAAAAGGAGTCCATTGGGATCTGAGGCTCGCGGGTGAGAGGGCTCACCTCCGGGCAACCGCCGTTCTTATCAGTGAATCAGACAGTCACACTCCGGGAGAAAGGGGCAGGAATTGGGCTAAATTCCAACTGCGACGTCACAAGGTTATGCGTCAACCCCCGCGGCAGTGTTTGGCAGGGGAAGCTTCCTCTAATTAGGTATTGCTCCCTGCCGGCGGTCCAGCAGGACCGTTCTTTTCTCGGTAGTTATTAATCAGCTATCCGGTATTAACAAGATCCGATCTGGAAGTATGCAAATCCTCTCCCTAGCCTTCCTCCTAATCACTCAGCGGGTCACCTTACTAGCTAGCTCACTAATGAGGATCTAGGGGACTAACAAGTTCTCCCCATTCCTGTCCTTAATGATCACTTGAGAAATGGGATACTTCCGTCACAGAGGCAAGGACCGTTTGAAATGCTGAAATCATAGCTTTTCCACGGCTTTCTGGTAAAATCTTATCTAAGTTAAGCAATGTTAAAAATGAGTAACTGAACGTCTGTCACACCCCGGAAAATTTCTTTCTCCAGAGACTAAGTCCCTATCAGGGTTTTGAGTATGAAAGTTTCAGCCTTCTAGAAGCTTGGGGAAGGAAGGAGTCAAACAGGAAGGAGAAAAGTAGACATAGTGGGAGGAGAATATGATTAAAATATGTGATATATTTGTTTTCCTTCTTTTTTAATTGAAAATACATTTTTTCATACAATATATTCTGATCATAGTTTCCTCTCCTTCATTTCCTCCTAGATCCTCCCCACCTCCTCACCCACCAGCTCCGTGTCTTCTTTCTCTCTTTTTTGAAAGCAGGGCAATTTAAAAATAAAAAAAAAAATCAGAATAAAACAAAACAAAAAAAAACATAAAAGCCACATACACACAGAGAGCATGCAAATCCACACACACACATGACCCACAAAAACACAGAATCAGACACCATCATATATAAGCATAAGACAGCATTGTGAGATATCTCCAAAGACAACACTGAGTTCCCTTTGTATCATCCGTCGACTGCTGAGCATGGGTCCGCCCTTCAGTGTGGTTTGTCTACTCAGTGAGACTCCACTGGAAAAACCCCATCGGGCTTAGACCTGGGCCTGTCTCCAGTCTCTGTGGATTCATATGTGCATCAGCCTGCTGTGTCTGGAAGACACTGCTTCCCTGCTGTCCTCCATCCCCACTGGCGCTTAGAATCTGCCCACCTCCTCTTCTGCACAGCTCCTTGAGCACCGAGAGGAGGAGCTTGATGGAGACATCCCACTTAAGACTGAGTGTTCCAAGGTCTCTCGCTCTCTATACATGGTCCAGTTGTGGGTGTCTATATTAGCTCTTATCTCCTGCAGGAGGAAGCTTTTCTTGGTCAAGGTTGAATGAGACCTGATCTAGGGGCTAGCAGAATATCCTGGTGAGTCATTTTATTGCCACATTCCTTTAGTACAATAGCATTTGGTTTTCCCTTAGGTCCATGGCCTATCTGATTTCAGGTTCTGGACCTGCTAAAGAAACTTACCCTTTCCTCCCCAGAGACCTCAATATGTTCATAAAACAGTTTTTTTATAGCACATGTATATGTATGACATTAATCTCAGCCTCCAAAACCAGTTCTGGTGGCCCAAAGTTTAGGGTCTACCACCTTTACAGGGGTCCTAACATCACACATTTAGAACAAGTGATTTACTATTGTAACCCTAAAGACAACACAATAAGCAATAGTACCGATCTGTTCATTGTGATGCTTTGGGAGTGCCTGCGTTTGAAAGAAGGGTCCCTAGGGTTCCTTATTGCAGTGAAGGTATCCAGCTTACAGAGTCTTTACTAAATGCTGTGGGTTTGAAGAACCATAGAAGTAATTTCTCCCGTTCAAATCATCATCTTGTCTACTTAAACAGGGTATATAGTCGACTCTTGTACGAAAGGAAAATGGTATGGGACCAGTTGGTCATTCGTTCGTTCAGGATATATTTGCCAAATGCCTACCATGAGACAAGAATCATTTGAGCAATGTGGCTATAGACAAATACAGACAGAAACAATTAAACTCCCTGCCTTTACGCATCTTAAAAGCCAGTACAATGAAGTGGGAATAACAGAGTAAATTGTATAATATTCATAGGTAATATTTTGAAAAAAATGAGGACAAGAGCTGGAATTTTTAATAGAATATGTTTTCTTCGTTCCTTGACAATTCTATACATGTAAACAATACATATATTCCCTAACTCCCCCCACCCACTCCTCCCTGGAATCTATACCTCCACCCTTTATTCCCCTCAGATACTCCCAACTCACCCCCTGCTTCCCCTAGGAACCCCAAACTCTCTCTCACACACCCCAGGCATTGCCAAGATGTCTTCTGCCCGCCTTCATAGCCACTGAAGCATGGAAGTGCTGTCTGCTGGAATGCTGATTGGTCATGAGAACAATAGCCAGGCCATGTCCCGAAAGCAGCGGTCCATAGACTCCTCCCGGTTCTCCTGTTCATACATCCTTTCTACCCCTCTTCCCTGATGTTCTGTGAGCTTAGGAGGTCTGATTGACAGTGATGGCATTTAGAACAGAGCACTTAGTGAGCTACCTGCTGGCCAAGCTGGGAAATGTGGGGAAGGCTTATGCTGCAGCACAGTTTGATCTATTCTAATTCATGCCAGTTGTTAGAGGACAAAAGGGACCGATGATGGTGTAAACATAAGAATAGACGAATCGAGAAGCTCCCCAAATCCAATGTAGTTTGATATTTGGGAAATAATCAGGTTCCATATGGCTGAAGATGTGAACCCAGAGAGCAGGGAGATGGCTCAGCCAATCAAGTGCTTATTTAACAGCATGAAGACCTGAGTCCAGATGCCTAGAACCCTGCAAATATCAAACACAACTACACCCACCTTTAATCCCAGCGCTGGGGAAGTAGAAATAGGGGAGTCCTGGACTTTACAAGGACAGCTCATTTAGCCACCTAGATAAGCCCCAGATCCAGTGAGAGACCCTGCCTCAAAAACTAAAGTGGAAAGCAATGGAGGATAGCACCCTGTGTCAACCTCTGACCTCCAGAAGTGCACACACCACAGACACACATGAACATATAAACACATACACACACACACACACACACACACACACACACACACATGTTGGACCTATTAACGTATCAAAGAACTTTTGTATAAGAAATAACATTTCTTGTAACAGTCTGGAAGAAAATACTCCACCTAGGGGGTCTACAACTGCATAGCCTGATCTTATTTAAGAGATAAATAAATGTAGTTAAGCGATTGCATTGTCCTGCAGCAGGGAAGGCGCCTACTTTGCATAATGGATCACTGCTGCCCTCTAGTGTCACCAGCAAACATGAGCTGAGAAACCAGAATGACAACCAATGCTCAAGCAAATACACATTTTCAATTGTGGGTTCTCTTTCTACCGCAAGTTACTTTATCACAACTATTTTTAAGATGCATTGTTTTTATTATGTGTATGAGTGTTTTACCTGGATGTATGTCTGTTTACCAGATGCATGTCTGGTATCCATGGAGATCAGGAGAGGGCATTGGATCCCCTGGAACTGGAGTTGCAGGTGGTTGTGAGCCACAATATAGATACTGGGAATTGGACTTCCTGTCTTCTACAAGAACAGAAAGAGCTTGTAACAGCTGATCCATCTCCCTGGTGCTCCAGTACAACTTTTGATGGGAGATATCATGAACTCTTTATCACGAGAAATAATTCAGGCATTATCCTACAGTTATCCATGAAACCCCACTGATTAATGTATAGCAATTACTATAGCTATGAAAATTCCAGTGTGCACCAGGACCACCAACCAACTCCCAAATGATGACACTGAGACTTCTTATTAGTAATGAATGCTCGGCCTTATCTTAGCTCTTATTTTAACCTATGTCTCTTGATCTACGTTTTGCTCAGGGCTTTTTACCTTTTTCACTTTCTTTCTGTGTGTCTTACTTTCCTGCTGTCTCTATGTCTGGCTGACTGGCAGCTATCCAGCTTTTGGCCCTGGGCTTGCTCCTCTCTTTCTCCTACTTCTCTTCTTTCTCCTTCTTCTCATCCTTCTTCTTGAGTCTAGATTTCTCCTCCTATGTATTCTCTCTACCTGCCAGCCCTGCCTATCCCTCTTCTATCTAGCTATTGGCCGTTCAGCTTTTATTAAGCAGGCAAAGTGAAACAAATGCAACATCTTTACATAATTAAACACACCTCCTTATGTCGTTAAACAAATGCAGCATAGAAAATGCAACACACCTTTACACGGTTAAAGTAATATTCCACCACATAAACAAACGTAACACATCTTTACATAATTAAACTATTTCCACAGCAGTAAAGTCTAGAGGTCTGACTCAGTACTGAAGTGAATGCTTTGCATGTTCAGAGTCCTGGGTTCAGTTTATGTACACACCACACTATTCACATGCACATACACTACATATGTACATATATGCACACGTACACAGACTCACAAGCATGTAACTCATACATGCACATGTACATAAATGCACACACATTCACACACATGCACATGCATGTACACTCACACACATGCACACATGCATGCACATGTACACATGCACACACATAGAGACTACAAGTCAGGCAATGAGGTTTATCAGATACAACCATGAATCCCTGAACATGGCCTTTTGCTTTGGGATTTTGTCTATTGTATAAATGGAGGATAATGAGAAACTCCCATGAAGTAGGCCATGTGTGCAACCATTTTTTAGAACAAGTTCAAGGCTCTACTAGGAGATGCTGAAACTTCAGTTCCAGACGTAGTTGACAAATCAACACCAGATCAGCTTTCTCTCACCACCTAGAATCTGGTAACAATTCAGGATCCCTATTCTAAACTCATCTGTGCTGGCTAGTTTTATGTCAACTTGACACAAGCTAGAATGATCTGAAGGGAGGGACCCTCCATTGAGAAAGTGCCTCCATAAGATATGGCTGTAGGGTATTTTCTTATTAGTGATTGATGCGGGGGAAGGCCCAGCCCATAGTTGGTGGGGATAGTCTTTGACTGGCAGTGCTGGATTCTATAGGAAAGCAGGCTGAGAAAGCCATGGGGAGCAAGCCAGTAAACAGCACCCTCCATGGCCTCTGCATCAGCTCCTGCCTCCAGGTTCCTGCCCTGTTTGAGTTCCCGTCCTGACTTCTTTCAATGATAAACAATACTATGGAAATGTAAGCCAAATAAATCCTTTCTTCCCCCAAGATGCTTTTGATCCTGGAGTTTCATCACAGGAAGAGTAACCCTACCTAAGACACCATCCTTCCCTTCCTCCTGTCAGAGTTCTCTCTAACACCCCAGAGGCAGCATTTCATGAACCCAACTGATTCATGAAAGATACAGATGCATTCTCTTTTGAGTATCGAAGAGAATGTTCTTCCTTCCTCTTAGGCCACCTTTGATCTCTACATACTGTAAGCAGTAGCAATCCTGAAGCCACCTATTAAAGGCCCTGTTATAGGAGCTGGAGAGATGGCTCAGTGGTTAAGAGCATTGCCTGCTCTTCTAAAGGTCCTGAGTTCAATTTCTGGCAACCACATGGTGGCTCACAACCATCTATAATGAGGTCTGGTGCCCTCTTTTGGCCTGTAGACATACACACAGACAGAATATTATATAATAAATAAATAAATATTTTTTTTTTAAAAAGCCCTGTTATATGTTTCCCCAAGAACAATGGTTGCCTGCTAGCCTTATATTTCTTCATTAAGGAGCCATGAAGGCAATCTTCCCAAGACAAAGAAACTGTATTCACAGTGACTCAGTTTGTCCACACATGCAGAAAAATGGAAGACCAGGTCCAGGAGGCTGTTCCTCTGACGGCCACATTCTGAGTCCACACCCATGGACCTCACCCTAGAAAATAGTCTACAAACCCAAACAAACACATATACTGATGATATAAACTGCGCTAGTCAGACTCCATTGTTTGTAACAGCTGTGGCATAAACATGAACAGAATCTGTCTTCCCATGTTTGTTAATACATTGCTGGAAATACGGGGGTGTTAAAAATGGGCAAAATCTCTCAATAAAGGTATGGACAGATTAAACTGTGCTATGTTCATATGATATGTAGCTATGAAGAGATGCATTTGTGGTGGAAAATATTTGGATATTATGTAATATAACCAAAGAAGCTGCTTGCTTCTGTAAGCATTACAGCTTTGACGGAAAGGAGTCCTGGCAGTCGGGAGCCCAGGAATACTGCAAAGTCACCTTAAGCATAGCAGCTTATAGCCCCGCTCCGGGAAAAAGTTTCCCCAATGTAACAACTCTGCTCAGACAGGGGAGGGTTTCCAGCGGAGTTGTTGCAGTCCTGCAGAATGTAACAACTCTGCTGTGATATAGAAAGGGTCTCCCAGCCAAAGTGTTACTGTTCTGCTCAGCTTTGCTTCAGTGCAGAGAAAATGGTTACTTCTCTGCTCTATTCAGGTAAAAGAAGGTCTCACCTAATCCTCATTCAAGACCTTTATTGGGAGGAAAGAATCCAGGAGGGTGGCTACCGCCACCAGGGTAGAAAAAGGCAGCTCCCAAATGAACAGGTATAGGACTTACATAGGGCTCCTTATGGGCAGAGTTTTTCAGAGTGGGGATTGCTTGGATTTCAATCCGTGAACTTGGACAAGCTCAAAGATTGGTTGGATTTTGTGTTCAGTGATTGGCTGGTTTCATGCTCAGGAACTGGTTAGTTTTCTTGCTCAGGGATAGGTTGGTTTTCTTGCTTAATTGCTCCAAAGTTGAGTAGATTTCTTTGGCTCTGGTTTCAGGGTCAAGGTGTGTTTATGGGCTCTGGTGACAGGGTGGGGGTATATTTCTTTGGCTCTGGTTTCAAGGCCAAATGTGTTTCTTTCACTGGCTCTGGTTTCAGGGCCAGGGTGTGTTACCTTTTACCCTATACATTCTCAAAAGAGAGGCCCGACACAGGAGCTAGAGCTGAGAGGATGCACTGGAGGGGGTTGGGAGATATCAAGTTTTTCTTTCTATTTAAATCCCTCTAAATTGTTTTATTGCTCTACAAAAAAAAAACCCTTCTATTATTTTACCTCTTATGGAATATTTTAAGCATGTTATTCAATTATATTATACTTAAAATCATTAAACTATGTAAGGTCACAAATAATTTAGTTATTTAATGTAGCTCAAAGGTTATAAAATAATGATATGACCACTCCATGGTAAGGTTAAGGGGAAGGTTTTTATTGTAGATATGAGGGAGAGTCCAGCCAGAGACTTCTGGAAGACTCCAGAGCAGAGAGAGAAAGTAGTAGATTGGACCTGGCTATGAGAGAGAGGAGCAAAGCAGAAAGGGAGTGGAAGGGAAGAGGGAGAGCAAGCGAGGAAGACAAAGAGAATATGGGTCAAAGAAGAAGCAGAGCCACAAGAGCAGGGTGATATGGAGAAAGAGTAACTGGGGGAAGGGAAGCCCGCAAGCTGGAAAGATTTAAGGTAGGGAGAAGGTGAGAAGAGCCAGAATGGGAGCAGCATGGATTCTGAAGTGTGGAGCAGATAACTGTGATACCGAGGGAGCCTGGAGGTCAGCATGTGCGTTGGTATGCTAATAGAATCACAGATAGCCATTTGTTCCTTCTGCCAGTGAAAAGGGAAATGGCTTCTTTTGGTAGAGGGGACCAACTTCACAAGCTCCTGAGGAATGCTGGCTTTTGCCCAACTGCCAGAATTTGGGGAAACAGACTTTCCTTTGGACTGGATAAACAGAATATCAATTAATATACAAATAATTTAAGTTGTTAAATATAATTTTCAATATTATAATGCACTCCCCTTGGGAGTCATTTTTCTCTCAAACCACCATGCTCACTGATGTTAACTCACTTCCCAGGGTCATCTGTTAGCTAGGAGCCCACAGATAATGCCCTGGTAGGGCCCTGTCAGTATCTGAGAAGGGGGAGAGGATGCATGAGCAGCAGCTGGATTTTAACCTTACAAGTTGAACCAGTCTATCATACAAAGAACTTCAAAAATCTGAAAATAAATAAGAAATGACAGCCTCCTGAAGACATCATAGGACAGGCAAAGTCACAAAAATTCAGTGTTCCTGAATCTAAGGGAAAACAGGGGCTATAAATGACGCAGCATGATTCCACTGCTATATTTTATGAACTATGAATATAAATACTGAGAAACAGCACTGTGAAATGTGAGGCTCAACGAGGCATTCTGTAAGTCCACATCACATAAATGGATGACAGGACCACTCCGTGGTACAGTTAAAGAGAAGATTTTATTGTAGACATGAGAGAAAGAACAGCCAGAGGCATCTGGAAGACTTGAGAGGAGAAAGAGAAAGAAGTAGACTGAATAGGACCAGGAGACTGGACCTGGCTAACTGTGAGAAGAGAAGAACAGCAGGGGATAGAGAAGAAGTGGTTCCAACTTGTGGGTTGTAACCCATTTGGGAGCTGACACCAGACATTCTGCATATCATATATTTACATTACAATTCACAAGTAGCAAAATTACAGCCATGAAATGGCAATGAAGATAATTTTATGGTTGGAGTCACCACAACACAAGGAACTCTATTAACAGCGTTAATAGAACGCTCCATTTCTGCCTCCACTATTGATTTTAATGTGGGTTAGATCATTTACTTCATCTGCTAAGAAATAGCAAGGCCTCCCTCTGTTCTTCTTATTTTTCAGCTTCCAGACCTGTTTCCAGAATCTTAATATTTGTACTGATTTTTTTTTGGTAAAAGAGATTTATGTCCCTATGATGCAAACTGTTTTTCCAAACCAACAGACCCACAAAGAACTTCTAAAACCTAGATCAGCTTCTCTTAAGAAACGGGATGTTCTGAAACTAACCAACCATAATGACATTAAAACTTGTAACAATCTGTACTAAATGCTAACTGAAAAAAAGAAAATCTGCTTTTATATTAAACTTCACTGGCTTGCAAAAGTCATGGAATTCCCCTGCTGTAGCTCAGGGGCACTTTTTTCCTACTCCATGGGGAACAAGTTGACCCGGCCATAGTAAAGCTTTTTGGCCTTGTGACATTGCTGTCTCCTAGACTGTTTGACAATCAGCTTCCAGACTACAACAAGGCTGAGAACCACTGCGAGAGAGAATAGAGAAAACAGAGTCAGAGAAGCAGGAGTGGAGCGGGGAGACGTGCTGAGAACAGCAGAGTTATAAGGAGAATGAGAGGCTGTGGGGGGAGCTCTTGAGCCAGTCAGAGAGGGTTTAGAGTGGGGGGGGGATGAGCCTGGAGGCCGGCACGTGCTTTGATATGCTAATAGGTACAACAAACAAATGTTTGTTGCCAGAGGTACTAGAAGCGATTCTACTCCTTTTGGTAGATGGGAACCATTTTCACAAGTTCCTGGGGAATGCTGACTTTTATCTAACTACCAAAAATCCTCCTATCATCCAGGCTGAGCTCATTTCTTGATAATTGGACTGCCTTTTGGAGTTTGGGAAATTGGAGTTTCCTTTGGACCAAACGCACATAACCATGGTCTTTAAGCAAGGAGCCTTCTTAGGTGGAAAAGACAAATCCAAACCCAGAGTATCTATCCCAATGACAACAAAACTGCCCTTTCCATGGCAAAAAGGACCCAGGCCTAATGAACTGGATGACTGCCCAGATCCTCTAGAGACGAGAACCGTGGCCAGGTCACTGTTCATTTCTACTGTTGGGAGCTGGGCCTCCAGTAGGCGGTGTGGCCGGACCAGCTTTGGTACACTGAAAGTCCCGCGGCAATGGCTATGCGGAACGTCCATTTCTGAAAGTCCCGCGGCAGCGGCTATGCGGAACGTCCATTTCTGCTGCTCTACAATAAACTGAGCAAGAATGGGACCTGCTAGAAAAGGAGATTAACAGTACCCACACAAAATGCCACCTTGCAAAAGCACTACTTGATGTGGTCACCCTCTGTGAGCATCGATAGAATGCGGGGAGGGGAGGGGCAGTTTTGCTGCACTCACAGAACTTCATCCACCCTCCTTCCCTGTGAGAGTCAGTTATGCTTTAGGCTTTAATTGCTGAGCCTAAGAGATCCATAAAACAAAAATGTCTCTAATCTGTAAACAGCCCAAGGACAGACACTTCCTGAGATACTGGAGGCTTTTGTTCATATAAGATAATAAGTCACAAGTTTTCACTTCCCTAAACAAGCTTTAATTTATCGAATGCTTGCTCCTGATTGGACAAACGCGGGGACATAGCCTAGTGTGTTTGCTTTTATGAGCACCTGACCAACATAGCTCATGGCCAATTTTTGGGAACCCTGGAATGGATGGACCTGGCTTCACAGTTGGGGTCGTGGTTTTATTCTCGCCAGGTGAAATCAACACACATCCTACCACTAACCTTGGCCTCCACAGGGCAACCACTGCTGGCTTCTTAAATGTCAACCACCCTCGTGTAAGCACATCCCTTGGGGAAGTCAGGTCTTGTCAGTTCTAACATTCTTACTGTCACATTCAAAGGGAACCCCCAATACCCCCCAAATGGCAATGATGTCTCAAGATGCTAGTCCAGGCTCAACTCAGGCTGGACTATAGAAAGATCGCTAGCAGATAGATCAAACTCACACACAGCATTCCTCAGGAGCCTGTGACACAGGTTTCTGTCTGTCAAGAAGAGTCATTTTCTTTATCTCTTCCTCCTTCAGTCAAGCACCTAGTTCTGTACCAAAGCCCCATACTAACCTCCAAGCTCCTCTGCCCATATTAACTTATACCTATTATGCATACCAAAGCCCCCTCCAGCCTCCTCTCCATGCCTCCCCACCATGCTGGCTCTCAGGCTGTTCGTTTACAACTCACCCCCGCCTCTCTCTCTCTCTCTCTCTCTCTCTCTCTCTCTCTCTCTCTCTCACACACACACACACACACACACACACACACACAGAGTCTCAGCTCTTCTCTCTCTCTACTCCCAAGAGAAATCCCTGGCAGTCTCCAGTCTGTCCCTGAGGGGTAGCCATGGCAGCTTTGAACTCCCCCAGATGTTTCTGGCTCTTCTCTCTTCCATATTGACAATGAACATTTTCTTTCACACAGCCACAGAGTGGTTCAGTTCAGCGGTTTCACTGTGCCCTCGATTACACCGACCAACCCTAGGCCTTTGAATCCATATTCTACCACAGAAATCCTGCCATCTGCATCTCATTCACTCTAGAAATCCTCACGTGCAAAGTTAAGAACTACTCTAGTATCGTGGGCCTCACAAATCCCAGGGGAACGTACGAAAACCTCCGTATCTCACCCAGCAACTTCCAAATGAACCAGCTGCTCACACCTGCTTAATAGGTGCTATAATTCCTTTGCTACGCCATCTATTTCCTCCGGGGGCAAGAGCTGTTTCCTTGTTAAAGGATGTGATCTTGAATCTACTTGGCAAGAGGCAAAGAGATACAGCAGGATGCAATTCCGGTGAGGTTACTGCATGGTCTTTAGGCAAAGACAAGTTGATCCAAAGACAAACCAAGTGGTAGGTGGGGCATCGAGGCGCTTGCTATGGCAGCAAGAAAGATGAGATAAAATGTTGCTGTCTCAAGTCCCCTAGCTGGGGTGAACAATCCCATTCTCTAAAGCCACCCTACCCTCCCTTCACCTCTAGAGACTGAAGCTGTAACTAGGACAGGATGAGTTAAACCAGCTGGGAGATCTGTGATGTCAGCCTATGCAACGTGTTACAGCACTGACCGTTGCTTCCTGGGGAGACGGGGACACAGAAGGTTGCTAACGGAGAGTCACAGGCACATGTGTGCACATGTCAACTCTGAACCTTGGAGCTCTCCAGAGTTGGCAGACAATGTACTATGTAGTCATTCCTAAGACAAGGAACATTTGGTTCTTGTTGGTCACTGACCATTCGTAGAAGTGATGCGCTGAGCGATCGCCCACAGATACTGCGACAGGACTTCCTGAACTTCTGAGTTGCACCATCTGGGCTCCCACCAGCTGCTCAGCAAGTCAAATCCCACACAGGGCATGAAGGGTCACGTGGTGTCTTATTTATCACACTGAAGAGGTGCTGTAACAGGTCGCATGGCATCTCGTCCGTCTCTTCCCTCCCGGCTGGTCTAACTCATCCTGTCCGAAGACTTGCTCCTGTCCTAGTGTTACAACTTCCATCTCTAGAGGTGAAGGGAGGTTAGGATGGCATGAGAGAATGGGATTGTTCGCAATGTATCTATCCTCCACATACTCCATACCACTGGCCCCCTAGAAATTCCACTATGAAGAAGGCCCCCGAATTGTCTGATTTCTCACCCTCTAACATACAAAGGACCCACCAATATATCTGGAGTATGTTGTGAAATAATCTTTGTGTACACTGTAAAGATGTGGTTTTGCCAAGGAATCTTCTGATTAGTTTAATAAAAAGCTGAATGGCCAATAGTTAGGCAGGACTTCTGGGCAGACAGGAGAGGAAATAAATTGAGATGTGGGAGAGAGGCCAGAGGACACAGGAGGTGCAGGATGGCAGAGAAGTTAAAAAGTCACAGGCAGTGGTGGTGCACACCTTTAATCCCAGCACTCGGGAGGCAGAGGCCAGCCTGGTCTACAAGAGCTAGCTTCAGGATAGGCTCTAAAGCCACAGGGAAACCCTGTCTTGAAAAACAAACAAACAAACAAAAAGTCACAAAGCAAAAACAAAGATTAATATAATAAGTTATAAGAACTAGTGGGATAAACCTAAGCCATAGTCCAAGCTTTCTTAATAGTAAGTCTGCATGTCATTTTCTGTGAGCTGGTAGCTCAAAGAAAAATCCATCTACAGGAGTACATGCTAAGAATTAATCACCTGGTGTCATCAGCTTGACATCAGTGTCATGAACTGGTCTGAAGTCTAGAGGAAAGAAAAGGTGCTCACAGAGAGTGACCAACAGCACACAGGGCTGAGGTAAGTGAAGGTGTACTGCCGACCTTGCCAACTGCAAGCTGCCTTTGGGGGTCGTCGGTCCTAAGAGGCCTGGAGGGAAAGCCTTTGCCGCTGGGACTGCGCATATCAGGAACTCGATGTGTGGCGAACTGAAGCAATGAAATCACATCCACAATGGGAGCCAGCACCAGAATAAGCTGAAGACTAATGGTCTCAGATTTGCTTTCTGCACAAGCCAAATGGAGAACTGAGTGAAGGTGTGGTCTGAACCCCAACCCTACGTCTTCCCAGCCTTTGGTGGTGTCATTCATCTCTGCAATCCTCCAGAAAAGGGGCGTTGCTTTCAACTCACTGAAGAATAGCTGCTCTTACATTGGGGAGTCTGTAAGCTTGAGATAAAAACATAAGCAGGACCACACTCCTCCTGATGGTGGTGGGGAAGGATCTGCCCCAGGCCCATCTCTAAGCTCCTGGTAGCTTGCCCATCTGTGCCATACCTTGGTTTGTGACAACTTAATTCCAGTCTTTGCATGATTTTCTCTCTGCATGTGCATTCGTGTCTATTTCCCCCATTTAATAGCATGAGTTGCCATGGTCATTGCCAACCTGAGTGGAGTGGAAACTATCTGGATTAGTAAAACACACCTTGGTTGGTGTCTGGGTAAAGTCCTTGATGGATTCGAAATACAACAGCATTATCAGGAGATAGTTAAAGATAAAGGATGGGTACCCAGTTAGAGAAGGGTCACTGAAGATGTATCCTGGAGGGCTTCATCTTGCCCTGGCCTTCCTATGTTTTTCTGCCTCTTAGCTACCATATGAACTCCTCTGCTCTGCCATGCCCTCCTGATACCATAAGGCAACTCTTCCCTTCTCGAGTTGTCAGGGACTGCCACAGCAGTAAGAAAGCTAACGGACTAGTCACTAGCAGCTCTTCTACTCCAGCAGAATTCATGCTGCCTTAATAAACTGCACTCACTAGGACTTTTCTGAAGACCATGCTTTGAGTTTCGCATTTTCTCTTCAACACCTTCATCACTCCAAGTCTGTCCCTAGCACCCATCACTTCTTTAATTTTTTTTTCATTTTACATACCAACCCCAGTTCTCCCTCCCTTCCCCCCCCATCCACTCCTCAGAGGGCATAAGGCCTCCCTTGGGGAATCAACAAAGTCTGGTATATCAAGTTGAGGCAGGACCAAGCCCCTTCCCTCCATATCAAGTTTGAGCAAGGTATCCTTCCACAGGAAATGGGTTCCAAGAGTCAGTTCATGCACTTGGGATAGGTACTGGTCTGACTGCCAGCCTCCCCATCCCACCCTGCAGCAGATCAAGCCACATAACTGTCACCCACATTCAGAGGACCTAGTTCCATCTCATGCAGGTTCCCCAGCTGTCAGTCCAGAGTCCATGAGCTCCCACTTAAGTCAAGTCAAGCTGTCTGAGGTTTTCCCCAATCATGATCTTGACACACACACAGACACACGCACACCTGCGCTCATGATCCCTCCTCTCTCTCAATTGAACTCCAGCTCAGCCCAGTGTTGGCTGTGAGTCACTGCATCTGCTTCCATCAGTTACTGGGTGTAGGTTCTATGATGACAATTAGGGTAGTCAGTAATTGCATACCAGTAGGATTTTCAGGAAGCCCCTACCCTACTCTGTGGCAAGCACATCACAGTGATGGTCAATAATTTACGTTGATTCAGAGGTGGTGTCCAGCAATCCTCTAAGCATCTGGTTGTTTCCTTCCTCACACTCACCTTAGGCAATAGCCATTGGTCCTTCTGGAAGGCCAGGAGAAAGCTAAATAGGATAAAAGCTTAGCAGGATGCAGACTCCTTACTCAAGCAGATCACTGTAGTATGGATATGCAGTATTAGAGGCTCATGTGCTGAAGGATTTGCCCAATCAGCAGTGTTCAGAGGTGAGTGACTGGCTCATTAGGACTCTGACCTCATCAGTCAATCAATCCCTGATGATCTGTGGTAAGAAAACACTGCTGAGAAGGGTAGGAAAGAGAAGGTTGGGCTGCTATAGCAGAGAGAGACCGAAATGTTCTCTTTAGTCCCCAGTTCTGACCAAACTGTAAACACCATCCCCTTCACCAGCTCTGTCATCTGGTGAAGGAGCAACAGACCGGAGATCCCATGGCAGGACCACCAACTGGTCCACACCACAGAGCTTCTGCAGAAATCCACCCCTCTGGGTTGAAGGGAGGAAAACAGAAGGGAGCACACCTACTTGTGCTGCTTGTGTACAGAGGACGAGAATGCTTCCCGGTTTGTAAATTTATTGTCACATTAATGTAAGCTGAAACAGACTGTTACATTGACACTCAACAGCTCAAGACTCAGTACATGCTTTTGCTACTGCTGACAGACTGCTTTGAAGCATGCAATGTTACTGCCTGAGAACTGAAAACCTGTGATCTCAAGCCCTGTGAGTGGAGTCACTTTCTACCACTTACCAGATGCTCACCACCACAGGAGGGGTCCGAGCTCTGCTGGTCACAAGTGGCTGGAACCCACAAATCAGTGTGGTTAGTAGTCCAGCGCTAGGCATGTGTTGGAAGAACAGCAAACACCAAATGTTTTAATACAAACTAGAGGATTACTGCTTCTATAGGGAAGGACCCATCAACTGAAGCCACCTTGGCTCAAGCTAGCTGTGCTCAGTCTCTGGCATCACAGGCTTAGGAACAAGCAAGACAATTTCAGCATCCCACAGGAGCCGCCACTTTGAATTGCACATATACTACCATACAAAACGTAAGCATTTATCACATGTCAACTCTTGGCCACAAACAGGACATGAAAAACTATGCAAGGACAAAACACCACACAGTTGTTGGCTATTCCCATTATCCAGGTTAGAGAGATGGTGATGACAAATCAGAAACTCTGCATCCTCCAGCTTCCTATTTTACCGTCTTCTGGTGCCACCATATCCTAAGAGGAGAAAGATAAAGTCTACATTAGCTTTTCAAAATCAAGGAAAATTGCTTATAAAGCTGTACAAGTTGTACACGTCTAGTTAGGAAACAAGAAAGCAAGCTATGAGGGGAGGCTACAAAGCACCACAAGGCGAACAGGATGTTATGGGGCACAGCAGGTCTTCCTAATCACCAGGTCTCAAAACCTCACACACACTTGCTATCAGGAAACCAAGGAAGAGCTCCATTGCAAGCTAACTAACATGTGACCAATATGCCAATATGCAAATACCACCATGAATATGCAACATTTAATCTAAAAAATGCAGAGAGGGCAACAGACCTAAGTCATGTCCTGCCGCCCTCTAACAACTCAGATTCAAGGGGAAACAGAAGGAGGAGGAAGCATGAAATTTTAATGTTTTTAGTGTGTTGCTTGACTACCACCCAGCCGTCACCCCCACACACCAGCACTAACAGAATGTCGATATCTTAGAACATCGCTGAGCTTAATCTGTACTGCATGGAGTGTATGTACTTCTGTGCTGAAATACAGCTGCTCCTCTAGATCTGCGGTTTCCTTATTCACAGACTCAATTTAAAGACACGCCTGTAGCACACACATACATACCACCTTCCTTGCATGCCCTAAACATCTCAGGGTAACAACCACATACATTTAAGGTGTGTACTGTCTGAGGCCCACAGGAGGTCAAGGTTGATGCAGAACCTGGAGGGCATCCTGCACTCCTGAAATGTGAATACTATGCCATCTTTATGCAGGGAACTTGGGCATCACAGGTTTCGTTATGCCTGGGGATCCTGGAAGCAAAACCATCTCCCTATGGGGGGCTGGCTGCATCTGAGAGGACACTGCTGGGCCCTAGGGAGGTCTAGGTTCAAGTTTAGTTGGTGACGTGCTTATGTCATTTATATCCAAACCAGCACTAAGACTTCTCTTACATTCTAAACAGTTTATAATGTTTCTATCAATTTCATGAATTATTCATTGCTCCGGGTCTTCCTTCTGAAGAAAGTCAACCCATCAAGGGAATCTGTAAATGCCCCGTTTCCCACCATCTCTCTCAGTTAGGTGTTTTGTTGTTTTTATTGTATCTTTGCTTTCTAGAAAACGTCCTCTTCACTCTTTAAAGCAAGCATTATAATCATACTGTTGACATTTTTAAAAGCCTAACTCAATGTATTTATAATTCTCTTGCATTTGAAGGCCAGAATTCTACAAACTTTGAAGGCTCTGGCTTAGAGTTTAAAGGTTCAGAGTTAAATATTTATAGACATTTACATCCAGGAAGACTTAATTTTCAAGTCACTTTCAGGAAATATTTAAAGTGGGAAGAATGAATTTGAATTTGGTTTCAGTTTCAGTTAACTGTATTGCTAACATGTTTGGTGGGCACACCAGTCACGACTGCTCACACAGGCGTCTCAGGTGGGCACACGGAATGAAGTCACGGCTGCTCACACATTGTTCTGAACTTCCCTGTCCCCAGCCACAGCCTCACTCTTTACCTGATGCTGTTCTGGTCCTTGAGTCTCCATTTGAGCTCGAGGGTGCAGAATAGCCCCCCGCACCTCCACCCAGCGGGGAGTAGGCGCCAGAGGATGAAGACGAGTAAGACGGGTGGTACCACGAGTTTGAGAAGGGGGTCGCCACCCTTAAAGACACAAAAGTGAGTTAGGCATCTTTTTTCTGACCACAGTCACTTCCCTATTCCTAAGTCATCAGGAAAATGCCACCTTTATCAAGTATTTTTAATATGACACAAATTTGGTGTCTACTTCTGCCAATTACAGCAACTGCTGTGGGAACAGAAAGGGGTGGGAAGTAAGCAGTCCTTCTTTCTCTTTTTTTTTTTTTTTTTTCAGTCCTTCTTTCTCTATTCCCAACCCAAGGATGAGCTCCAAGTACCGTGGAACTAAAGACATTCCAAGACTGGCCCAAGCTCCTTTCCAAGCCTCCCTCTATCACTCCCCGCCAGACTGTCAACTGTCTCTTCCAACTGCTGTGTCCTCCCCTGTCTTCCTCCCATGTGCTCAGATTCACAAAGTCTTTCTCCTGTCTCTTAGGAGAACATAGGAAGGAAGACAGTGAAGAAAAATAATAGGCATGATATTGACCAAAGCAAACCAATCCCTGTGCCTTCTCCTCTATGCAAAACTCATATTTAATAGGGCAAGATCACAATCATTTGTTTCCCTTACAAAACCGAATTGAAAGCATGTAATGCTTTGTAAGCAAAGCAGAGGCACGCGGGCGGAACGAAGGGCAAACGGGATGAGTGCAAAGCTTACCTACTGCTGCCGAACAAATACCCTAACAGTCCTCCGGCACCCAGGCCAGTCCAGAACCCTGGCCCCGAACCGTCACAGCCTTGTCCTGTGAAGGCACTCCCAAAGCCAGTATTCTGTGGTCCTTAAAATAAAATACACATTATTATTTTATTAGATTACGTTATGAGATTAAGTGCCTTCATATATACATTTCATTATTTCATCTCTACAGTATTACTTACTAATAATGTTCAGCCCTCAATTCGTGAATAAGCTGAATTCCAAAGGGGTATTTATAAAATATTGGCTTTTAACTCAGGAGCACATTTCCCACAGGCAGAGAGAGAGACTGAGATGGAGAGAGATTTTTAGGATTTGCAAGGATGGTTTTCCTACAAGATTATCACCTTTGTTTCAAGCTCGGCTTCTAGAAGATAACCCCCTTTTCAGATTCCTCCTTTCTATGCTGTAAGGACTGCAGGTGAGAACTATGCCTAAGTCTCTGATAGAAAAAGGCAGCCTGACATTTAGCAGTTATGCCATCAGACCACAAACATCCTCCTCCACTTAGAGGAAACTGCACCTCGGAAAGCATGTTACTCTTATATACACCTATGGGACAATAAGCTTGGTCTCTGCTCCTCCACGTAACCACCACCCACCTCAGACAGCTTGTGACAACGCAACGGATACCCACTGTATGTTATCTGAGATAAACAGTAATCAGATTTCCTATACTTTAATTCTGTCCATTCCATGACTACACATGTTTGGGGGCCAAGGAAGTCAGAAGAGGGCATGGAATACTCCTGAGACTAGGTGCTTTGTTTTGTTTTGTTTTTTTAAAGACAGTTGTGAGCTGCTTTATGGATACTGGGAATCGAACCCAAGTCCTCTGCAAGAGCCATCTTTCCCTCAATATCCTTTTATTATAAAATGGCTCTCTGAACCCTTGGCTCGATTTTGGATGATTACATTTGTTTACTTGAGAGAGAGCACAACACCACAGCACGCATATACTGAGGTCAGATGACAATTTGCAAGTGCCAATCCTCTCCTCCCACCACCAGCTCCTGAAGGCCAAACTCGGGTTACCAGGCTCAGAGGCAAGCACCTTACTCACTGAGCATCTAACCAAATCCGTCTGCCCAGTTTTAATGATTTGTCTTTTCTCGGATTTATGGATGTCTTTGTAGTCCAGATACAAGTCTTCTGTCAACAGTACATTTTACAAATTCTTGTTTTTTTGGTTGTGTGCCACACTGTTAACAGACCATCTCTCCAGCCCATGCTTTACGTCCAAATCTGTGGCCTGCCCTTGTCATTTCTCAGTAGTGTTTTCTGATAAACAGACATTCTGAATTTCTGTAAAGTCTAGATTACCTATTTTTCCTTTCACAGTTAGTACTTTTTGTGTTATTAATCTTTATCTAGCCAGATGTGGTGGTGGGCGCCTTTAACCCCAGCACTCGGGAGGCAGAGACAGGCGAATTTCTGTGAGTTCAAGGACAGCCTGGTCTACAGAGTGAGTTCCAGGACAGCCAGATCTACACAGTGAGACTCTGTCTCAAACACATAAACACTCAAACACACACACACACACACAGAGGAAAACATGCCTATATTCTATTTCATTCTAGTAAGTTGTTTTACTTTTTATGTTGAGTTCTCCTTTTTGTGTATAGTGAAGCAGAAATCAAAATAAAGCTTATTAACAAATCAACTGAGTTTTCCAGCTAAAATGATGATCTACAATTTACCAGGCAATTTTAACAGTGACCACAATACACTGTAGGAAGCAGAGTGGCAGCCAGCTACCTGGCTCAGCTGGGAAAGGTGCTGTGCAGTTGCCACTGTGACAATTTTGAGTCCAGTCCCATATAAACTCAATAAAGGTGGAAGGGAGTGACCGTCTATGGCTATCCTCTGACCTCCACATCCACACCGTGTCACATCCACCCCCCTACAAACACAGAGACACTGCACATACACAATAAAATATATATACACTTAAAACCTTTCTTTAGAAAAAGGAAGAGCTGGAAAGGTAGCTTGATTACTAAGAGCACCTGCTGTTCTTCCAAAGGACCAAGTTTGGTTTTTAGGATGCATATCAGACAGCTAAATAAAATCACTTGTACCTCCAGTCCCAGAGGATTTAACACCCACTTCTGGCCTCCACAAGCATCCACACATGTACAAAAATACATACATTATTTTTTTTACTTTTTTGAAAAAAGAAGAGGTTTTTTTTAACCCAGTAAACAGACGAATGTTTTGTTTCCAGATGCAATTAGTCTCTTCTTCAGAAACAGACACAAGATTCACCTGCTCACATGCAACCCACTTACTGCCCTTAAGCAGGGAAACATACCTGTGAACTCAGATTTAAAGCCTGGCGGAGGTGCTCCTGCAGCATTGGTAAACCTCTGAGAGCGCTGGGAATAGGGAGGGTACTCAGAATACGGTGGAGGAGAAGCCTGGCCGTCACTGAGGAACAGTTTATACACAGCAAAGGCAAGAGCAAGGAGTACCCCAATGGCAACCAACCCACTAACACCACAGGAATCCTCAGAGTACACCTTGCGATAATAATCAGAGAAGCCCTGGTGTTTTCCAGACTCCTTCAGTTTCTTCAGGCCCAGTTCCGTGTAATCCAACTGATACTCCAAGCCGCAGGAACCCCTGAGGACATACTGGTCTTCAGAGGACTCGAAGCCTTCACAGCTCACTACCGTTTTTCCAAATTTGTATGCAATATCCAAATCGGTCTTACATTCCCACTGTGAAAGAAGAAACAGAAACAGGCTCTGAGAACCAAGATTCTTTTCCTTCAATATACATCATAGCTGTCACAAAACTGCAAGAGAACGCAAAATGATGATCCACAAATTCAAGACAGTAAGAATGTAAGGAGGAGACAAACCTGGAGCTTCAGAAACAGCAGTTACATCAGCAACCTACTTAAGCTGTGTTGGGGTACTCTGTGGCTTTTCCTTAGTCCCCAGATATACATTACATGTTCTTCCATACATGTTAGGTATTCCATAATATACATTACATGCTCTCCCGTACATGTTAGGTATTCCATAATATACATTACAGATTCTTCTATACATGTTAGGTATTCCATAATATACATTACAGACTCTTCTGTACATGTTAGGTAGTCCATAATATACATTACAGATTCTTCTGTATGTGTTAGACATTCCATAATATACATTACAGACTCTTCTGTACATGTTAGGTATTCCATAATATACATTACAGATTCTTCTGTATGTGTTAAGTATTCAATAATTTATAAACCTGAGGCAAATTTTCAAACTCTCACCTGCTTGCCACTATTGTCAAAGAACTTCCTCTACAGCTAGATTCTCTAGACGGTAAAAGAATGAGCATCAGGGAAGAGGCCCTAATTAGTTATCCAATACCAAATGGCCATCTCTTAAATATACATGCTTGCAAAACTGAGTAGACTCAGCATGTTGTATTTACATATTAATTACATAATTATATGTGATAGCAATTAAAAAGAGGTCATGAATTTAAGGGGAACCGTGAAAGAAGTTAGAGAGAGGAAAAGGAAGGGAAAATAATATAAATCCAGTAAAATAAATTTTTAAATCAGCATCCAATACATAAGATCTAACAATTGCATACAGCAGATCAACTTTTGCAAACCAAAACTTTCCACACATATTTTGTAAAAACCATGGACTGACTTCACAGGGTCTAATTCTACATAATCTTCTCTAGCTTTTTAAAGATGTATTTAGAAAACTACAAATAGAATCCAGATTATCTTGAATTTTACCAGAGAGAGACAGAGGAGAGACACAGAGGAAGCAGGTGTTCTCAGCCAGGCACAATGGCCCAGATTTATGAGGTCAGCGACTGGAGTGCTGAGACAGGAGGCTCAAGGCCAAGGCCAGCCTAGGCTGCACACCAGCTTCCAGATCAGCCAGGGCACACAGGAAGATCTCACCTCAATATAAACAAATTGAAACTGGAGTGCAGCTCAGGAGCTGAGCGTGGACAACAGTCAGGGTCTGCATCCAGCACCACCAACAACTCAGTAAACAATAAGTTCAGTTTAAATTCTTCACTTTAAACAGATAAAATGCTTCCCTCACAATGTTTAGAGATACAAGCAAGCTGGGACAGGGTTTTGTTCAAATTATTTCTCTTTCAAGTTGGCCACACTGTTTCACTGTTTATGAAACAGCCTTGCTGAGGTGTGAGTCAGGCCTCAGTATTTTTAGTAAGTTCATACAGCTGTACTAACAACGGCTTGAAGATCTAATGATCACCCCAAGGAAACCTCACCTGTGAGCAGCTGCCCACTTCCCGTTCCTAGCGCCCCACCCTAAATGAACTGCACATCCTGTCCCCGCCGAGACATTTGCTGAGAGGAGAATCATAGGTATGCAGGTCTGTCATTGTCATCTTCGCTTCAGTGCCATTTCCAAGGTTCACCCATGTTACAGCACGAATCAGCACTCTGTTCCTTTTAACGGCTGAAAAGCACTGCACCTTCTGAATAGACTACATCGTATCATTCACTAGTAAAGGACATTTGCACTTTTCCATCTCAGCTATCTCAATAGTCCTGCAAATATTTGTTTGGATAGTTTTTGGGAAGAACTATGTCTTCAGTTCTCTTGAATATATTCCTAGGAGTCAAATGATTGGGGTATCTTTTTTTTTTCTTTTCTTCTTCTTCTTCTTATTATTATTATTATCTTTTGCTTTGTTTTGTTTTGGTGGAGAAGGACTGAGGAAGGGTAGCTCTAGCTGTCCTAGAACTCACGACTTAGACCAGATGGCCTTGAACTCAGAGACGCACTGGCCTCTGCCTACTGAGAGCTAGGACTAAAGGTGTGTGCCACCACACCCAGCTTTGGGGCACTTTCTTGATGAGTTCTTTGAAGCCCAAATGTTGTTTGTTTATATAATATGCAATTTTTTTTTTTGCTGTTGTTATCACTACTAAGCATTGATTTCATTTGGAAAAAGATGTCTGAATTTGTTGGTCTAAGTAAACAGAGCAAGCTGAATCTAAAACAGTGCATGCTAGAGCAGTCTCTGAGTGCTGGGTTTCCATGCAAACCGCTGCTACTGAGCATGCGCCCACACGAGGCTCCTTCCTCCCACAGCATTCGCACCTCCTGAGTCTGCATCAGTGTCCTCCACCAGACACAGCTTTACACCACTTTGTGGTATGTTCACAATTCAAGTACTTTTTTCACTCTCCTACTGGATGACTTTCTTACTGCCCTAGTCATTGGTATATGACACATTTTATATATGCTTAACGGGCTCTATACAACATTAGCACCCACATCCCCATGTAAAAGTATTTTAAAATGTAAATTCCATGTATAAGTAATTTAGATTGGATGTGAGATGTCTATATTAGCCAGGGGATTCTAATTAAGTAATAATGCGAGGGGGGAGTTGTGAAACCAGGATCACCAGCAAACATAGGCTTGGGCCAGGCGGGTTGTCACATACTTAATCCCAGCATTTGGGAAGATCACTATGAGTTCAAGGTCAGCCTGGCCTACAGAGCCAATTCCAGGTCACTAGGCCTACCCAGTGAGGTCCTGTCTCAAAACAAAATAACAAAACTCTGAACTACTAAGGCCATACATAAAGGTTTTATCAAGCAAGAATATTAGTTTTTCCAAAACACTAATGTCTCAACAGTTTATTGGATTAAAATTTGGTGTACATCAATTTTCGCCAAGAAAAGACCTCCACCTTGCAGGGATGTTCATTAAGACATGACTATTGTTCTAACTAGAGATGACTCACTCCATCCTGCAGGGATGCTCACTAAGCTCTGAAAGTAAATAAGGAGGCCTCTCCTTATGAAGTGTATCCAAGCAGTGACGGCTTCTAAAAGACTTTCTCCCACTGCCCAGCTACCAGGCTCCCAGCTGTGGCCCATGCTGAGGTGGCTTTTGATGATGTAGCTGTCTTAAGAGTTATTTCTGCTCCTGTTAAGTAACCTGCCATCCAAGCCCCTATAGGTAACGCGAATAAACAACATTAGTGGTCTCCTTACTGTGTGGTCTGTCACCAAGTTCCCTATCTGGGGTGAGTGGATGTTTGCTCATGTCCCCAGAAACAGTGTCACACCACACAACTCCGTTTAAACTGTTACTGCGGCAGGAGCTTTTACCTGCACATCATAGCCGTCCCAGCCTCTGTTCTGGCACTGGATCACCTTGGGGGTATAGGCATCACAGCCAGCTGTGCCTCCAACACATTTCAACTGAGGGATAGGGTCGAGCCTCCGGGAGGTGGTGTAGCGGTCATAGTGAAGAGTGAGAGCTTTCACATCCCGCAACAGGATCCTGTCTGAAAGAAGAACACACATCAGAGTGAGTACCTCAGACTAGAACACGGAGAGCAGTTTCAAAGTCAAGTGTCTTTCTTGGCTTTGGAGGTGACAAAGAAAGGACACAAAGTCATCCTAACAATATCCCAGCCTTTCTCACAAAACTCAGATGACCACACATTTAAACCTCTTGTGACTGCATCATGAGTACTGTGTAGTCCTGGCTGTCCTGGAACTCGCTCTGTAGACCAGGCTGACCTCGAACTCACAGAGTTCCACCTGCCTCTGCCCACCAAGTGCTGGGATTAAAGGTGCGCACCACCAACATCCAGCTCACCTTTACCTCTTAAAAGCCAATCTTACTTTCTCCAGCTCCCCATTTCTGTCAGAACCACGATTACCAGCCTGAAAAATACCCAATCAGATCATAACAAAAATACAAAGCTTAGATACTTATTAGTTTACCGAATACAAACTGGAACACACAGTAAGTTCTATCCTTTAAACTTTTTCCTTCATGTATGTTAGGGGTTTGCAAGTGTCCACACCATCACATATGTGTGGAATCAGAGCACAGCTTCTGGGAGCCGGTTCTCTGCGCTGAGGGGATCAAACTCATCAGGTTTGTGTGGCAAGTACCCACTGGGCTGTCTCACTGGGCCTCTTCATTTCTTAATCATAATCATGGTCAGTCATTTATGTTAGCAGACACAGATCTCCATTTACAATTCACCTGTCAGAACGACATCAAAACCGATTTAAAACTGACCTTACAAACTGAAATGCCTCAAGAGCAGGCTCAATATTTACAGCCATGAGAGGTTAACTGGCTAAAGCTCCTCTGGGGGATCTGACACCCTCTTCTGGCACTCACAGGCACCAGCACACACGGTACTAACACCAGGTGTGTGGATAACAGTTAAATATAAATTATACCATAATTGGCACACAATTAGAAAAGCTGAACAATAAAGTGAACCCAACACTCGGAGTTGTGGGTCGACCATGAGGCACTTCCATTCTCCGGGGGTGGGGGATGGGACGGGACAAGTTAGTGAACTAACGGGGCTGGGTAGTGGAGTGTGCAGAGCTAGGGCAGATCATGCCACACAGCATGCACGACAGTTCATCTCTAGCTGGGCATAACCTCTGCACTGAGGAAGCTAATGCAAATTATGAGGTGGAGGCCAAGCTGGACTAAATACCCAGATTCTGTCTCAAAAAACAGCAACTGACCAGCAAAGCAAGAGTGACCGGCGAGATAAGTGGGGCTTTTGGGGGCTGCTCACATGGAGAGCAGATGCAGAGGCCTTCAGTCCTACCGACGGGAGGCGCTGATAGTCATGGAGGTGATCTCTGATCACAGATTTCTTCTGGCCAAGAGCTGGGTTCATGACTGTGGTTTTCAAAATTCAGCGGCAGTAACATGAAGAAGGGAAGGAAGAGGCTCCAGATTCTCAACTGATTGCAGGCATAAAGATAGGAGCTAACTGCTAGACAAGACAGCATGTAAATCTCCACATGGTTGCTCTGTGTTCTCACAGATAAATGAATCATCCCAGGAATTCCTTCTGTGGGGACCTGACCTGACTGACATGCAGTTCTATAACTACACATTCCCCTCATCTTTTTATCCAATTTATTAAAGTATTAATGAAGTTTTATCCCCAGGAGTTCAAACCCACGTCTGCTACACACTGAGTTCAAGGCCAGCCTAGGCAACCTGAGACCTGTTTCAAAAAACAAAAATAAAAACAAATAAACAAGCAAAAACCCAGACAGGAATTTTTCACATTTTTATTTGTGTATGTGTCTGAGTGCGCACCAGTAACATGTGGAGGGCAGAGGACAGTTTGTGGCATTGCTATCTCCTTTCACCAGTGGGTCCCAGGGACCAGAATTCAGGTCATCAGGCTTGGCAGTGGGCACCTATACCCACCACACCATCTCTCTGGTTTACAAACTGGTGTGTTGTGTCCCTCACGTTCCCTCCTCGCCCAGGCAGTGTTTCTCTGCTGTAGACTTGGCTGGCTTCGAACTCACAGAGACCTGTTGCTCTACCTCCTGAGTGCTGGGATTAAAGGCGTGTGTCACAGCGCCCTGCCTAAGAAACATTTCAATTGCAAAACTTGGCTCATCCCTTTTATATAAGTCACAAAACTCTCAAAACATATGTAAAATAAAATGTGTTCAGTATCAATTGTTAGCTTTTTTCAACTTCTGAAATACTATTACTTGTTCTCAGTTAAAATATAAATTATACTGTATTTTAAAAACAAATAGTGGATCAAGTCATGAAAACTACAGAAATGAGAAATCATGATATTCTGTGAACATCAAGAATCTGCTCATTGCTAAAGGGGCAACCAACTACTTCCCTACTTTAAAAAGTTATTAGATTAAAATTTAACATGCAGGCCGAGCGGTGGTGGCGCACGCCTTTAATCCCAGCACTCAGGAGGCAGAGGCAGGCAGATCTCTGTGAGTTCGAGACCAGCCTGGTCTAGAAAAGCTAGTTCCAGGACAGGCTCCAAAGCTACAGAGAAACCCTGTCTCGAAAAAAAAAAAAAATTAACATGCAGCCTGATTTCCCAGCAGGAACAGGATCATAGACAGCTTCAACTGCTAAGGGAGAACTCCACCTCACTCTTTATAATATGAGTTAATAATTAAAACTGGCAGAATTAGAAAAATTTTCACTTTCATTTTCTAACTCTGAGGAGACAGATTCAGCCAAGGAGTAATGAGTGGTAAAACTCTGGCACGGTGCCAAGATCGGTACACAAATTGCTCTCCGGTCCAAGTGAGGAAAGAGTATCTTCACAAGAAAGATAAGGCCGCTTTAATGAGTGAGCAACCAGCATGTAGAAAACAGAGTCAACGGATGCCAAGAGAATTTGCCCTCACTAATGCTTCCGCTTGGCTAAAAGGGGTTTGAGACCAGCCTAGACTACATAAGCCCTTGTGTGGAAAAACTAAAAGAGAAAAAAAACTATACAGAACCAGTCTCAAGATAGATAGATACATAGATAGATAGACAGACAGACAGACAATTACTGAGTTTAATCTAATTCCAAAGGTGCCCTTCCGAGGCAATTTTGATCAGACAGCTTAAGCAAATTTCTGGAGCTAACATTTGCAGTCCTTATTAATAAATGTTTGACCTAATCAAACGCAGCCACACTATCCTTCACGCACTTCCATTACACCCTGTTACCAAGCTCAGCGGCAGATAAATACAATACTTAAGCTGACAACAAAAACAAAGGGGAAATCGTCTTTAATGAATGGAAGTAACATAACGATGGTGCAGCTTGAAGAAAATCCACCTGCTGCCACACACAAACTTAGTTAAAAATGGATAAAGAGCTAAAATCTAAGCACTTGGGAAGCCCAGGCAGGAGCACCTTAAGTTCAAGGCTACCCTAAACTATATATAAAATAGTGTCTCCAAAAAAGAAAAAAGGAAAAAAAAAACCTAGAATTTCCAAGGACTTTATTAAATGTTGCTATACTAAATCCAAATTACTACCTAGTACATAAAAAACTAAAATAATGAAAATGTTCCATAATTTTAAGGGTTACACTATGAATAAGCGAAATAAGAAGAAAAACTTGAATTTACCATAGGAGGCTTGAATAATGCAAAGAACACTGAACTAAACTGACATCACCAACTTAATATGACTTTGGCCAAGGCAATAAATGTGTCTGTTCATAAGTTCCATCACCTGTAAAATTAAGATAGCAATCTTAATTTATTTATTGTAAACCTTAGGCATAATTTAATAAAATTGCCTGCCAGAATATTTGATGCACAGTAGGTGACTGAGAATGAGAAACCGTTCCAAGGACATTTACGATCTATATACACAGGAGTGTAATTACCACAACCCCAGAGCAGCATTCTCTAGAGAGCCTTCAGGTCTAAGGATAAAAAGCTCACCTTATACCCACCCCCACTTGTTACATCAGGCAAAGCACACACAGAATCCCCTCAACTCCAGATTCGTCATTCAAAATCTTTTCTCAGCTGTCAGGCTTAAGACAAAAGAAACCAAGGCCACTGAACTCAATTCTCCCCACACTTCCCAGAACCTTAGGAAACTGATTAACACTTCACTCAAGCCAGAACTCTTACGCCATCCTTATCTTCTTTTCCTTCTTTTAAAGACAGGGTTTCTCTGTGTAGTCCTGCTATACTAGAACCTGCTCTGCATCGTCACCCGCCTTCTGACATGGCCGTCCCCCACTGACACCCAATCACAACACCCAACTTCAGCACAGGTGAGACAATCCAACAGCACTGGCTCGCCCCTGACCTAAAGGGGTCGCTGCTCTTGGCGCCTACTATAGACAGCTTTTCTCTGGGCCCCTGCTTCCGGCCCACTCATTTTCCAGTCTATTTTCCAAAGGATAACCCACAAGAACTTTTGAAATTTTATATCGTATCATAGAACGCCTCCCTCTCTTCAGGTTTCTCAAAAATGTCACTTTAACGGTGACTTCTTCCCTGATGGATGGGACATTTTTTAAGTCCCCACTTCTGCCTGCTCACTATTTCACCATTGTCCATAACTCATTTCACCACATGACAAGCTGTTTACATGTTCACTGTCTACTCCTCTTCAACAGATGGAAATTCCTTGGGGACAAGACACTGTTCTCCACAGCTATACTCTCAGCATTCAAGGTACAGGTAGGTTGGAGGAATTATCAAGAGAAAAAAAATCAAAAACTCTAAGTAGTCTTAGAATGGTGCTCCCCCCTCCCCAGACATATTCCTGAGTGTTCTATATTACCTAAAGACAACGTAAACAAAAAAAAAATTGGAGAATTGCTTAACCAAGTCTTGATAATTGATATTCCATATTCCAATCAGATACCTTCATAAGTCAATTCCTGAAGGTCTTAAAATGAGGTTGACACCAATCGAGTAAATACTGCAAAATATTTCGGTGCTTTCTGGTCCAGAACAATACGTTTTACAGCAAGAGTAAACTAAGAACCACCAGGAAGTGGTTCACCATTAATTTAAATGTGGTTAGGTTTTTTGTTGTCTTTTTTTTTTATTCCTTCTAATTCCCCTGGGTTTACATCTCTAAGGTTCCCCAGGTTTTAAATAAATTCTAATCAGGTCTTTCAATTTTACATGACCTTCTAGGATTTCTTAAGCAAGGCGTACAGGTATTTTACAACCACAGTGGCTTCTTAACTCCCGACAACAAAGCATCCTTCTCAAATTAAAGGTTACTCAAGTGTGAAGTGGGGACCAATCGTCTCACTGAATTCAGCACACAGGAAGAAAGCATCTTGCAAAAATAAACCTATTACGGAATTCAAAATCCAAGCATACTCTGCTATTGCTGTATTTTCCATGCCTGACAGTTTTCCTCTCCAAACCAAAAATGTCATTTTAATTGACAGTTTATTTCTACATTTAAATAGATATAGGGCTCCTTCCCGAGTAACCAATTTTCATATTATCACCTAAAAGTTTAGACAACATACTAACTAGAAAAAAAAAAAACAGCGGAAATCTTGTTTACAAGACCAATATAATCCAGAATTCCCAAGTTCGCAGTCCTGGCCCCTAACCATGACTCAGAGACTGCTGGTGGCATGGTAACTGCGAGCCATAGCAACAGGCAGCCATGACAACGGTGGGCGATGATGACATCAAACAGCCATGATAACAAGATGCGCAGGTGAGGGTCAAACTTGTCATCAGGACTCAAGGATGCGGTCTTAGTATTTGAAAAAGCGGACAATCTGGGACTTGGAGAAGGGGACTTTTAAAAACAGAACCTTGGCCCCGCCCACTCCTAGAGGTCCTCACCAGGTGTGGGGGGGGGGTTTAAAGAGCCAGGATGGGTACGGAAAAGTAAAGCAGCTAGGAGAGGACAAACGGGAGGAAACTGGTCTAAAACGGCAGCGATGAAGGGCACGGGCACCCGTCCGTAGGGCGACACTCACCACGGTCGTTCCAGCACAGCGCAGGGCCGGCCACTAACAGGAATGACAGCAGGCGCAAGAGCGGGCAGCGCGCGGCTCCCGGAAGGCCGACAGCGGCCAAGGCCATGGCGCTGGGTGAAGACGGCGCTCGGCGGCCCGAGACCCGCTGCCTGGGAGGAAAGCCACCGACTGCAGCTCGGCGCGACGGTTCTGCGACCTGCGCCACCCTGACGTCACTACCGCTGCGGCACGTAGGCGTCCGTGATTGGCCGCGTCCTGCCCCTCCCCTAGCGCTCCGCCTCTTTGAGGGAGGGACCAGACGGGGTGCTGTCGCGTGGGCGGAGTCTAAGCTCAGACTGTCTGGCACGTTGTGCCTGATTTGAGAGTGCCGTAAGGTTCCGGAAGGTTCGTTTAGTGTTCCGGAAGGTTCGTTTAGTGTGAAGCTACCAGTTTCAGAGGCTAAAAACTTTCTGGAAGGGAAACCAAGGAAGTAGTTTTGTAATTCGTATAATCCAGAATATCAGTCTGCTTTCCAAAGGACGTTATTTTGCGAGTTGGTGTTCGAGTACCCTGTCCTAAAAAGGAATCAGTGGAAGGTACCAAGGAAATGACATTGTGATTTCTGAGCTCAGACAGAACCTTGCACTGCTCCTAAGACATGGACGCCTTTAGAATGTACAGGAAGCCAAGAGGAGGCAATACTGAACGAATAGATAGCCACCCACACGAAACGTTTTCCTGGGCTTTGAATCCGGCGAATCTGAGTTTCTTGGATGAGTTCATTCAACAGATACATGTTGAATATCTAATACAGTAAAATAAAATATAACAAAATAAAACGGCCACTGTTTCAGCCATGGGGAATAACAAGGTCCTTGTATTTGGGAAACTTAGATGATGTAGCTAGCACAGGACAAACTAAAAATAATAGGTAATAATAAATTTGTTATCAAAATATAACAGTAAGCATCAGGAGGCAAATTCTGGAAGGTCAGGGCTCAAGAAATGACTTTGAAGCTTGAGTAGTGAATGATAAGGAAAGAACTCGCCTTTAAAAAAAAAAAGCCAGGCGGTGGTAGTGCACACCTTTAATCCCAGCACTCGGGAGGCAGAGGCAGGCGGATCTTTGTGAGTTCGAGACCAGCCTGGTGTACAAGAGCTAGTTCCAGGACAGGCTCCAAAACTACAGAGAAAAACACTTATCAGTACTGACCAGGCCAGCACTGAAGTGTAGATACCACTGAGAATTTGTAAACTGTAAATAGGAAGCATGAGATAGGCAAGCAAGGTCGATAAGGAAAAGTAGATTTCTAGGGATTAGAACACGGTATGGGACGCTTTGAATGGAACCCAGTAACCCGCAAAGATAATAGAGAATTCAATCCTTAACTGGTTGAATTTGAGCTGAGTCTTAAGTATCCGAGCATAAAGGCCAACTAGACAAAAGATAGCCACACCCAAACTTCAAAGCCAATTGTAAGTCTGGCCATTATGTTATTAATATGAAGATGGTATTTAATGCCATAGAAAGAGCCAGGTAGTCATAAAATTTAGACAAGGCAAAGAAGGGGGAAGGCCCAAGCTATGGGAAACTGCTGTTTCTATCTGGAGTGGAAGGTCCTAAAGATAATCTGAAAAGTAATCTCGCTCTGGTAACAAAAGGAAGGAAGGGAGCGGTGAAGTGGCTCAATTGATAAAAGCCCTAGCCAGGAAAGAAGTCTTGAGTTTGATCCCTGACTGACACCCATATGGGCTAGTTGTTTATTTTTGGGGGGTGGTTTTCTGTTTTGTTTTTTGGGGTGTTTTGTTTTATTTTTGCCAACTTGACACAAACTAGAGTCATCTGGGAAAAGGGAACCTCATCAGATTGGTCTGGAGGCAAATCTGTAGGAAGCTTTTCTTGGTTAGTAATTGATGTGGAAGGACCCAGTTCACTGGGGGCAATGACACAATTGGAGCAGGTGCTTCTGGGTGGCATAAGAAAGCAGGCTGAGCAAGGCATGAAGAATAAACAGTGAGCAGGGTCCCTCCATGACCTCTGCTTTAGCTCCTGCCTTCGGGTTCCTGCCCTGAGTTCCCACCCTGATGTTCCTCAAGGAGGAGCCCTGATGATGAAATCAACTCTTTCCTCCTCAAGTTGCTTTTGGTCAGAATATGGTAATCACAGCCATAAAAAAAAGAAAACTAGGACACCACATAAAAGAAGAGAACTCACATAAAGTTGTCCTCTGACCTTACATGGTAGACCTCTCCCTACCCACTACACACACATACACACACATATACACACAAACACGCGCACGCACACACACACACACACAGAGAGAGAGAGAGAGAGAGAGAGAATAACAAGGTGTAATGGAAGAAAACAAGATGTAAAGTAGAACCCGCGAGTTGAAAATGCATCCTGGAGAATTCTATTATAGGTGGTCTTTGAATACAACATTCAAAAACACCATTTTTAAGGTCTCAAGTTTTCAGACCCTAGGCAGTATCAGGAAACCAAAGGAGTCATTTGAATGATGAGTGGTGACCTCTTGGTTTGTTATTTGTTTGTTTGTTTGTTTGTTTGTTTGGTTGGTTGGTTGGTTGGTTTTTGTTCCTTAGACATTATCAGGAGACCCAAATAGACCTTTCAGTGGTTATTGTAGTGTGTTTCGTTTTGTTTGCATTTTTGCTACAAAGACAAATTCCCTGAGAAAGTTAAAGGAGGGCAATGTCCTTTAATACTGTGACTATGGGAGCAAAAGTATATGGAACCCTCTGAGCAGGGAAGCAGTCTGACTTCCCCTGTGATGTCCTTAAAGACACCTAATGCTCAGTACGTTTGTATTCAAAAGAAGTTAGGGGATACAACTTAAGCACAAGAGCTTCTGGAAGCTACCTCACAAAGCGCTTTTTAAATGCATTTCCTCAGAGCCAAGCTACCCAGCACTTTCCAACCACAGCCATCAACGCTGACCAGCAAGGTGTTCACAACCACTCCTGCTTTTGAAGCTGAACACCACAGAACAAAAAGAGAGCAGGCGGAGTGGGGACATTTGAAATAGAATCATTGATTTCCCCACAGTTTTATGTCTGGATCACACAACGCCAGAAACAGAGATGAACATTTTTGGGTCTTTCCAAAATGTGGAAATGTCAGAATTTTTTT
>JAQHUG010000072.1:5729850-5739883 GCA_028555095.1 Dicrostonyx torquatus
TGCTGGTGGTCCTACTGGTGGTCTTGCTGGTGCTGGTGGTCCTACTGGTGCTGGTGGTCCTGCTGGTGCTGGTGGTCCTGCTGGTGGTCCTGCTGCTGGTGCTGCTAGTAGTTTGTCAACTAGTTGGTTAATTGGTGTCTCATATGTAGCCCAAGCTAGCCTGACGCTTGCTAACTCGAACTCGAATTCTTGCTTCCTCCAGTAGAACAGGTTATCCCAGATGAGTTCTGGATAAATTCTGTCTTCTCTACAGTATTTACAGTGGTGCACTAAGCTGTTTGGCGGCTGCATTTCCCAGAATAGAGTTGTTTTTCCTTCAGAATCTCTTTTTAAATAGTATCTTCAGTGTTTAGGGTCTTGCTTGCTTTTTTCATACAGTCCTTCTCATTTATAGAAAGAAGAACTGGGTTAGCTAAGTTATTAAGGTAACCAGTTTATGGCCAGTAGAGGCCAGGACACAGTGCTGTTGGGCTCCTCTCTCCCCAGTTCTGTGCTCCACCAGGCTACGTTCATTCTACAGTTGTTAGTGGGTGTTAAAGCTGGGGCATGGGTGTCAGAAACAGAAGAGGAACAGTTGGGAAGGGAGGATGAATAGGGATCAGTTTGGATTGCTGCTGTGGTGAGTAAGCAAGGACCCACATGCAGTTGAAGGCCCCAGCAGACACGCACGCACATGTGCACGTGTGTGCACACGCGTGCGCACCTTTTACTCCTTAGCTCTGCCCAGCGTTGCCCATCAGAGCGCCTTCTTATGCCAGCTGCATTCCCACCCCTTCCCTACCTGCTTGCTTTCATCACTGGCCTTTTGTTTTCTAAATCTTTAGCTTCTTCCAGAATTCATGTTCCTCAACAAGCAGAGTATCTAATCTCACTTTCTCATTAATTCCTTGGTGAAGTGTCTGTGGAGTCCCCGCTGTTCAACAGCTACTACAGAGAATCCTGAGGCTACAGAGATAAACAAGTCAGAAATTTATCCTGACAGGGGTCCCATTTGTGCAAGAGATCTTAAATAATGCCCATGGACACCTAATCCTGTTCAGGGGACAGAACAATTAAGAAAGTAAAAGTGAGTAAGCGAGAAGGCAGACCCAGCAACCTTAAAATTGATGATGGCTCATTGTTTGCTTATTTATTGACATTGATTTTTGAGATGGGGTTTCAAGTACCCCAGGCTAGCCCTAAACTCTAACTCAGTATATAGATAGTCAAAGCTGGCTTTAAACGCCTGGTCCTCGCTGCTTCCACCACGCAGTGCTGGGTTTCCCAGAGTGCACCACCGCACACGGTCTTTGTTTGGTATTTTATGGACTAGCCAGATGGCTCATCGGCATGCGCGCACAGATAACGCACAGTAAATAAAACGGGATGATTTTAAAATCCTGCTTAATTCTTCCACTAGAATGCATATGCCACAAAAGGAAGAGCTTTGATTTTTTTTTCCCCTCCTCGTTGCTGTGCCTTCAGCTGCAGGGGTGATATGGCACAAACCGAATGTTCCGTGTTTTTGTTGCATGAGTAAATGAGTGTTATTTATTCATGCGCGGTCTGTGGAGGTTGAATCCAGAGCCTCATGTACACCAGGCAAGCGCTGTACCCGCAGAGCTGGTCCCTAGCCCCTCCGTACATCAGTAAGTAACAAATACAGTAGCAGAGTTGTTGTAGCTCTGAGGAAGAGATGCTTGAGATGAGAGCGGAAGGGAAAATAGAAATAAGCTAGAGGAGAGACAGAGCAGGGCGGGAACGCGGGCTCCGGGGGCCGAAGAGAGCCAGCTAGCTCCTTGTGGTATGCTCTTGACGTTTGACTGAATGAAAACCCTGAGGTGGGGCGATAGACATGCACAGAGGCCTCGGAGGGGAAGTAGACGCTGGTTTCCAGAATAGGGAAGAGTGGTATAAGAGGCCAGGATGTTACTGCCTGTGTGACCGAGTCAGGGACTCTAGACAGGTCCACGAGGAACAAAAGGGAAACTCGGTATTCTGTGCATTCCCTGTAAACCTGGGATGTTCTGTTTGCTGTGTAAAACAAAGCAAACACTTCCTCAACTTTTCCACACTGCTGCCAGAAATATAAAATATAATGACATTAATGACCAAGTATACTGTTGTCATGGTGACCTGACTCGTGTCCCGCTGACTTGCAGTTGGCCAAGACAATGTCAACAGCCATCTTATCAGTAGTATTAGTCGTTGTCTGCCCCTCACCACTGATTTTGGTTTGTGTGCTGTAGGTTTTTGCTTGGTGAATTTTAGATTTTCACTTATCCTTCAGATTTTAACTTTTCTGTTAAGGTAAACCATACCAGTTTTTAAAAAGTTACTTTCTGGGCCTGTGAAATGCCTTAACATGTAAGGAAGAGTGCTTACGTCTAAACCCGATGATCCCAGTTCAGTCCCCAGTGCCCCAGAATGGTGGAAGAAGAAAACAGCTCCTGCAAGTCATCCTCTGACCTCCACAAGGACACACACCAAATAAATAAGTCCAAGTAAAAATTGTAATAAATCTTACCAAGTCGTGTCCTTAGCCATTGGGGATGCAGAAATGCAGGCTGTGTAGAAGCTAACACTTTTCTCTTGGTTGAAATCTAGGTCGTTGGTTACATATAATAAAGTCATTTCTCACTTTAAAGTACACGAGCCACGCACGGGACGTCAGAGGTGTACCTTATGATAGTACGCCGCCTCCTTCTGCTGCCTTGGTAAGGCCGTGTACCACATCATTCCCTTCAGGTTTCCTGGGACGCGGGAAATGAGGGCCAAAGTTAACTGTGCTCTTTAAAGACTAAGAAAATTGGCTCAGCGGTTGAGGGAACTGACTGCTCTTCCAGAGGACCCAGGTTCAATTCCCAGCACCCACATGGCAGCTCACAACTGTCTGTAACTCCAGTTCCAGGGAATCTAACACCCGTACATGCAGACTAACATACAAAAAATATAAAATAAAAATAAATACATTATTAAGAAACTTAAAGTTTTTTTTTTCTTAAAAAAAAAAGACTAACAAAATTGATTGATTTCAATAATTAGCTATAGGCAGGTTGTTACTATGAAGTCTATATAGTAAATGTCATTTCCTTAAAAAAAAAAATTAACAATAACAAGGCATGTATGGTGGCATATACCTTTAATTCCAACCCTTGAGATGCTGAGGCAGGTGGCCAGTCTGCTCTACATAGCAAAGTCCAGGCCAGCCAGGGCTACACAGTAAGACCCTGTCTAAAAATAATTAAAAAAAAAAAACAACAACAAAAAAAAAACCACGATCATACATTAGCTACACATACCCTTGGACAGCTTTTGCTGCAGTCTGTGTTTTGTGTTTCTGTTTTGGTGAGGCTTTTCTGCCCCTCCTCCCTCCCTCTCGTGTGTGATGAGTGTGGCGCTTCCCTTCCACTTCTGTGTGGATTCCAGGGATTGACCTTGGGCCGTCAGTCTTGTGTGGCAGGCGTTTCACTCGCGTGTGGATTAAGTATAATGTTTGTGCTGTGGTGGGGGCGGGCGCTACCCCTGGGCTTTATTAGAGCTGGGCAGTGGTAACTGGGGTGAGAGCCGTCTGTTAGCAGTTGGGCTAAACTGTTGTATAGGCTTAGGATTCCTTATTGGGCGTTTTTGGAACCAAATGTGTTTCAGCTTGTGGATTTCCTCCAATTTGGGAATATTTGAATGAACATAATGAGGTATCTGAGGGGGAAGGTGCTTGTTTGCAGCAGGGCTTCACGATGTTTCCCTGGCTGTTTGGGAACTCACTATGTAGAGCAGAGTTCCAAATGCCCCTAGAGATGGGATTAAAGACCTGTGTCAGCAGGCCTGGCTGACGTCCAGATTTCAGAGCCTTTCAAAGGGCTAAGGAGGATGCTCACCCTCTAATGCTTTCGTTTTGAGGTCGCTGTAGAAGCTGATTCTGAAACTCTGTAATTGTCAGCTTTGAAGACAGTTCACATTTTGTTTTAGTTTTTGAGATCGTGTCTTACCCTATAGCTCAAGCTGACCTTTAGCTTGTAATAATCCTCCTGCCTCAGTCTCTTGAGTGCTGAGATTACTGGGCATGAGCCACTCCTGTGTGCAGGATGGTCCACTTTTAACAGCAGGAATTTGGAGGGGAGGGGGTAAGGTGTGTTTCACTTCTGGGATTCTCGTAGTGCTCAGGCTGGGCGTGAACAAAGGCTGCACTAGTGTCTTCTCCGACTGAGCTCTCTGGGGCTTCTGTTTGTTTTGCAGCTCTCATTAGCTTGTCATTTGGAGGAGCAATTGGCCTGATGTTTTTGATGCTGGGATGTGCCCTTCCAATATACAAGTACGTAATGGATTTTTGTTTTCCTCTTGTTGACTGTTTAAAGGTAAAACTCTCCTGCTTTTAAAGTTTCGAACGCACTTTGTTTTCCCTGGTGGAAACGCTTGTTCACCAAGCTCACCCCTTTCCTGAAAATCACTGCTTAAGGGTTATCTGTAGAGACACCGGAATGCCCAGGCAGAGGGATTTGGAGTATGACCTGCTTTTGCGATGGCCTGGTGACCGCATCTCGGCTCTACTGACCATCAATAATACTCCAGCGAAATCTAAAACATCTTATTACAGAAAATAGGCAGCTCCTGAGCACAGCTGACTACACACACGAGGTAGGTGATTTCTTGCCCTAGAATAGAAAGACCTCCTTTCCACTGAGACATTGTCTCACTGCGTAGCCCAGGCTGACCTCACTTATGGTCTGCCTGCCCCAGCATCCCAATTCTAGATACTCATCACCTGCCCAGTTTAGAAAACTTTTAAAATTAGCATCTGAGTAACTTGGTTTTAAAAATACAAATGAGTAGAAGGGAACCACAAACGTGGAGAGAGGATTGCGTTGCTGGTAATCACACGGAAACATACTGAATCCCACTCAACGCTACATGAAATCTACTGGTGAAGAAAGGAAGTGGGCAGACAGACACTGCTGGATGCCAGCGGGGACTTGGTCGGGCAGGGGTTTAGGAAGTAAGTAGGGGCCGTTTCTTGGAACTAGTTTGTTTGCCTGTATCTCGTAGTTCGTGGAACTGGCCCTCCCCTTCTTAGAAATTCTCTCACAAACACACCTTGCAAATGCTTGTAGAGGTACATGTAAGAATATCGCTGTTCACAGTCGCCACGTCTGTAATAGTAGAAATGGAAAACTGGTGACATCACCAATGCCCATCCAAAACTCAATTATGGGCTGAGAGAAATGTTACAGTGGATAAAGCACTTGCAGCAGAAATGTGAGGATCTGAGTTCAAATCCCCAGAACCCCTGTAATAGCTGTGGTAGCACATGTCTGTAATCCCAGGGCTCCTCTGATGACATGGAGAGTGAAGAGGGAGGGTCTGTAAGCTTTGCCGGGCCGGGTAACCTGGCTCACACACCAGCAAACAGACCCCGTCTCAAACAATATGGTAGGTGAGAATTGACATCCATATACTGTGACGCACACACACACACACACACACACACACACACGGGCGCGCGCGCCGCGCATGCGCAGAATTAAGATGTAGAGACTGGAGAGACAGTTCATGAGTCAAGTGCTTCTTGTGTCAGCCTGAGGACTGGTTTTCACACCACGTGCCAAAGCAGAGTATAGTGTCTGTGTTTGTGATCCCAGTGCTGGGGAGGCGGGGATAGCCTAGCCTCTTTGGCAAGCCCCAGGCCAGGGAGAGACCCTGTCTCAAATAAAAGTGGACAGTGCCTGAGGAGGAGCAGTGCCCAAGGTTGTTCCCTGGCCTTCATACAGTACGTGCACACACATCCACTAATGCACCCTTGCAAATGTCCACATACCAAAAATCAAATTATTGGGAAATAGTGACTGACAGTATTAGCCTTAAGGAAAGAGGAAGGACTGGAAGTCTGTAAATGCTCTTCTATGAAGTTTTACCTTGGTTAAATTTGTATGGATTGTGGAGGGTCCACAAGAAGCTCCTTGAGTTAAAAAAAAAAATTAAAAAGCAGGGGGTTGTACAGCTTCTGGTTTTAATTTTGCACTTCTATATTGTTTGAGCTTTTTTCTTTCTTTTTTTGTTTGTTTTGTTTTTGTTTTTTTGAGACAGGGTTTCTCTGTGGCTTTGGAGCTTGTTCTGGAACTAGCTCTTGTAGACCAGGTTGGTCTCGAACTCACAAAGATCCGCCTGCCTCTGCCTCCCGAGTGCTGGGATTAAAGGAGTGTGCCACCACCGCCCCGCAAGCTTTTTTCTTAAGCATATAAATTTCACTTAAAATTCTTTTTGCTTTCTTAAAATACTTAGAAAAAGATTAAGAAAAACACAACAGGCTTGAGAGATGGCTCAGTGCTTAGGAACACTGACTGCTCTTCCAGAGGACCCAAGTTCAGTTCCTAACACCCCTGTGGTACCTCACCACTGTCTGTAATTTCAGTTCCAGGGGATATGCTACCCTCTGCTGGCCTCTTTGGGTATTACATGCACTTGATGCACATGCATTCATGCCAAACACTCATATAAAAATAAATCTTCAGAAAAAGAAAACAGCTTCAGCAAATCTCGGCTGTGTATGTATTTAAGCTTGTCAGTTTTAAAGACCATTTGTTTCTTGTAAATTTTATAATATGCTTTTAAAACATAACAAAGAAGTAGAAGGATTTTGTTCCCTTCACACAGCTACCCCCACTGCAGTTGCTAAACTCAGAAAATGAAATCAGCACAGCATGGCTAACGACGAACTAAAAACTGTGTTTTACAATACTATTTTCTGTTGGTGCCCTACATTTTCCCTTGAGTTAAGGGAAGCATGGGTGTTCTAACATTATGATAAGGCGGGATGTCAAAGGCATGGGTCCTTAATTTTTAAAGTTTTGTGTAAATATTTTTATTTTCAATAGGTCTCCTTATTAAGCTAAAGTAATTTTTAAAATTTTTTTCATTATTTCATAAAGCATTTGTCAGTAGACCCTTTAGGTATTGTGCTGTAATTGAGGCAGGGATGACTTGTCTCTGACCTTCTCCCGCAGGCCTGTGGCTTTGGTGTCAGCTGCCTGCGGCTTGTTTGAGACCTTGTCATTTCCCGTTGCTCTTTAAACAAACACACGTTTAGTATGCTGGAAAGCGATGGAGCTGACGAAAACCGCACTAACTTCTTTCTCTTTTCCAGCCAATACTGGCCCCTCTTTGTTCTGTTTTTTTACATCCTCTCGCCCATTCCATACTGCATAGCGAGAAGATTGGTGGACGACACGGACGCTATGAGCAACGCTTGTAAGGAGCTCGCCATCTTCCTCACAACAGGCATCGTCGTCTCCGCCTTTGGCCTCCCGGTCGTCTTCGCCAGAGCACACCTGGTGAGCTGCCGCCTTCCGGGGAGGTTTTTACATTAGCCTGTTCGTTTCTTTCTTAAAAACTCCTGTCATGGGCAATATACACATCAAAGTGTGTAAAGCCTTGGTTGTACTTGTCAAATAACTATAGAGATGTGCTTTACAGCACCATGCCTCTGGTCAACAGTAATGAATTGCACACCAAAAAATTGGATTAAGAATATGGGTCTCCTATTAAATATTCTGACCACAGAAGAAGGGGGTGGGCAAGTTTGGGAGGCACTGACATATTTAGTGCCTTTACTATTGTCATGGTTTCAGAAATGTATGCATATCTTCGAGTGTGTCCAGATGTATATACATTAAATGTACCAATGTTGGTTTGCTCCCTCCCCAAAAAAACTTCTGTCATGTAAAAGAGAGACCTGAGACGTTAGGGTGTAGGGGACAGATCTCATCCTTCTGTTTGTCTGCTGACAGGGGAAACTGTTGGAAGGCAAACCTTGGGTCTGCAGCAGAAAGGACACATTAACTCCCCAGTGCTGAGTTTGTGCGCCTGCAGGGGTTCTCAGCCATCCTCATGTTCAGACTCTTTCATTCATGTTGAGTTAGCTCCCAACCATAAAATTATTTCGCTGCTACTTCATAACTGTATTTTTCTACTGTTATGAATCATAAATATCTGATATGTGGCCCATTGGAAAGGGTTGTCTGGCAACTTCCAAGGAGTCGTGCCCCACAGATCGGGAACCCCTGACCTCTAAACCATAGAAATCTGAGAAGGTTGTTCTCCGCAGCTGGGAAAGTGTGAGAGAGGAGAAAGAGCAGCCACACCTCCCGCTCTGGAAAGGTGGACAGAAGGGCGGAGACTAGCCACACAAGTGTAAGAGAAGTTCGGAGAAAGCACAGTATGCTTACATCGCTGGTGCTTAGGGCTCCCACTCTGCTCCAACCAGATTTGTAGACTCACTAAGAGTAACTTCCTTTGTAAGCATTAACTGTGGAATTCTATGCGGCCCCAGGGAATCTACCTCGGGCAGGGTGCAGCCTAGATACCCAGGGCCCTTGGGGGGGCGACCCTCAGAACTGCAGGCGGAGCCGGGATCCCTGTCAGGGGCAGGGTGAGCCCTAGATGCCCAGGGCCCTGGCGGGGGGGAGGGGAGGGCCTCAGAGTTGCAGATGGAGCCAAACAGTGCTCTCTGTTGGTCATTATCGAAGTGAAGCGTGTTCTGGAATGATTATCACCCCCTAACTCTCTACTTTTCAATCAATCAATGACGGCAAATGAAAACACGGTATAAGAGTGTTGAGCGTGGTACTGTGACGGTCATCACAAGCCACATTACTTACCTCTGTGATTGGCCAATGCACAGAGCATTGATTGGCTACCAGAAGCCTTTGCTCTACACACCTGCTGACTGTTGCCTCCTTCCTGCCGCAGATTGAGTGGGGAGCTTGCGCCCTCGTTCTCACGGGGAACACCGTTATCTTTGCGACTATCCTGGGCTTCTTCCTGGTCTTTGGGAGCAACGATGACTTCAGCTGGCAACAGTGGTGAGAGGAGCTACCGAACTGTTGTCACATGGACTTCTGTCATCTGTTGGCCGTCCGTGCACAGGAGATGGGGACCGTGATGCTGAATTGTCTAGCGAGCTCCTGGGGGTGTCCCCAGCGCTCCCTTCTCACTCTTGTACGCCTGCTGTTTCCACGGGGACTTGCTAAGGATTAAAAGGATTTTCTCTTTTGGAAAAGCTTGACTGGTTTCCCACTTCTCTAGACTGTGCTTTCCGTGGTATCCTGCTGAATCTAAAATACTTACATGGTTTCCCTGTTCAGTTGTTTTTAAATCAGTATGCAATGTTAAACCTTTTTCGGACGTAATAACCATTTGCTTTGGTTTAGGAATTCAGAACTTCTGGCTGTATTATGGGCTAAAGTTCATATTTTTCTCTAAAAATCAGTTAATCCATTATAAAATATATATATATAAGTAAGTTTTCATTCAGTCAGGATGACGTCACTCGCGGGTGAATGCAAGCATTCAGAGCGTTGACATACCTTATACACTATTTACTCAATGCAAAGACAGCTGCATTTATACCTCAGGGGGGCGAGTAACACTGCCCATGCCCTCCAGAAGGGTTGCTGGTTTTACAAGCAGACAGGTGTTTTGTGAATGGAGAATTATTTTATGGAATTGCTACAAAAGAGTGTTTTTCTCTTGAATTGTTCGGGTTTATGTTAAACTTTAAGGTACAAATGTGAAAACAAGCCTAGGGCTACAGTTTATATTCGTGTTTATTACGGTCAAAGCCAATGAGTTGCTGCGCGGGAAAGCAAAGCTGGAATTCCGCCACTTGAGCGCCTCTTTATAAGTGACAGGTCCCATGGCTCGGAGGGTGACATGGACATGCATGGGACAGTTGTGTGTTTGTCCTGTAGATGCTCAGAAACTTCCCCCGCTTCCTCCTTTTAACTTATTTTGTACATTGTATATATTAAGTCAGAGAACTTTTCAAATATGGTTTGATAGCATTTAGAAACGTCTGACTACTAGGAAAGCCATTGCTATGCCATACATTCAGAGTGCCCCTCCCTCCTCAAGGCCTTGCTGCCATTCACAAGTGACTTGTTAGTCTTGCCGGTCAGACAGGAACGGGACAGTTGTGGGACTCAGGCCATGATAAGAGCAGTCTCCTGAGGTCAGAGTGTGTACATTTCTTTCTTTTCTTTTCTTTTTTTCTTTTTTCTTT
>JAQHUG010000072.1:5784096-5797979 GCA_028555095.1 Dicrostonyx torquatus
TGCTCCATTCCGTGTGATCGATCGACTTTAGTGCTCCATGCCATGTGATTGATCGACTTTAGTGCTCAACCTTTACATCCTGTCTTCCATGTCTGTTTCGCTGGAGCCTGCGATTTCTTTGGTTTTGTTTTTAAAGTTGTTAACTTCTATTACAAACGATACAGTTTACTTACAAAACAATATGATGAGACGGAGGCCGTGTTAGAATTTCTGTGTGAAATACCAGTGAGTCAGTGTGGCTCAGACACTGCTTGATTTGAGAGCGCTGTTGTTTACCTGGGCTGTGCCCAGCACTGCCTGCCCTGGGGCGACAGCAGTGAGCCAGACAAAGAACTCGCCTTCGTGTGGACCCTGGAGTCTGCAGACCTGGGATAGCCTGCCATTCCAGTGCTGGGTTTTCTTGGATGCATTACTCAGCCTCTGTTTCTCTGTGTAGCCTTGGCTGTCCTGGAACTTGCTCTGTGAACCAGGCTGGCCTTGAACTCAAAGAGCCCTGTCTGCATCCTGAGTGCTGGGCTCCAAAGCGTGTGCCACCACTGCCCAGCAAATAGTTCTGTTATTAAAGCAAGGAAAGGATGCAAAAGAGTGATGTAGTTCTACAGTGTCGTCTCCCACAATTGATCTCATATTTGTTATGAATTATTATGTACAGTGTTCTGTCTGCATGTATGCCTGCAGGCCAGAAGAGGGCACCATATCTCATTACAGATGGTTGTGAGCCACTATTTGGGTGCTGGGAATTGAACTCAGGACCTCTGGAAGAGCAGCTAGTACTCTTAACCGCTGAGCCATCTCTCCAGCCCTGTTTTGAATGTTTCTTATCTTTCCTCCACCCTGTACTCAAGCCTTGTGTTTCTTTAGTTGTGTATATACATAAGGATGTTTTCCCCAGAGTTCGTGCTTAGATAACCATTTCTATCATTAAGTTATCTCTAGTCTTTTGGCAGCTAGTCATTTTTTTGAACTAACACCTCTGATTCAGACCTTCCTGAGAGACAGAATTAGAACGCTGATTCAGAGCGGAGTTATCTGGCTCCATCTCGCCCACCAGGTCTTGGTTTTCCTTTTCAAGCTTTTTGGTTTGTTTTTGCTCAGGTTGCTGGCATAATTGATGTATCCTTTCTGCTGTGCTGTGGGTTGGCTGTTTGGGCACTTGATAAACTGCTTACCGGACAGCTCAGGAGCAGTAACAGAACTGTGGTTCAGGTGATCCACTCGGGCCCCTCCAGGTGTGAACTGTCATTCTTTTTCACACTTTTACTAGTTTAAAGAGGGCAGGTTTTTCTTTTGCTGTGTTTAAAGTCATTGGAGCCTTAAATCAGATCTGCAGTTTTCTAGAAATTTAGTTATCTGTGTGTATGTCAGGGTTCCCTACAGTAGCACCTTGTCTGAAAATGAGCAGGGAAGGGGGGCTGCGTATGCCAGAGACAGAGAGAGAAGCGCTCCAGCTTACAGCTCTGAGGAGCACACCCCCTTTGGAGGGTGCTTAGACCTAAGAGTCCTGCTAATTTTCATAGCATCAAGCCTGTTTTTCATTAGACCGCTAAAATTATTTTTCTGTAAATCCTCCTTTTGAGAGCTGACTAGCGTGTGAGGAGTCCTAGCCCACGTTCTTGTGCGAGTGAACCCCTGCTGTGGGCATGGGAGGGGCAGACTGGGCACAGTGGGAAACTGTCCCCGGTGGAGCGCAAACCAGCTCAGGAGCAGTGGTCACGGGGGTTGTTTAATTTTCAAAAGAAAGAGCTTGGGTTTATTTAAGAAACTATTTATTGACATATGAAAACGTACCCAGAGATGGCTGCCTGTGGCAAAGGTGACGAGCTCCCTTTACCAAATGAGGGAAAAGGAGACATGGTGCAGGAATGTCTTCCTGGCCGTGCTCCGGAAGCCCGGCCAGCCGTTTAGAAAAATAATTCATCCGCCAGTTAAGGCAGCTCCGACTCCAGACACATTTGTCCAAACAAGGAGATAAGCCAAAGGGCCTTTCGGCACACTCAGTAGGAAAATACACAAGCTGCCCTGCCAGGAGCAGCGCCAAGAAGGTCCGCACCGGAGTTAAATGGGGAAAGGGCACTTTGCGTGGTGACAGTTTAGTTTTTTGCTTGTTTTTGAAAAAAATTAACTTCAAGACCCCTAAACATGGCTCTAAATCAGACCCAGTCTAGCAGTCCTCTGCCTAGCAGTCCTCTCCTGCCAGGTCTGCCCGAACTGCCCTCCGCTCTGCAGCCGCCATCGTGAAACTGCAGACAGCTGTGCCTCCTTCCCGTTCTCCAGACCACACTCTTTGCTGTCACATGTGCTAGCCACACTCTGTTGAGTTATCGCTGCCCCCGACATTTGTTCATCTCTCAATTCAAAACAGATTGGTTTACCTCAGGTTCTTCCAGCCCTGTGCTACAACCTGCAGTTGGGCCATGACACCAGCAGGTGGCAGTAGTGTCAAACTCAACCGCCTAACCTAAGCTGCCCTGTGCCTTAGCTCCATGGGAAAGTCCCTGAGATTTATAACCGGGTATTTTCCAGTTACCTATTAGTAACTAATGATTAACAAATAATAATGGTGGTAATAAAACACCAGCTTAAACTGCTTAGATGCCAGACGCCAGACAGTGGTGGCTCAGGCCTTTAATCTCAGCACTTGGGAGACAGTGGCAGGCCGATCTCTGAATTCAAGGTCAGCCTGGATCTTCACGTGGCTTTTTCAGGCCAGCCAGGGCTACCCTGCCTCAAAAAAAAACAAAACAACAACAACAAAAAAAAAAAACCCACCTCATCCTGCTTTGGTTTGTTATATAACAGCTTCGTTTTCTTTTGCTTGTTTGGCTTTGGTTTTCTTGAGACTGTCCTGCAGTCTAGGCTGGAGCTTCAGATCCTGCTCTCACCTGAGTGTCGGGATTACAGCGGTGCCACCATGCCAGGCTGTATTGTGTATGGGAGGGTGTCGAGTGTGTTTGAGTGCCAGGGTTTATCGGGACAACCTCAGGTGTCACTCTCAAGCATCCACCTTTCATGCTGTAGAACCCAGCACGTCCAGGGATCCCACCTGAGCTCTCTCATTTCTTTGTCAGGTATTTTTGAAAGAAAAAAACAATGTCATTTATTTTCAAAGGCATACATTGGAGCAGTGGTAAAAAGGAAAGAACACAAGTCCCAGTCGGCCCCTCGTCTTCATAACCATCTTCAGGTGTCTTCTCTTAGGTGCTGCTTAGCCAGCACTCACCAGAGCTCTGCTGCCAGTCCAGTCCTTCACCAACCAGAAGTCTCTCCTGAGCCTAACTGCCATTCCCATGCTGCCTGAGTAAAGGAGAGAAGCAGGCCCTGCTCTATCCTGGCCTAACTTGGCCATTTTGTTTGTTCTTCAGCTCTCAGCACTCGGTGACAAATGGTGGACTTCTCGTTCTTAACGTTTGTTTGGTGCGGGCAAGCGTGTGGAGGTCAGCTGACAGTCCTGAGGAGTCAGTTCCAGCAAGTGGGCTTCAGGGACGGAATGCAGGTCACTAGCCTGGTGGCAGTGTCAGCCCCTGAATGCCACCTTAGGAACTGTATAGGTCGGGTCCTGTGGTCCCCCTCCAAACACTGTTTCTAGTGAACAGCCCACATTTCCACCCAGTAGGTAGGTTGTTAAGGATCTCGTCCTTTTGTAGACGTGAAAGTGGGCCCTCGAGAGAGTATAGCCTTCTATAAGGGTGGGTGCTGGCTGGGGCTCCAGTTACTAACACCCTACAATAGACTGCGGCCCTATATATTGAAGCAAAATAGAAATCTATATTGTGGGAGCTATAGCTCCCTATTGTACCAATGGAAGACATAGAGCTTGTTTTTTCGGAAGAATCCAGTATTTGTGGTAGCATTGTTAAGCACCTGGAGACTGTAAATGTCTGCGCGGCCATTGTCAGGAATGAGTTGGTGGGTGGTGTTGGATTAACGAAATGTGAGGTGTTTTGTAGCCGTGGAAAAGAAGCATTTGAATACTTTCCTCCAAGTTTTATTTATTTTTAAACTCCTTAGTGATTTTGTATGTACTGGTATTTGCAGGTCAAGTGTATGTGCACGTATGTACATGTACAGATACACATATACACGTAAGAAAAAGGCACATGGGGCTGGAGAGATGGCTCAGTAGTTAAGAGCACTACCTGCTCTTCCAAAGGTCCTGAGTTCAATTCCCAGCAACCACATGGTGGCTCACAACTATCTGTAATGGTGCCCCCTTCTGGCCTTCAGGCATACACACAGACAGAATACTGTACACATAAAAAATAAATAAATTTTTTTTAAAAAAAGAAAGAAAGAAAGAAAGAAAAAGGCACATGTGGTCTACTTGGGGACCTCAGCAACCCCATCTTGTCTCCTGAATCGCAGACTTTATTTGGGGATTTAATTAGTAGCAAAGGTGTCGGGATTATCAAGACGCCTTACGCTATTTCTTACTGTATGTACGCTGTGCGACTCTGTGGCCTGCTTTGGACCCCCCCCATCAATCCCCCTCAGTTCTTTGTCTTAGGAAAAAGAATGAGGTTCACTAAGGTCCCTTCCAGATCTCACCAGGAAGGCCTCCATATTTACTTATAGGTTTGGGAGCTGGTGCACTAAGTAATCCCAGTTTCCAAGAGAAGCTCAAAGGTACAAAATAGCTTGGAGAGAGAGATTTGGTACTGGGGACCTACCCAGGGCCTTGTCCCTACCCACATGCTCACTAGCTGAGCTGCACTCCCGGCCATCGTATGTTAATTTTTGGCCATCGTATGTTAATTTTTGTTGCCCTGTGACATACAACATTGTGTCTTACCTTGTATAAGCCGATGGTAACTTTTTATTTAAAAATTAACAGTTTATACTACAGAGTCCTGGGATGTGTCACCTCTGTCCCCTTGATCCTTCTGCCCACCTTCCTTTCTGAGTGAGTTACTGTTTGTTGCTGTTTCCAAATAGAAATGGCCTCAAGTATAGTCCAGCACTTAGGAGGTTGGGCAGGGTCCAGACCAGCATGGGGTACAGAGTGGAGCCTGCCTTAAGAGACAAAACAAAACAGGGAAGGAAAACAGCTTCGATGCTGAGATAAGGGAGAGTGGGTGTGGGCCTGAAGGAAGATGCTTTCTTATCAGTGGTTTCTCTATCACCAGGGTACTAGGCCTGTGTGTGTGTGCCACTAGATGTGTGTGTGGTGTGTGGTGTTTGTGTGTGTGTGTGGTGTGTGTCTGTGTGTGTGTGGTGTGTGTATGTGTGTGTGCCTGTGTCTGTGTGTGTGGTGTGTGTCTGTGTGTGTGTGGTGTGTCTCTGTGTGTGTGGTGTGTGTGTGTGTGTGTGCCTCTGTGTGTCTGTGTGTCTGTCTGTGTGTGCCACTCACTTCCACACAGTTCTCCAAGGGCACCCTACTTGTGCCCTTAGATTGAGACTGGAGGTGTCTCGGGTCTCCCGACTTCAGTGTGAGTGGCCCAGCATTGTCTCTAGCTCCTCCTCTTCTGTCTTCTTTGGTACTTGACCAGTCCCTGTCACACCCTGCCTGCATTCAGCGAGTGTGATTGTGCTCAGATAACAACAGAGCCAGGCTGAAGGTGGACCCTGTGTTTCCAGACTTTTGTCCACCCATGGACAGAACGTTGTTGCTGTTGAGACGGGGTTTCCCTGTGTGCCCTTGGCTGTCCTGGAACTAGCCCTGTAGACCAGACTGGCCTCCAGCTCAGAGATCACAGGTGTGCGCCACCACTGGCCGGCCATGGACAGATCTAAATCATGTGGATAAAGATGGAAGTTCTTTGTTATACAGGGCCTGGCCTGTCTGAAGGAAAAGATGGGAATTAGTTTTAACAGTGCCATGAGCCACACTGCCTTCAGTGTCACCGCATCTGGCCCTTCCCACAGTCCTACAGGACTGCTGCCCTCCTGCAGAGGTCACCGAAGGCTGGAGCCGGACCCTGCTGCATGTGCCCTTCCACTTACTTTGGCTCTAGGTCTGGCACTGCCCGCTGCTGATAACAGCCGGAGATAGTGCTGGTAAGGTACCTAGCATGGTGCCTGGCGCAGACTTAGGGAAAGTTCCTCCCAGCAGCCTCACCCAGCTCCCTGGAAGCAGAGCCTACACCCACAGTTTCTTCTCACCTGCCCCCTTTCACAGGCCCTAGGACGGTGATCCACCCCAAAGCACGAATTATTGCAGAGGCCGGGCCCATAATTATCGGCGAAGGTAACCTCATAGAAGAGCAGGCCCTCATCATAAATGCGTGAGTAAGACTTGCAGGTGCTCCGAACCGAGCCGCCAGGGGGACATTTTTCCAGCGTTCGCTGCACAGGACCCTTTTACAGCTTAGCTCAGGAAAGCGCACGTGCAGAGCTAGAGGAGGGTGTTTAAGGCTCTTTGAGCGTAAGCACACCAGGAACCCAGAAAAAACGAAAACAAAAGTCCAGTCCATACTGCCCAAGGTGAGAAAACCAGGGCGCCCCGCCCTGGGTCTGATGTCTCCCAGTGTGACACTTTTTATCCCGCAAACCTGCAATGGTTTCTTCCTGATCCATCCAGTATCCTCGTGTTGTGCCTGCTGTGCTGAAGACGTTTTTGGTTGGCTCTTTTTTGATGCTCTTATGTGAATTTAACTGTTTTCCCATGTTCCCAGACTTACATTCACAAAGTGTGGGATCCTTGTAGCGATTCGTAAACTTTAAAGATAAAAACGTGATATTAAACAATGTGTAATCTCTGTGAGCTGGACTGTAGCACCCTGTCTGTTTTCCTGAGTGGGTATAAATTTTTCTAGATAAAATTTTGGCAAGAAATTCATGCTTTTACCTAATTTGTAGCAGCAATGTATGGAATTTGCGTGGGAAAATGTTTAGCCATGATAAAAAGACTAATTTGTCTGACACTTACACAGGACGTGTGGGCATTTCTTATGGTGTGAGGCCATTCTCCTTCCCCCTCCCCCGTACTAATACCCTTTATTTGGCGGTGAGTCGGCCATGGATAAAGCCATCCTCCTGGAGCAGTTTCTAGCCACGGACTTCACTAAGTACCCATCTCACAAAGTGATTGCTTCATGTGGCTGGCTGTGTACATGTCACAGTAAATGGTTATTATGAGAAGGGGCACGGGGCTTCTCTGTAGCCCTGGCCATCCCGGAACTCGCTTTATACACCAGGCTGTCCCGGAACTCACAGAGACCCACTTCCCTGTGCCTTCCTAGTGCTGGGATTAAGGGCGTAGCACCCTCTTCTGAGGTGGTTTTTCTGTTTGTGACTTCTTTTTTTTAAAGATTTATTTATTTTATGTGTACCAGTGCTCTATCTACATGCACGCCTCTATACCAGAAGCGGGCATCAGATCTCACTACAGATGTTTGTGAGCTACCATGTGGTTGCTGGGAATTGAACTCAGGACCTCTGGAAACGTAGCCAATGCTCCTAACCTCTGAGCCATCTCTCCAGCCCCTGTCTGTGACTTCTTACATTTCTGTAGTTCTGCACACTCAGAACCTAGCCTTCCCTAGCTCAGGAGCTAGACACTGCTGTGGATTTTAAGTTTGATGCAGGTACATTGAGACAACTGCTCCAAATTCTGAAAGGGATGGCAGCTGTTTACTGTGTGACTGGCCTCTGACGATCTGTCTGTTCTTTTTACAGTCATCCGGATAACATCATCCCAGACACTGAAGACTCAGAACCCAAGCCTATGATCATTGGCACCAACAACGTGTTTGAAGTTGGCTGTCGTATCCTTTGCTGTAACCTGCCAGTGTTGTCCCAGATGATTCTGTTGCTCAGATAGCTTATCTATCACACACATTCAAAATATACATAGACTAGGTCAGCAAGACTTTAACCAGCATCCTCTGGGGACTGGAGAGATGGCTCAGAGGTTAGGAGCATTCACTGCTCTTTCAGAGAACCTGGGTTCAATTCCCAGCACCCCCATGGTAGCCCACAACTGTCTGTAACTCCAGTTCTAGGGGACCTGACACCCTTGCACAGATAATACATGCAGGCAAAACAGCAGTTCGTATAAAATGAAAATAAATCATTAAAACTTTTAAAAAAGAATTCTTTCCTAGGAAAGGGGCGAGTGAGGGGGACAAGTGATGGACATAGAGCTAGCTTTCTGGGATGGCGCTGTGTGAGAACACACGGCTAGCATGTGTTTCATCCCTGTTACCACAGGAAACGAAGTCCCTCCTGTTCTGGCAGGTCCCTCAGTAAGGTAAATATTGACCCTGACATGCATGTGCTCTTGCACACATGCGGTCTCACATGCACACACTCTTGCACACACACACACTGCTTTAGCGCTTTGAAAGTCATTGACTAGGACTGCTCGATGGCAGGTACCTGTGGGGAGGACGTTATAGACACCGAGAAGCTAATTCTAGCTCCTGTCTGATGTAAGAGCTGGCACACTGGCTCAGAGGTGAAAACACTTGCCACCAAGCCCGACCACCTGAATTCCGTCCCTGGTTCCACATGGTGAGGGAGAGAACTGACTCCCTCAGTTTGTCCCCTGATCTAAGCACATAGACCTGGCACTCACACATGCTCAGGTACAAATATTCACATATATGCAGTAAATAAGTAAATGCAATCAAATATTTAAAGGCATATGGGTCATTTCTTTATACCTGGGGATATTTGTGTTTGGGAATCAAAGCTGTGCAGTAGATTGGCCCTAAGCAAAGAATTCTGGCAAGGCTGAGTCTGTGCAGCCCTCTGTCCCCAGTACACTGTGAGGACATTCTGCACTCATGGGAAAAATTGTTTACTTAATTCAGGCTCACAGATTCCCAAGCCATGAAAATGGGAGACAATAATGTCATTGAATCAAAAGGTAAGCCGTGTCCAGAGTATTGTTGTCAGAGTAATTGCCTCCTTTCTCTGTGCTGTGGCCAAGGAAACAACCTGAGTACAGGGAAACGACCTGAGTACAGCGAGGTGCAGTGCTTGGGCTGGAGCAGAGTCGCTGTCACATTAGTTCTCTGCCTCAAAAGACCCTCACCTAGTTAGGTGGTCATCTGATAACGTGGGTACAACTGCATTAAGTTGAAGGCCGGCAGTGTACAGTCATGGGGCTGGATTAAGGCGCCACTGAAAGACCTGAGAGCTTTTGCTAAATGTGTTGGCTGTGCTGTAGTTGATGAGCTTGCTGGCCGTTTCGCCAGGAATTGCCTTGTTTAATTTCAGACCTGCTTTACAGTAGCCAATCAGAGACAAATGGCATCTACTTACCAAAATTAAAGCCAGGCAGGGGATTATGTGAAGTCCCCAACCCTGGTGGGAACCAGCTCCCACAGCTCACCCCAGCGGCTCAGAGAGAACAATGCTTCGGCTTTCTTGACTGACTGACGTGAAGGGGAATGCCGCTTCTCCGGAATAACGAAAGTGCCCTTTCCACTCATTTGCTCAACAGTTCCAGTTTTCACTATCGACTGTGAGCGTCGTTGGGCCCTTCTGTGTTCTGAGTGTCAGACATGTGCTCGGCACTGTATGTTCATTACCTATCAATTCTTAAAGGGAGCAGAGAAGGAGGGTAGACCCCCTGCTCCAAGATCGTACACTGACGTGCCCAGTGCCCCACAGCCTTTGGGCAGGGTCTTTAATAAATCTACCTGCACTCACACACTGCCTGCTTCTGTGCTGTCTGCCTTCACCGTACCTGGGCATTGCCTTTCAGTGTCTTCTTAGGGCCTGTTTCTGGGAAAGTGTAAACAGTGAGAAATGTGAGTACTTGCTGTCTTAAGTTGTGATTCCAACTTCACCGCAGCGTACGTGGGCAGGAACGTAATCTTGACCAGTGGTTGCATCATTGGGGCCTGCTGCAATCTAAACACTTTTGAAGTCATCCCTGAGAACACAGTGATCTACGGTGCAGACTGCCTGCGAAGGGTGCAGACGGAGCGGCCACAGGTACTAGAACCTCTAGTTAATAAAGGAGTTCATCTAGGGCCACTAACTTTCCTAAAGTCCCTATGATTGCCTCAGTGGGCACCAGATGATTAGGGGTTGGGGGCGTGACTGAGCAGTATGGTTAGCATGCAAGGCCCTGGGCTCCATTCCCAAAAGCAAATGAATAAAACATTAGAGAAACATTGCCCAAATTTGGATTTATTTGCAATTCAATCGTGATTCTTTAGATTAAAATCAAATGTATAGAAACTCTGTGTGTGTGTGTGTGTGTGTGTGTGTGTGTGTGTGTGTGTGTGTGTATGGGGCAGGGAGGAGAGGATCTGGAATGTATAGAAACTGTGTGTGTGTGTGTTTGTGTGTGTGTGTGTGTGTGTATGGGGCAGGGAGGAGAGGATCTGGAATTGTTGTTCTGATGCACCATTGACCCTCACACCAAAATATTAATTTACTGATAATCACTTCCAAAATACAAATCTTCAAGATGAGGAATGACCCTACAAATGGCATGCTGGGTTTTTAACTTAGTTTATGAAAGTACCGTGACTGGATCATAAACACAGCTTGTGAATAAAGGAAGTATGTTTAGATATTTCCCAGGCTTACAAGAAATCCTCCCCTCCTAATAACCCAGCTTGAGAGTAAAGCTAGACTAGGAGATGAAAGGCTTAGGCCTTTGGGCGCCCCGTAGGCACAGACGTGCAGGCTGCAGTTGTCAAGCTCGAGTCTTGGCATGCTCAGTGTAAATTTCTTGAGCTTCCCTTTCCTCCCCCCAAATAAAATATTTTCAAGACATTTGATACTTGACCTTTCTTACTCATATTTTTAGTCATAAATTAAAACCAGTTCTTTCTAGATGATTCTACTTTTCCATTCTCAGAGTTTCATATAGCCCCTGCCAGTCTGGAACTTACTGCCAAGGATGACCTTGAACTTCTGTCCTTCTGACTTCAATTCCCTAGGGCTGGGATTACTGGAGAGCACCACTGTGCATGATTTACCCGGTGCTTAGAAGCAAACCAGGGTTTTATGCATGCTAAGCCTCAAGCTACTGACCTCCTCACCCCCGTGGGTCATTCTTCCTTTGTAGTCTTGGCATTATTATTATTATTATTATTATTATTATTATTATTATTATTATTAGCTGGTATTCCATAGGCTAAAGGGGAAATTAAATTTTTTAAGTTATCTTTTTGTATAATAGCAAAAGTGACTAAAGGAGGAGAACTAAGGCTAGAATTGGAGAAAGTCAATGAGTGACTTGAACGAGAGCATCAGAAGTCTAATGTCGTAGGTCACCAACAGAAACATAATGACTGTTTATTAGGGTGGGTTCCTCAGGCTCTGTGACACCATCTCTAGGGTGGAATCCTTGCTTTTCCCTCAAGTGAGTTGACAGTCGGGAGATGGCCAGCACGGGTCCATGCAGAGAGGAGCTCAGCTGAGAGCAGCACAGGCTGTGTGGGAAGCCAAGTATCCATAGACAGAAATTCGAAAAGATGTTCCTGTATGTTTTTATATGGTAAAGTCTTGGGCTGTATGTCTTAAGACATGACTATTAGATTTACAACAGCAAGTGGATGGGTAAAGAAAAGTCAACCAATGAAAATGATGCTGAACCCCACAAACTCATAGCATTTCTACCTGGTGTTGTTGACCTTGCCTTCTGCCGCCTTCATCCTTTCATCTTTTCAGCCCCAGACACTACAGCTGGATTTCTTGATGAAAATCCTGCCCAATTACCACCACCTAAAGAAGACAACGAAGGGAGGTTCAACTCCAGTTAAGAATTAAGAGGTGGTCCAGATGGCGATCCGTCTCTGCTGGCTTTTGAAAAGACCCAGTTACTTTATGTCATGGTGACTTTATGTTGGACACTTGAGTTAAGGAGAGAGGTGGGCCCCATTGTAACTTATGTGGACTGTATTGTTTATCTAATTTATATTGACTGTATTGTTTCCCTGTCCTTGTTCTGGTCATTTATAGACTTGGTTTTTCTTTTGTGATACAAATATTAGCCATGCATTTATTATGTAAAAGACTACCCATGATGACATGTCATGTTATGTGTTTATATCCTAATGTAACCATAATAACTAAATAAAAGTTTAGTTACTTGCATTAATCTTCCCAAATTGCTGCCTCAATTTTTATTTTTAATATTCATGATACATCAAAGCTGAGTTCTTTCCTTTACGTCTTGTATATCTATACCTGTTTAGAAAATGGAGGTCAGGGACTGGAGAGATGGCTCAGTGATTAAGAGCACTGGCTGCTCTTCCAGAGGACCTGGGTTTGATTCCCAGCACCCACATGGTGGTTCACAACCATCTGTAACTCCAGGTCCAGGGCATCTTCTGACCTCTGAGGATACCAGGCATGCAAGTGGGACACATACATATTTGTAAGCAAAACACACACACATAAAAAGTGACTAAGTCTAAGAAAATTATAACACATGTGAGGGCTGGGAGATGGCCCAGTGTGTAAAAGCTGCAGACACGTGCCACCAAGTCAGGTGACCTGAGTTCCCTTCCCAGAGCTCACACAGTAGGAGAGAACTGACTTCCAGAAGCTGTCCTCTGAGCTCCACACATGCTCCATGGCACAAGCACACATGTGCATACCCACAGATGCTCATGTAGAGCGATAAATACATGAAGTTATATTGACATGGTACTAATCACTATTAAGTATGCATAATGTTGCTTATCTACTTACATGGAGGGTGAAAACTTAAGGACTACAGACTGAACCAAACCTCATGTGTCAAGCACACATTCTACCACTGAGCCACACCTACACCTACAGCCCCTCATATCTTAATGATCCAGTACAGTAGTCCATACACTCAATAGAAAATAACTTTGAGCTTGCGAATGACAATAATACCAAAATACTAAAGTACAAGATTAATGCTGGGCGGTGGTGGTGCACACCTTTAATCCCAGCACTCAGATGGCAGAGACCAGCCTGGTCTACAGAGCAAGGTCCAGGACAGCCAGGGCTACACAGAGAAATCCTTTCTCTAAATAAATAAATAAATAAAATTTAAAAAAATAATACTGAGAAATGCTAAGATAGTAATATACTAAGATAGTATCTTGATACTTAATTTTCATATGAATAGGACCTAGAACTGAGTTTTTACATTTCTGAAACTGGTAAGATTTGATTTTGGTAAGAATCCATGACTCAGGCTGGAGCACTCAGCTATAGTGGACTGAACAGGGCCTTGGGTGTAAGAAAACATGGCTCTGATGCCCCATTTATAGTAACTGTCCTTTTTAAACACCTGACAGTGAAGTCAGAATTCTGTTGGTCATGGAAATTCAGTAGAACATCAGAAATTACAGAGCTGAGCCGGGGCTGGTGGTACAGCCTGTCATCTCAGCTGTCCCAGAGACTGAGTGGGATGAAGGAATGTTCAAGGTCTCCCTGGCCCACATTGTGAGTTCTAGGCCACCCTGGTCAACTTAGCAAGAACTTGTCTCAAAGAGTAAAACTAGAACTGAAGCCGTACCTTGGAGGTATGATGTGGGAAATCCTTCTGTCTATGTGTTGCTTTTATTGGTTAAAGAATAAATCTGTGTTGGGAGCAGTGAACCCCCAGATCCTGAATTTCTTTTTTTAAAAAAAAGATTTATTTATTATGTGTACAGTGTTCTGTCTGCATGCATGCCAGAAGAGGGCATCAGATCTCATTACAGATGGTTGTGAGCCACCATGTGGTTGCTGGGAATTTAACTCAGGACCTCTGGAAGAGCAGTCAGTGCTCTTAACCTCTGAGCCATCTCTCCAGCCACTGAATTTCTTGTAAACAACTTTTTTCCTCTGCTCTGAGACAGCCTGCAGCTGCTCTGAGCATGAGATCCTCAGGAGTTCCTGATGGCAGGGGAGTGATTTCTGGTGGGTTTGGCTGGGGTGTGGCTATCCCTATATAAGCTGCCCCTGAACACAATTAAGTGGGCATTCTTGGAGCATTTCTGTTTCAAGGATGA
>JAQHUG010000072.1:5828783-5848579 GCA_028555095.1 Dicrostonyx torquatus
AAATTTGGTGTGGTGGTGGTACAAGAATTTAACCCGCCAGCAATGGTTGGGCAGAGACAGGTAAAATTAGCTGATTGGTCTCAGTGAAGAAACCATGTCTCAAAATATAAAGCAGAAAATGATAGAGTAAGACACTTGAAGCCGGGCAGTGGTGGTGCACGCCTTTAATCCCAGCACTCGGGAGGCAGAGGCAGGCGGATCTTGTGAGTTCGAGACCAGCCTGGGCTACAAGAGCTAGTTCCAGGACAGGCTCCAAAGCTACAGAGAAACCCTGTCTCGAAAAAAAACCAAAAAATAAATAAATAAATAAATAAATAAATAAATAAATAAATAAAGACACTTGATGTTGGCATCTGGCCCCTGTCCAAGCTTGCGTCCAGACACGTGAGCACACACCAACACATCAGATACACATCTATCATGCACACCGTAACATTTAGTATACGTGATACTATTACTTATCCTATATTATTTTAAATTAGCTTCTAGGTTCATGTACAAGGCAATGAATTTCATCATAACATTCTCGTCCATGCTTCATTGTTCTTTGTCGTTATTCCTCTCTCTTCCCCTGCCCCTACCACACCCCCTTCTCCCCTTTCTTCCACCTGTTTCATGCTTTCATTCCATTATCCTCATCCCCCATCTCCCTAGAGACATCTTCCTCCTCTCCCATAATATCCTTTCCAATTTCGTAGTCCACAAACATTATACACACACACACGTACTCACACATATAATTTTAATTTAAGAGACAGTGATGCATTCCTATAATTCTAGCATTCAGAATGGTAAATCTGAAGACAGCTGACAGCTAAGGCTATATATTTATAGACCTTGTCTCAAAAGCATAAACAGAAACAACATGATTCTCTAAGAACACAGCAGAGAGATTGAGCCAAACCAATGGAAGACCAAGAAAGCCCTGAGGGAAATGGCTTGAGCTTCTCTTCAGAACCAAGAGTCCTGTCACTGCAGAGGCCTAGGCCCCAGGCTGCCTCACCGGAAGTAGAGCTGGGGGAAGGGGAGCCACTGGAAAGGTAATGAAGACGCTGTTTGTTTCTTCTTTTTGCCCTGGTTTGTCTCTGGGAATATTTATGCTGTAGACCTGCTCTCTCCCCACCAGAGAATCCTCATCACAAGAAGAAGTGTGAGCCTCACAGACAAGGAGCACCCAGGCTCCCAGGTGCCTCAACCGCAGCTAACCTTGAAAACAGCAGGTCCCTCCAGCCTTTCTCATCATCTGACCTCACTGGACCAAAATACAGTCGCCAGGTGACACAGAGAAGGCAGAAGAGACCCATCTTTAAGGTCCTACGAGACTGAGAGTTTCTTTTCATAGGTTCGGGCTATACCCACCCCCACTTTGCCTCACACTGTAGAGGGTTTGATTTGCTGAGCAGATCCCTCCTGGGTGCTGACTTCAGGAGCCAGAATTCCCTGCTGGGCCCCTACAGTTGACCAAAGATAGAGTTTACAGAAGCAGCTCAGGAAGCTGCTAGAATTAGGGTGTCCAGCAAATGTCCACGTGTTAGAGCCTAATTCCTCAGCAGTAATGTCGAGAGGAGGGTCCTAGAGGGAGCGTCCAGGTCGTGACTCTGCTAATGGCTTTCTTGGGGAATGGCTCAGCTGCGGTGAGAGTTCTGCCCCCTCTCCTCTGTCTCATGTGTGCCTACTTGTCCCTCCAGCTTCCACAGGAAGCAGCAGAAGGCTCTGGCCAGATACGATTTCAGACTTTCCAGCTTCCAGAATCATGAGACTAAAAAAAAAAATAAAATTAAAAAAAATAAAAACAAAACAAAAAAAACCTGGAGGTTTTGTTATAACAATACCTCAAAATGTGGAATTATATTTGAAACTGAGTATTGGTGAGAAATTGCTAGAGTTTGGAGTTATCAGATTTAAAAGGCCTAGAATGTTCTAAATGGAGTATTAGAGAGACAGTCTGGGAGAGCTCAGAACACAAAAAGGCTAGGAAAAGTCTGGAATTTCTTAGAGACTGTCTGAATTGTCAGGACCGTTGATAGAAGAATGGGTAACAATGGCCATGTTGATGAGGCTCAAAATGGTCTTGCCTGGTCTTGCTCAAGGAGTTCCCTGCATCTGATGGGCTGCCTGGAACTGAAATATCCAAGACTTGGAGGGATGACTGAAGACTAGGAAATCTCTCTGTCCACAATGTACTCCAAACATCCTTCTATGGCACCTGGCTTCCAAGAGGGTCAGTTCCAACATGCCAGTGCTGATCAAACCTCTGCTGTGTCACAGCTCTACCTCATTAGCCCAACAAGTCAAACAACCAAGCCCAGAGGGCACTGTGGGAGGAGACTACCCAGGGCACAAATACCAGTATCACTGGGCTGATTACTGGAAGCCAGGTGTAACAGTACACATTACCACTTGTACTGACACATAATTGCTATGGTCACCCCTCTTTACGGTTGAGTAATCTAAGGTTCAAGAGCTCAAGGAATTTGCCCAAGGTCCTCTGCAACAAAGTGATGGGACATTCCAGTCTTCTCTCCCTCCCCTCCACCAAATTCTGTTATCTTTTGCTTTTTACAGTCTCCTCCTGAAAAGGCCTGGTGTAGGAAAAAGGATGCAGCTCTAGAGAGAATTCCAACCTATTGCTTTCTTTTTAAAAGATTTGTTATATTTATGTGTAATTGTGTCTAAATGAGTCTATGTGTAGCATGTACCTGCAGGTACCAACAGAGGCCAGAAGAGGGCATTGGAAACCCTGGAACTGGAGTGACAGGAGGGTAACTGCCCAAGGTAGGTGCTGCTAGGAAGATAGCCCAGGTCCTCAGTAAGCACCCTTAACTGCTAACCATCACTCCAGCTGTAATGGATTAATAAAAATTGCTGCAGATCCCCAAGTAGCTGCAGTGGCAAAAACACTGCAGGTCCCCAAAGTGGCGGCAAGTCTTTGAAGGCAGCTGGTCCCGGGCAGTGAACCATGTGGAGGCAGCAGGTGAGAGACAGACAGATAGGCATGCCATGCAGAGTGAGGTTGGATATTTATTTAGTGGTTATGATAGGCATGCCATGCAGAGTGAGGTTGGATATTTATTTAGTGGTTATGGAAGAGAGGGGAGAAGGGGAGAATAGCAGAGAGGGAGGGGGAGAGAGAGAGAGAAGAGAGAAGGGAGAGATGAAAGTTGCCTCTCCGAGAGGGAGACAAAAAAGAGAGAGAACTCAGGATGGAAGCTGAAGGTCAGCCTGTCTCAGCAGATGGGAAAGGGAGTGGGTGTGGCTTGTCTCTTAAAGAGACAGAACAATCATTACACCAGCCCTCCATCTTTTGATTTTGGTGGGAAGCACGATATGATTGACTTGTCTTGTGATCTTGCTGTTTACACTTACTAGAGAAGATGAGATAGGCAGGTCACGTTGAACTGGGAGCCATGAGCTGTTCCCCATTTGTGATGAGCTCTCCTTGGCCTGGGCACAGCAGGCTCTCAACAAATATTCAGTGAATGAATGCATGACCTGTGGTCAGGAGGGCCAATGGTGAGCCATGAGGAGAGTCAATAAATAGCTAGGGACACAGGGCAGACATGAATCACGTTATTATTGAAGAACAAAGGAGAATTCATGAAAGCAGATGTTTTGGTTACACAAATAGGTCAAACTTTGTGACCTTAATAATAAAGACTAAAGCCAATTGATTTATGCCTTTAAGTTGCATGTAGATTTTTAATTTAGCAATGTTCAATTTGTTTCAGTCAACTAACCTTGTTTGTTTGCTTTTTTGCTAATTTCCCCCCATTTTTTAAATCAACAATGTCCTTACTCTGCAGAGAGGCGTCACACCCACACCACTGTCTTTTAAACTCTAGCCACTCTTTCTTTTTGTAATGGTTTCGAGAATTAGTTATTTTTTTCCTACAATGAACAGTAAGCTGTCTCAAGTTGGGCAATGGTGGTGCATGCCTTTAATCCCAGAACTCAGGAGGCAGAACTCTGTGAGTTCGAGGCCAGCCTGTTCTACACAGAGAGTTCTAGGACAGCTAGGGCTACACAGAGAAACGATGTTTTTTGTTTTGACAAACCAAAGAGAAAAGAAAAAAAAAGTAACCTGTCAAAAAAGGAAATTTGTTGGAAACCAGAGCAACTGGCAGGTTTTGTCTCTAGATATTCACCTATAGAGGATGATGCCAGGTACAGTGAAAGGCGAGAGTGAAGCAAAAATTAAATTAACTAAAATTCATGCAAAAGCGCACAACCTGTACATGGCATGTCTAGACATTTAAGAACAGTAAATCTAAATAGTGCTGACAAAATTCCCTACAAAATGAAAAATGAACCTTCAGCAGAAAAGAAAATTTGGGGGGGATGGTAGTTAGGTCTTTCCAAAAATAATACATTTTAAGTGGTGACTTAATATCCAGTAAAAGATACAGAAAGGTGAGAAGGGTGTTTAATTAGAACCATTAGCTTTTCTTGTTCTTTCAAAGTTCCAGAAAGCCCAGGAAACACTCTAAAGTTCATGGCATGGGCACTAATTCACAAACGAGTGTTATGACACACTTCGTTTTTGCAGCTTCTCAGAGCAAAGGCAGCAAAGTCTGTGCCAAGTCTCCTGGGCACCGGGGCAGGCTGTGGATGATGGGGCCTCAGGAGCCCGTCTGGTTCCAGCTTTGATTCGCCCTCTGAGTCAAATGGCAAGGACTTCGTCCCTGGAGAAACCGTGGACGGAGGACAAGCCAGCTGATACAGTGGGGAGTCTGAGTTCCAGGAAGCTGGCACAAGTTTCAGAGTCGTTCTGGACGGCACCTCAGCCCAGAAGAACGTGGTACAGTTCCTGTAAGGGGCCTGCCTCGGAAGGGCAGATCTGTCTGGTGGCTGACGTGTGGTATGTGTAGCTCAGAAGCAAAGCTTCTAAATACACGCCTCACTTCCACCGGGCAAATAAAGCAAGTGTTAGTTACCCTATGCTGGGGAAACACAAGTTAGGCCTAGAACCCACTGTGCAAGTATACAAATGTGTGTGTGTGCATGCGCGTGTGTTTGTGCATGTGTGTGACTGTGCATGTGTGTACATGTGTTCCTGCTCGTACCACATGCATGCTTGTTGCCTTCAGAGGTCAGAAGAGGTCAGCAGATGGACCTGGCGTTAGAGACAGGTGAAAACCACCACCCGAATTAAACCCCATTGCGTGCATATGCCATAGGCACCTAGACTGGTTTTATAATTCAGTTATGTATCATATAGTAGATCCGGTTTTAGTTTATTGGGGCACCCCTGGACTGGTTTCCGTATTGGTTACGCTAATTAGCATTCTCACCAAGGGTCTCAGCGCTTTCCAGCTCCATCTCCAGCATGCAGCCCTCCCGTGAATTTTATGTGAGAATTCGCCATTTGTGATTTAGCTGCAGATTCCCCAGGGATTGAGGTTCCAGTGTTTTTGTCATTGTGGCATCTCTGTTGCCCAACGCAGGGCACTCAGAAACATTTGTTAGATTAGTAAATGGAAAGATGACTAAGTCTTCAGTTCTCAAAGATCATAGCACGCAGTGGAGGACGGTCGACAAATATCTGGAGACCAATACTTTGCAATTATTAATTAATTGCATTTATTAATTCCACTAGTATTACTGACCGTCTTTTACATGCTGCGTTTCTCTTCTGGGGGAGTTAAGCAGCCTGTGGGATGGGGAGAAGCTGAGCTGAGAAACAGCATGACCTACAGTTCACACTGCCTGTGAAGACAAGCTCGCCTAAATGAGGTGTCCGTGCACAAACCTCAGTGGATACAAGGCTCTATATTTGGGTAGCATCGCAAGGATGTCCTAGAATGTGCAAGCAGCTTCACTTTGGGGAAGCATTTGCAATGGGCATGGGCCTGATAACAAAGTAAGAGCATCAAGGAGAAGTGCCTTGGAGAGGTGGGCAGGGCCAGGTCACAATGATAGTCAGTGGCTGTTCCTAATCCACTCCTGGGGTTTAAGGGCCTCACTGGCTTTTAGTAAACAGCCTGACAGCAAAGAGAAGAAATTCCATCTGAGTTTCCTTGTGGTCTCTGACTTGGTCTCCGCAGATGTTAAGGATATAGCCATCTTCCTAGTTCATGGTCACAGAAGAAGGACCCTGAGGACAAGTGTGTCATTCTGTGTGTGTGGTGAAAGAATTGGGCCCTCACTGGATGCCTAAATTGTACTTCCAGATTTCTGGCTTGTGCAGAAGCTGCTTCTCTTGAACATGTCTGTCTAGGGCAAGAAGGAGGTGATGGATCTCTCCGTTGTCCCCAAAGCAGATGGTCTTCTTTCCAAGGAGTCTATTCTGTCTGTCTCATCCATGCGCGTGTCTCAGCCCCTCACGTAAACAGACCCTGGGTGGTCTCCCATCCTGTCCCTTTAGCCATGCCTGAACATGTCTGGGTTCCCATGGATGCCCTAGTTAGACGCCCACCCTGTCATGCTCACGATCTGTGTAAACACAGCTATACCACATGCAGGGAATTATGTACGTCCACTGAAGTGTTTGTATATATGGGTGACATTCCACATCACACCGAGCTAAAATTATAGGAATGTGGTTTTGAGTCTGTATGCGAGAGGTTCTACTCAAGTTCATGTTCAAATGATGGGTTGCGGGGAAAGAACAATGTGACTTCTCCACGTTGCTGTAAACGTGAAGAAAGAGCCCATTTGTGTGTTATTACAGTTACTATAATTTTAGATTAATTGAGGTATGATGGAATTTTCCATTGAGGCTCTGACCCTCCACTTGAAAGTCTATTGTCTGACACTATTTCTGTTCCTTTTTCTGCTTAAAAGCTTTTATTGCTTGTGTGTTTGCTTGTTGTATTTCAACACAGATACTCAAACACTCGGTATTCAGAACACAGGTCGGGTAAAAGTAAGAGAGGGTGGAGCGACAGGATCCGTGCCTCCTTTTCCACCCCAATCCATGTTGGCCCCTTCTAGCTCGGAGCCCCTGGATCCAGTACCACCAACGATCTGCAGAAAATGAATCACTCTTGAACCTGGCTCAGGATTCAGGTAGAAGAAAGGAAGGTAGCTCACAGAAATGAGAGCTTTAGGTCAGTTTGATCTTCCTATGAGAAACAAACAAACAAACAAACAAATCCTGTGGCAGTTACTTGGAAGGTTAAAGCAGGAGGCGTTCAAAGCCATTCTCAGCTTCTTGGCACGAGACCCTGTCTCAATAAATAAATAAATAATGGGCAAAGAGGCTGGAAATATAGCTCAATGGTGAAGTGCTTACCCAGCATGCACAGGGCCTGGGTTCCACCCCCAGGACTGCAAACAAACAAACTAATAAATAAATAATTCATTATAAAAGAAATTATATTGAAACTTTCTCCCCAGTTTTATAATAAGATGGCTGGGGAGACAGATGAGTTAGCCATGTGCTTGTGATGCAGATATCAGAACCTGAGTTTAATGCCCAGAATCCCTGTGAAAAAGCACGCACATGTATGTAATCCTTGCACTGGGCAAACAGTGATCCCTGTGGCTCATGGGCCAGCCATCTTAGTCTACTTGGCAAGTTCCAGGCCATTGAGAGAAACCAGGAGTTCAAAGTCATTCTCTGCCCCAGCTGGCTCCTGGCCCATCTTGGCTCTTTTGTGAGATCCTGTCTCAAAATTAAGAACAAACCAAGGTGACTAAGCACCTGAGGAAGGGCACAGGGCACCTGAGGTGCACCTATGACCTTTGTGTACAAGTGTACACAAATGCTCTCTCTCTCTCTCTCTCTCTCTGTTTCTCTGTCTCATCTCTGTCTCTGTCTGTCTGTCTGTCTGTCTCTCTCTCTCTCTCTCTCTCTCTCTCTCTCACACACACACACACACACACTGGATGATCTCCTAAACGAGAGAATCTCTAGCCAAATGCTATGGAGATATTGTATCCACATGCTTCTCTCTGTCTCTGTCTCTCTCTGTCTCTCTGTCTCTCTGTCTCTGTCTCTCTCTGTCTCTCTGTCTCTCTGTCTCTGTCTCTCTCTGTCTCTCTCTCTCTCTCTCTCTCACACACACACACACACACACACACACTGGATGATCTCCTAAACGAGAGAATCTCTAGCCAAATGCTATGGAGATATTGTATCCACATTCACATGCTATCAATGCTATCAGACTGAAACCCTCAGCAAAATGGCCAGTCAGCTTGACAGCACCTTATCATAAATCAAAACAACATCCCTCAAATAGAAAAGGTTCTGGAAGAGAAATCATTTCACAGAATGATCACTTATTCTTTTTAGCAAGAGAAGACCTGTATGATTTTAAATTATGAAAATTAAATCATTCCAGAATTTTTGTAAGACAGAAAAGAAAAGATACCCACCACCCCAACTTACCATGTCCTTAGTTTTGAGTATCCTTTCCAACGACTTCATTTTAATACTGCCTTCATCTTGTCAATGACCTGCTTTAGAAATCTCAAGTGGATTCCCGGTATTGACTAAACAAAGTTAAGATTCAAAGTCAACCTTCCTTAAGAAGCTAGTTGTCAGGTCCCAAAGACACAGGGGACAAATGGCTAACTGTAGCACCTATCAGCCACCGACCCTAAACTTCTCCAATCCAGGGATGGGGCTCCCCTCTCCCCAGCTTCTCACTCCTATATAAGCCTGCCATTTTAGCCCCCAGCTCCTCCTCCTCTTCTTCTTCCTCTCTCTCTCCCTCCCTTGGTCCTCTACCCTCAGCTCTCTCTTGGTCTCCTCCCTTGCCCCTCTCTCTTCTCCCCCATCCCCTCTCACGAACCAGTTCAGTCTGCCGGCCATGTTTAGTCCACTCCTTTCTCTCTCTGCTCTGGACTCTTCCAGACATTTCTGGCTGTACTCTCCCTCATGACTACAATAAAAACCTTCTCCTCAACCATACCCGGGACTGGCCGTGTCTCCATTTCATCTACTGCTAACAAGTATGACCTCTGTAACTTGCTGTGCCGTCTCTTCCTCTCTCCATCGCCCACAAGAAGGGCAGTGTGCTCTACCCTATACCCCTACCATAGTGTTCCACCTCCAGACAGGCCCCGAAACAATGGATCCAAAGGACTACAGCCTGAAACCTCTGAACTCAGAAGCCAGACCCTGTCTTCCCTCCTTTAAGTTGATTTCCTCAAGTATTTTACACAGTAATAAATAATTGCCTAACAGAGGGCTCAAACCTATATTAATATCTTATTTATAACATACTACATATTTATATGTACTTGTTGAAATATGTATTCATATTTATAACACTATGGGTCAGGTTTCATTCCCACCTGACTGTTGTACAAGCCCCTGGGGGTTGGGAAAGTTCTCTACTGGCTTATCATCTAATGCCAAGAAAACCTCATTTCTGATATTGCTTTTGTTTAAATAATGCAACATGGTTTTTAGAAAGTCTCACATGACTTTTATTTAATCCAAAACTTATAACTAAAATCATCTCTGGTTATTTAAAAGCAAATTTTTGGTAGAAATAGCATATAAAGTTCCTTTGGATCTATGATGTCCCAACCCTTTTCACTATTAACCAGTACTCTAGAAAAGTATGATGTGACGCCTAATACAGTTTTAGAGACACAGAAAATCATGCCTTCTGTTTGAGGGGGAGCAAGACTTTCCTTGCGGGGACACTTCCCATCAGGAACACACACAGCAGGAGGCAACTCCAAGGGCTTTTTGCTTCCAGCCCCACGCTGCTTCTGTTATTATGAGAGGCTCACCCTATCCCCGTGGGATTTCTGTATTATTGGCAAGGCTCTTTGCTTAGATTTTCAAATTGTCTAAGTTTATCAATGCATCCTAAACTTTATTAAGCTACAAAGAGGCTTTGAGGGTGCCGGGATCAGAGGTAGGAAGCGGCAGCTGCTGGAGCAGGGAGGGAGCAGCTGGAGTCCCGAGCACTGACTGGAAATGTTACCTGGGAAAAGTCACGGAACAGATGAAAACTTTTCTGGAAAGCAGAAGGCAAGGCAGAGAGCCAAGCAAAGCCTCAGATGCTCACGCATTAGGAGAAGCAGTTGTACGCCGTGAGAATGACCGGGATTTGGCACACTGTGTGTGTGAGCCACGGTCTCGGGGATTGCGCTGATCAAGCGATAACTCGATAGGACTGGAAAAAGGCCAGGGGAGCTATAATGCGCACCTCTAGATGTGTCTGTGATGTCATGTTCAGAGACGATTCAGGTCTGAGGGCTCGGATCTAATCACCTGCCGACATCTCAATTCCCGTGGCTCCTCAAGTCATCTCTGTTAGCAAGACCTTCATCACTGTCACCAAACATCATCACCACCACCACACACCCGACAGAAACAACTTACCGAAGGCGAGGTTTGTTTTGTTTATTTCAGAGGGTTCCATCCATCATGGCAGGAAGGGTGTGACAGACAGCACAGCGGACAGGAAACCCAGCAGTCCTAACAGGAAGGAGATAGATAAGGCAAGATGTAGTCCCCAAGAATTAACCTTTGGGGACCTTCTTCATGTAACAAGGTTCCTCCTTCTACCATTTCATCACTTTTCAAGAGTGCAATTTCGAGCTGGGCGGTGGTGGCTCATGCCTTTAATCCCAGCACTCGGGAGGCAGAGGCAGGCAGATCTTTGTGAGTTCGAGACCAGCCTGGTCTACAAGAGTTAGTTCCAGCACAGGCTCCAAAGCCACAGAGAAACCCTGTCTCGAAAAACCAAAAAAAAAAAAAAAATGCAATTTCGGAATGTATTGGTGGGTAGAACCATTGCTCACATGGTTCATCACGCCAGAAGATCAGCACTGTTCCATAGGAACAGAATGCAGACCGTCAGACTTCAGTCTGGGCTTCCATGGCAAACTGCCACACACTGGGTAATGTACATAGAACTCCCGGAGGCTGGAGGTTTACAGTGATGGTATTACCAGGTTAGGTTATGTGGTGAGGGATGCATCCCTAGAGCAGTGAGTGATGTGTTCACACGGCAGGCAGAAGGGAGTCAACTTCATAGCTGTTGCTTCATGAAACATCTTTACAAAAAAAAAAAAAAAGGCGTGACTGAAGATCTAGCTCAATGGTGGAGACTTGCTTAGCATGTGGGGAACCTTGGGTTCTATTCTCAGCACCAAGGTGGAACCCTGAGGCCTCATCCAGCTCACAGACCTTACCTCCAGGAGGCTGGCAAGATGGCTCATCTGTTAGAGGCAACTTCGGCCTCCATCACTGAGATGGGACTCATAAAAAGGTAGATGGACAGAATCAACTCATAACTCATTAAAGTTCACGAGAGAGAGAGAGAGACAGAGAGAGACAGACACACACACACACACACACAGAGAGAGAGAGAGAGAGAGAGAGAGAGAGAGAGAGAGAGAGAGAGAGAGAGAGAGAGAAGAAAGACTCGAGAGTACTGGTCACCCTGTACTCTCTGGTCCTTCTGGGAACAGAAACTTGGTGACCTGACCCTCTGTGGTCCTGCAGAACCTAGGAGACAAAGTCAAGACAATACCACAAAAAGACATGGATGTAAATACATGACACATACATTCTATGAAAACAACAGATAAACAAGCTAGACTTGGGCAAGAAACAGCGTGTTCACCATAGCGATCCTAATACAGGAGAAAGAATCACCTAACAGACAGGACACAGCAAATCCCTGTCTATAATAGCCTTAAAGGTAAATGGCCTCAACCTACCACTACAAAGATACAGAGTAACAAAATGGATCAGAAACAAAGAACTAACCACACGCTATCTCCAAGAAACATATAGCTAGCAAAGATACTCAAAGACTTGCTATCAGAGGATGCAACAAACTACCAAGCAAATGGAAAATTTGAACAAACGGAGGTGGCTATCCTTAGCTCAACGTGGACTTCAAACCAAAACTAATTAGAAGAGGTTAAAAGGGATACTGCATATTAATAAAAGAAGTAATTAATTAAGAAGATGTAAAAGTTGTAAAGGTATATGCACCAAATACTGGAACCCCTAATTTCATTAAAGCAAACACAACACAGAAAGAAATAAAGATCACATAGGCCCTGACACAATAATAGTGGGGGAGCCTCAATTCTCTACTCTTTTTTGTTTGTTTGTTTCTTGAGACAAGGTTTTTCTGTGTAGCTCTGGCTGTCCTAGAACTCACTCTGTAGACCAGTCTGGGCTTAAACTCACAGAGATCCACCTGTCTCTACTTCCTGAGTGCTGAGATTAAAGGCATGTGCCACCACTACCTGCTCTACTCTCATATTTTGATAGGTACTCAAAACTAAAAAGATGTAAAGGATTTTAGAGATATGACATACCATCTATGGATGAGCTGTAATTAAAAGCATATTCTAAATATACAAACCGACAGATAGGGAATACTACTTCTTCCTGAGGAGTACATAGAACCTTCTCCAAAACTGATCATATCACAGGACACAAATCAAGTCTCAACAAATACCAAAGACTAGAAGATAATTCCTTGTGTCCTATCAGACCATAACAGAATAAAACTAGAAATCAGCAGCAAGAGGAATGACAGAAACCACAGACATACTTAGAGACTAAACAACACATTTTTGAATGAACTGTGGATCGTCCAAGAAATCATAGAGAAAGTTTAAAAATCTTAGAGACAAATGATAAACACACCCTATCAGAACCTCTGGGATGCAGCCAAGGCCTATTTGAAAGGAAGTTTATAGTTATAAGTACTCAGACTAAAAACTCTGAGAGCTGGATGTGGTGACACATGCTTCTAATCCCAGAACTCTCTGGAGGCAGAAGTAGGTGGATTTCTAGGAATTCGAGACCAGCAGGAGCTGCATAGGGGCTTCTAGGCCAGTCAACACTACAAAGTAAGAAACTGTCTCAAAACAAAACAAAACAAAAAAACATTCTGAAAGATACTAAATAAATAACCTAATGATGGACCTCAAGGCTCTTGAAAAGCAATCAGGAATCCCAAACACAGTAGATGGTAATAATAATAATAATAATAATAATAATATAATGTAACAAAGATTAGGGAAGAAATTAATGAAATAGAATTTAAAGGATTAATATATAAAATCAACAAAAAGAGTTGATTCTTTGAAAGAGTTAAAATAATATTGACAAACCTTTAGTCAATTCATCAAAAATGAAGGAGAAATTACAAATCAACAAAATTAGAAATCAAAAGAGTGACTCCCAGCCTGGTCTACAAGAGCTAGTTCCAGGACTGACTCCAAAGTGTAGAGAAACCCTGTCTCGAAAAACCAAAAAAAAAAAAAAAGAGTGACTCCAGTGAAATACAGAATATCATTCGAGAGTAGCAGGAAATTTATATTCTGAAATGCTGGATGAACTAGAAGAAAGAGAAGAATCTCTATAAACACACCATCACTAAAGTTAAACCCTGAAAATATAAATAACCCAAACAGACCCTTACAAGCGATGACATCGAAGCCACAATAAAAACTGTTACTCAAAGAAAAAGTCAGTGACCCAAAGATGGAGTCATTCCTGAGTTCCATCAAACTTTCAAGGATGGCCTCGTACCAACTCTTTTTAATTTGTTCCATAAAACAGAAAATAAGGGAACACTGCAAAATTCATTCAATAAAACCTGTGTTATTTTGATACCAAAATCAGGTAAAGACACAACAAAAAAGAAACAGATGCAAAAAATGAACACACACACATACACACACAAACCCATGATAACTAAAACAATCCTAATATAAGAACTACTAGCAGCACCACCATCCCTGATCCCTGATTTCAAATTGTACTACAGAGCTATAGTAATAAAAACAGTATAGTATTAACATAAGGAGCCACAAGGATCAATGGAATCTAATTGAAGACCTGGACATAAACCCACACGCCTATGAACACCTGATTTTTGATAAAGAAACCAGAAATACACACAGAAATAAAAAGACAGTTTCTTCAACAAACGGTGCCGGTCAATCCAGATGATTGCATGTAGAAGAATCCAAGCAGATCCACACTTATTACCCTGTTCAAAACTCAGGTCTAAATAGATCAAAGATCTCAACATAAAGCCAGATACACTGAATCTGGTAGAGAAAGTGGGGAATAGTCTTGAAGTCATTGGCACAGAAACAGACTTTCCAAACAGAACCCTGACAGCATGGGCACAACATCTACAATTAATACATGAGACCTCACGAACCTGGAAAGCTTCTGTAAAGCAAAGGACACCATCATTCTGACAAAGTGGCAGTCTACAGAATGGGAAAAGACTTTCACCGACTACACATTCAACAAAGGGCTAATATCCAAAATATATAAAGAACTCAAAAAACTGGACTTCAAGGAAACAAATGACCTGATTAAGAAATGGGGTACATATATCTACAGAGAATTCTCTAAAGAGGAAGCTCAGAGGACTGAGGGACACTTAAAGAAATGTTCGGTATCCTTGGTCATCAGGGAAATGCAAATCAAAACCACTTTGAGATCTCATCTTACACCCGTCAGAATGGCCACGATCAATAAAACGAATGACAGCTTGAGCTGGTGAGGATGTAGGGTAAGGAGAACTCAGCCGCTGTTGGCGGGAGTATTTGTGCAGCCAGTATGGAAATCAGCGGGGCACTGTCTCAGGAAGCTGAGACTAGAGCTACCTCAAGATCCAGTTATACCAGTCTTGGCATGCGCTCAAAAGACTCTTTCATCTGCTACAGATAAACTTGCTCATTGTCCATTGTGCGTGTTCAGCTATTCATAATAGCCAGAAATTGGAAACAGCCTCGCTATCTGTCAGTGGATGAAGAGATAAAGAAAATATGGTAGATTTACACTGTGGAATATTACTCGTCTGTTAAAAAAGAGGGAGGGCTGGAGAGATGGCTCAGAGGTTAAGAGCATTGCCTGCTCTTCCAAAGGTCCTGAGTTCGATTCCCAGCAACCACATGGTGGCTCACAACCATCTGTAAGAGGTCTGGTGCCCTCTTCTCACAGACAGAATATTGTATACATAATAAATAAATATTAAAAATAAATATTAAAAAAAAGAAATCCTGAAATTCACACGTAAATGGATGGAGCTAGAAAAAAAAAATCATACTGAGTGAGGTAACCCAGACCCCGAAGGGCAAATAAGGTATGTATTCACTTCTATGTGGATGTTAGCTGTTAAATCATTGATAAGCAAACTACAATCCATATGACCACAGAAGTTAGGTTAGAATAAGGGCCTGGGGGGTGGGAGAGGGAAGGATCTTCCTAGGAAGGGGAACTGGAAAAGAAACATGCACGGTGGGAATTGGAATGGAGAACAAATCTGGAGGGAGGAGCTGGGAGAGGGAGAGAATAGCAGAGGAACAGCTAAAACTGAGGGCCATTTGAGATGTTGTCTGGAAACCTAATACAATAGAAGACAATTGACTCCTGTAAGCTGTCTCTGACATCTGCATATGTGCTGTGCCGCACATGCGCACATACACACACACACAAATAAAATGCACAAAGTTTCAATGGAATCATCTACTGTTGTTCTGATGGGCCTGCCTTTGCGTGTGACTTGATGTTTCTCTCTTGTGCTTTGCTTTCCGTACACATTCTTTGTTCTGCGTGTTAGTGTTTTAACTGTCATGTGACAATATGATCTTGTGTGTTTGGAGTTCTCAGTGACCCGTATCTAATTGGCATCTGTCTTCCTAACTCTGGAACATTTTCTGTTATGGTATTTTGTTTGTTTGTTTGTTTTGTTTTGAGGGTTTTGTTTTGAGGCTACCCAGGGTTTCTCTGTGTAGCCTTAGCTGTCCTGGAACTTGCTCCGTAAACCAGGCTGGCCTCGAACTCAGGGATCCGCCTGTTCTGAGGCTTGTGCCACTACCCCTGGGCTCTGTTAGGATTCTTTAGAAAGTGTTTTCCAAGCCTTTCGAACAGGATTTTCCCCTTTCATCTATGCCCAGAACTCATCTTTTGGGCTTCTCAGTGTTGAGTCTATCTTGAACTTCTCACTGGTATATTAGTGTTTCATCTTTGCTCTTGTTGGATTGTGTCCTTCCCTCCACGGTTGTCTTCCAGCTCAGATGTTCTGACCTCTCTTTGAGACTCCTACTACTGAGACTTTCCATGAAGTTTTTATCCGACTTCCTGTGATTTTTCATTTCTAGCACTTCAGAGTGCTTTTTCCTTCAGTGTTTCTGTGTGTTTGTTGGATGGATTTTTTCTTCCACACCATGCATTGCCTCCATAATTTCATCAGCTGTTGGTGTCTTTGAACATGCTCATCATTTTCATTCTTTTGAGTTCTCTGGCTGGGATTTCATCTAACTCACTCTTATTAGCTGCCATCACCCCACGGCTAGTAACTTTCACAGAAGTCACTTTGTCATGGATATGCACGTCTCTTACATCACTGCATTGGGATTCGTGCACCCAGGGTTTTTTCATTTTTTAGGTCATTTTTTTAATCAGCCATATTTGTTCAGTTGGAGTACTTGCAGAGTTCGAGTGGGCCTTGTGTGTGGCAGAGTTGACTTTGTAGCTCAGAAAATAGCTCCTCCATTCTGGAGGGTGCCTGTGTAACCTCTACCTTATTCCCCAAGAAGGATTTAACTGAGGAGCGATTTCAGCTTCCAGGTGTTACCGGGATGCAATGGCCTCCTAGCCTGTTAGCAGCTTCAGGCGGCCCCTTTCTCTTAAGTAACTGGGAGAGGTTAACAACCAAGGTTAGTTTGGAGTGTCCTTGGATCTTAGTTAATGAGATTGGGCTTGGGCGGGAAGAATGTGGATAGCGAGGAGGACAAAAAGATCCGCTGTGAAGAGAGGGACGTGGATGTGGGTAAAGCAGCCCGGCAGGGAAGGTTGGGGTACTGTTAGGACCCACACTATTAAGTCCATGATGGGTACAATAAAGAAGTAAAATGGAGATGATTAATGACGAAAGAGGAAGAGACTCGGGGATAAGGGAGATGTGAGGGAAGAGCATAGCGCGATGCCTTGTAGGAAAGTGGGCGGAGAAACAGAAACAGCAGCCCGAAAAACCTAACCAGCAACCTACAAACCAAAGCAAGCCCGCCACAAGAGCGGAGATTAAATAATAGTAAATAAGAGAGAAGAATACTTCCGGCAAGAGTTGCTGGCTTTACATTAGTGGTTTTCAACCTTCCTAATGCTGCGGAACCCTTAATTCATGTTGTGGTGTCCCCAACCATAAAATCATTTTCATTGCTACTTCATAACTGTAATTTTGTTACTGGAATAAATCATATTGTAAATATCTGATAGGCAAGATATCTGATATGTGACCCCTGTGAAAGGGCTGTTCGACCCCTGAAAGGTTGCAACCCACAGGCTGAGAACCACTGCTTTACGTGATGCTGTGAGCTTTTCATTTTGAAGACGTTAAACTGGAGGGCACCTGAGAAATATTTCACTGGAGACCATAACTGCTTTGTCCCTGCCCTCACCACCTTTTGTGATATGGGATGTAAAACAAAAGAGTGAATCCTGCTGAAGCAGACAGTCAGGGACCTGTGAACTTCCCGTGACTTCTCAGTCACACAGAGGATTAACTATGCCTACAGCCATGTCCTTCAAGATGACAGTGAACCCACCACACTGGGCACTGACAAGCCTCTTTGTCAAAAGCCCTTGTTTAACTTTATTTGTTTAAATTCTGATAAAGAAATATGAAAGAGAAAGTTTTAAGACTTTTTAATGTTATATTCTCCCAGAGCATTTTAATTATTATTTTTATGACCTTTTTAAAAAAATTAGGGGTGTGCGTGTGTATATGTGTGTGTGTGTGGTGTGCACATGTATGTTTGTGTACTCATGCATATGCTTCTGAGCCTGTGGAAACTGGAAGTTGAGATCAGGTACCTTCTTGATTCTTCTACTTGATTTACTGAGCCAGGGTCCCTCAGTGAACCTAGGGCTTGCCCCATTTGGCTAGTCTGGCTGCCAATTTGCCCTGGGAATTTCCCCTCTGTCAATATTCCTTCCCAGGTTCTTTTATTTTGTTTTATGTTTTTGTTTTGTTTTGGGGGACAGGGTTTCTCTGTGTAGAACTAGCTCTATAGACCAGGTTGGTCTCGAACTCACAGAGATTCTCCTGCTTCTGTCTCCTGAGTGCTAGGATTAAAGGCATGCATCACCAACACCTCTGGTTTTTTTTTTAAACTTAAAAATTTTTTTTTTTCTCCAGGCAGTGGTGGCACATGCTTTTAATTCCAGCACTTGAGAGACAGAGGTGGGTGAATCTCTGTGAGTTCGAGGCCAGTCTGATCTACAGAGCTAGTTCCAGGATGGTTGGGGCTGTTACACAGATAAACCCTGTCTTGAAAAACAAACAAACAAACAAAAAAAAAACCAAACTTTTTCCTAGTGTATTTTAATGACTTTTTTTGGCCTAAATCCAGAAAAATAAAATGGCTATTTTCCTCTAGTGGAGAACCTCTTAAGACGGGATTATCATTCTGACATTCATTTTCATATTCTGGAGGCATTATCCAGGTCTTTCCTCTCTTTCAGCAGGCCCCCATGAAGACCAAGCTGCCATCTTCCATAGGCACTCTAGACTCTGGTAGAAATCATCCAGGCAGCTCCCTCCCTTTGCCTTGGCTTTAGCTCCAGACCTGGTGCCATGGCCTGTGAGCGCTGAGACTTTGATGACTTCGTAGTTTCCATTCCACACATCATGAAACCTAGCTTTTCCCCCCACACACTGTGTTAACTTCTGTCTTACTTCATTTTCTTTTTTTTTATGTATTCTATATTCTTCATTCTGTATTTTTTTTTTAGTTAATTTTCTATTGATGTGACAAAACACCATAACCAAAAGAAAGCATTTGATTTGTGGGCTCACAGTTCCAAAGAGTTAGTCCATGTCCATTGTGGCGAGGAGGGTGGCAGCAGGCAGGCAGTCACGGTGCTAAAGCAGTAACTGAGAGCTTACAGCTGATCCACAAGCACCAGGCAGACAGCTAACTAGGAATGACACACCTCCTCCAACAAGGCCACACCTCCTAATCCTTCCCAAACTGTTCCACCAACTGGGTACCAAGCATTCAAATGGCTTATGTGGGCCATTCTCATTCAAACCATTACAAGAGCAGCCCTTCATTCTCTCAGTTTCTTTCTTTCTTTTTTTGTGTTTTTTTGTTTTTGTTTTTCGAGACAGGTTTTTTTGAGACAGAGTTTCTCTGAGCCTGTCCTGAAACTAGCTCTTGTAGACCAGGCTGGCCTCAGACTCACAGAGATCCACCTGCCTCTGCCTCCCAAGTGCTGGGATTAAAGGCGTGCGCCACCACCTCCCAGCTTCATTCTCTCAGTTTCTTATGAGGGTAGGAAGGAGGTGTGCTAAAGGCATTTTGCTGCCTCCCCTCCAAATTCTGTGTGATGAGACTGCTCCTCTCTTTAGTTCTAAGATGACTGTTTTATTGTCAAAATTTTGCCTTTCGGATGCCTGATATATCTAATTTTATTTCTGTTGCTTTGACAATACACCCTAACAGAAAACAACTTAGGGAAGAAAATGTTTGTCTTATGCCCATTATTGCAGGGAAGTCAAGGCAGGAGCTTAAAACATTATACACACAGTCAAGAGCACAGAAAGAGCAAATGTTGGGATGCTTGTTTGCTTGCTCTCAGTTGGTTTTCTCTTCTCTTACACTGCAGACAGATTTTTCTTTGGGCCACTGTGGAGGCCCAAAAATGTGAGCCTATTTCCACCTTGTCTGAAGGTCAGAGAGTTTGAAGTTGCTCAATTGTTAAAACAATCAGGGCTACACATCCTGAATCAGGATGTGGTTACTTGGTTCTTCTGACATTAAGATGGCCCATACAGCTAGGTCCACTCCACCCTGACCAATGGTCAGGAAATTCAAGCATACTTCTA
>JAQHUG010000072.1:5896239-5907353 GCA_028555095.1 Dicrostonyx torquatus
AAATGCTTAGTCACCCTAGGTGCTAGCATTTCCGGGGTCCCATGGCCGTCCATGCACCATAGCATTCAGGCAAATTGCCTAGTCACCCTAGAGCCTTACGCCCTACGTAATCTATGTGCTTGCACGGCGTGGCCACGTAAGTCGTAAGCCCCTATACGCATGCGCTGAACTACCTTTAAAATGCAGACTTGCCTGCCCCACATTCTCTTTGGCCACATTTTCTTCAGACAGGTATAAAAAAATATAGTGGGTTTCGTTGTTTTATCTTGTGGTCCATTCTTGCCCACGGTAATATCACAGCTAGCTTTCCATTTCTTTCTCTTCTATTTTGGCAGATCTCCAGGCCAGCAGTGTGGGCGACCCATTCGGCTACTCTACCCAGAAAGGCCCCAGGTACCCCTCCATCTCATGAGTGACTGGGTGAGGGCGGGGTAAGATGGTGAGATTCAGATCAACTGCGGATCACAAGACACACAGCGAAACCCACTCTAAGAGTTTATTAAGAGAAAGAAACGTGCCCAGCCTGGGAAAGCTTGTGCAGAGAAGAGAGTGAGGAGCGGGCACATACAGCTTTTAAAGGCTGTCTAGTGCATGTGCACTGGGGCTTATGTGCCTGTGTCAAGCGTAGATCACGTAGGGTTTGAGGACCCTGGGTGGTTATGTAAGTAGCCTGAACGCTTGAGAGTGCATGCGCGGCCTTGGAACCCAGCTGTGCCAGTGGTTGGGATGGCTAGGCGTTTTTCCAGAGCGCTGGCAACTTTGAGTGATGGAAATGATAACAGGTGGGACTGAAGACATGGCTCGGCAGTAGTTAAGAGAATTTGCTACGTTCCACTTGCAACTCTTGAGCAGGATCCGGGTTCAGTTCCTAGTGCCCACGTGATGGCTCACAACCACCTGTAACTCCAGTTCGGGGAGCTCTTCTGCCCTCTTCTGCCCTTCTCGGTGCACATCCAAACTTGCAGACACATGCACATACATACATACATATAACAAAGCTAAAGAGAATAAAAAGAAAAATAAAGGTCAGGTGGTTGGTGGTCTTTAATCCCAGCACTCGGGAGGCAGAGGCAGGCAGATCTCTGAGTTCGAGGCCAGCCTGGTCTACAAGAGCTAGTTCCAGGATAGGCTCCAAAGCTACAGAGAAACCTGTCTCAAAAAACCGAAAGAAAAGAAAGAAAGAAAGAAAGAAAGAAAGAAAGAAAGAAAGAAAGAAAGAAAAGAAAAAATAAATTCGTTTTTTATGGAGGCAAATCTTCATGATCTTTGACTCAGCAATGATTTTTCTTTTACACACAACACCAAAACCATAGGTAATAAGATAAAAGCTGGTAGGTTGTACCTCATTAAAATGAAACATTTATACACAATGAATATTATCAACAGAATAAACACATACCCCAAGATTCATGGAAAATATTTGTAAAACATCTGATAATGATTTAACATACAAATTATATTTTAAAATTAATTCCTATAACACTACAACAAAAAGGCCTAAAATCTAATTTTAAAATGAGCAAACAAGGTGTGGCTCAGTGGTAGAACTTGAGCAAAAAAACTGGGTTTGCTGGCATATACCTACAATCCTACCATTCAGAAGGGCAAGGAAAACGGATTCCAAATTTGAGGCCAGCCTGGGCTACATAGTAAGTTTCAGACTAACCTGAGCTACATAACATCTTGTTTCAAAGAGACAGAGACAGATTTTGACTTGAGTCTGGAGAGATGGCTGAGCAGGAACAGAAACTTGTGGACAGACCCAACAGCCTGAGTTCAATCCTTGGGACCCACATGGTGGAAGGGGAGGACAACTTACAGGAGCCAGACATCCACACATTGCGTGGCATTTGTGTACACGCACACAAAGAAAAATAAATAAATAAATGTAATTTAGAATTTTTTAAGTTATCACCATGAGTCATTGGGGAAGTGTAAGCCTAAACCTCAGTGAGCAGTAATTTCGGCCCTAATAGCATTGCCTCATTCAAGCGAGAGACGATAACAACTCTTGGTTACGATACATAGACGCTGGAATGTTTGTGTATTGCTGATAGGAATGAAAACTAATAAAGCCACCATGGGAAAAGAGTCTGGCAATGCCTCGGGAAGTTAAACATGAAATTATCTTATGATCTAGCAACTCCACTCTGCTAACTTGTAATAAAATACTATAATCTAGAAGGCTTAAACAAACTTCTCGCAGCCAGAGGGTTTGGAAGTACCACCAAAGTGCCAGCTGATCTGGTGTGGAGTAGAGGCGGCTTCCAGGTTCAGAGCCCATTTCACACTATGTCCTCACATGGCAAAGAAGATGCCCGCCAGGTCTCTGGCACCTGGGAAAGACATCATCCATTAATTATCCCTCAGCTAACCATAATCACCTCCCAACGACTATTCCTTTCATTGGTTTATTTATTTTTAGTTTATATGTATGAGCGTTTGGCCTGCATATGTCTGTGTGCCACTTGTGTCTCTTATGCCCATGGAGGCCAGAAGAGGGCATTGGCTCCCCAGAACCAGTGCTCTTATTCAGCCCCAAGGCTCTTATTCATTTATTCATTCATTCATTCATTTAGAGACAGGGCTTCCCTGTGAACCCTCGGCTGTCTTGGAACTCAGTCTGTAGGCCAAGCTGGCCTCATGCCATCCAAGTGTTGGGATTAGAGGCGTGTGCCAGCACTGCCTGGTAAGACTGTATTCAAGACCATCACATTACAGGAGAGGATAGGCCAAAGCATTTTGTTCATAACACACTGGTATATGCCTAGCATAATTGGAAACAGAAACCCAAACAAATAATTGAACCTCATTATTCACAATAGCCAAAAAGTGAGAGTGTCCACCAACAGTTGAACAGACCAAAATTATATGTGTGTATATATTTTCATATTTTATGGAATATACATTACAGTATAGATAACTATATCTCTACATATGGATAATTATTTCCTAAGAAGGAATAAAGGTCAGGCACATCTTACAACATGAATACAGCTTGATTACATTCTGCTTAAAAGGAACCAAACAGAGGAGAGCAAAGCCTGTAAGATTTCCCTTGTACGAGGTTGAGTTCAGAGAAACAGAAAGTAGAATTGAGACTGCAAAGGGTGGAGGCGTGCGAGACTAGGAAGTTATTGCTTAATGGGTACAAAATTTTGTTGGAAATGATGAAACATTTCAGAAATAGTGATGGTTACGCTGCATGACACGGGATTTTATACTGAAGTGCTTGAAACAGCAAATATCTTACCACAAACACCAACGCGAGTGCTTTTTCCTCTTCGTCAATTAACCAGGCTCATGACAAGCTGTTCTTGGGAGCGTTTCATCAGCTTCATCTGTCGGTATTAGCCTGCCTCTCCTCCACAAATAACACATACGAATGCTGAAATCTTCAAAGGTAAGTAACTTTCTCAGGCTCATGAAGCCATCTTGTAAGCTAGAAAGTTGAAAGGCAAAATGATTTGAAATTACTTGGTTGAAAGTTAAAAGAAAATTTTTTTAGTTAAAGCTAAAAAACATATGAAAACGTAGTTTTGTTTTATGTGTTTGGGTGTTTTGCGTGCAGGTATGTCTGTGCACCATACGTGCACAGCACCCTCCAAGGCCACAAGAGGACATTCCCGGTTGTGAGCCACCATGTGGGTGCTGGGAACTGAACCAGACCCACTGGGAGAGCAGCCGGTGCTCTTAACTGCTGAGCCCACTGAAAATAATTCTTTTTTTAAAAAATATTTATTTAATTATTTATTTATTATGTATACAATATTCTGTCTGTGTGTATATCTGCATGCCAGAAGAGGGCACCAGACCTCATTACAGATGGTTGTGAGCCACCATGTGGTTGCTGGGAATTGAACTCAGGACCTTTGGAAGAGCAGGCAATGCTCTTAACCACTGAGCCATCTCTCCAGCCCCAATAATTCTTTTATGTATAATGTATTGGGGTTTTTTTTGTTGTTGTTTTGGTTTTTGTTTGTTTTGGTTTTGGTTTTTTGAGACAGGATTTCTCTGTAGCTTTGGAGTCTATAATGGAACTCCCTCTGTAGACCAGGCTGGCCTCGAACTCACAGAAATCCATCTGTCTCTACCTACTGAGTATTGGGATTAAAGGTATGCACCACCATCGCCTAGCTTGTTTTATTTTTTTAAGATTTCTTATGATAGATGGTAGTGGCACACACCTTTACCCCCAGCACTTGAGGCAGAAACAGGGAGATCTCTGTATTCAAGTCCAGCCTGGTCTACAGATTGAGTTCCAGGACAGCCAGGGCTATCAGAGAAATGCTGTCTCGAAAAAAACAACAGAACAAAGGTGTACTTATTTATGTATGAGCAGCCATCTGTGAGTGCATACGCAGGGAGAGGGGACACAGAGGACCGAAGAGGGCCCTGAGCTCCTTCCTCTATCATTCTTCACTATTCCTTTGAGGCAGGGTCTCTCCCTGAGCCTGGACCCCAGGGATCTTCCTGTCTCTGCCTCTTTCAGAGCTGGGGTCACAGGTATGGGTGGGACACACGGTTTATTACCTGGGCACTGGGCTACAAACTCCCATCCACACGACTACGCAGCAAATGCTCTTAACTCCTGGGCCATCTCTCCAGCAATAGAATTCCACATAGTAAATTGTTTTCCTTATTTTTTTTTAAGAAAAGAGATGGCAGGGCTGGAGAGACGGCTCAGTGAGTAAGAGCACTGGCTGTTCTTCCAGGGGACCTGGGTTCAATTTCTAGCACTCACATGGCAGCTCATAACTGTCTGTAACTCCATTTCCAGGGGACTGACACCTTCACACAGATATATATGCAGATGGAATGCCAATGCATAAATAAGAGAGATGGTTCAATATACAAAAAGTTTCAGTTTCACAGACTCTTAGCTCAAAATAGTTCATGGACTGCCTTGATGGGGGGGGTCTTCGCTTCCCTCTGACTTTAGAAGCCAGGCCTCCACTGTCCTGAGTTTTGGCATTTTTAGCTTCTAGGCTCCCACAACAGCCCATTAGGCAACAAGCACTCAATGGATTTTTAAGACCCCAGAGTTCCAAACACTTCCACAATCCTCCCTGGAAAAAACAAAATGGTCAGGTTCTTCACAGCAAGACCCCCTCAGTATCTGGTACCAATTTTTGTCTTAATTTGCTTTTTGTCACAGTGATAAAACACCAAGACTAAAACCAATTTGGGAGGAAAGGATTTATTTCACCTTCTAGTCCATCATCGAGGAAAACCAAAATCAAGGCGAGAACCAGGAGAAACACTGTCTTCTGGTTTTCTCTCCTGCTGCTGCTCTGCCAGCATTTTGTACAATCCAGGCCACCTGCCCAAGGGTGGTGCTGCCCACAGTGGGCTAGGCCCCCCACATCATTGGTAATCAAGAAAGCAGTTCTTCAGCTGAGGGTCCTTCTTCTCATCCAACTCCAGGTTTGGGTCAAGTTGCCAGCTGAAGCCAGGAGCCATGCACTAGTAAAGGAAACACATTCGACTTGCAAGCGTGGTGTGTCCTTTTATTGTATCTTGGAGGCACAGCAAACACAAAGGCTGGGAAACCACTAAGGCTTTGTGAGTCTCGAGTATAACTCCCCAGAGTACCAGGAGAAAACCTAGAGATTAACATTAAAATCTTACAAAGGGGGCTGGAGAGACGGCTCTGTTTAAGAGCGTTAAGAGCACATGAAGAGGACTCAGGTGCGGCGCACGGCGGCTGGCTGCGCTCTATGCGCCACCGTACAGTTCGTGAACCAGGAAAGGGGCTGGAGACTGAAACACACAAAGACTCACAGACACAGATGGGTCATCCTTGATTCCAGAATGCTCCAAGAATGCCCCCATTGGGGCTGGAGAGATGGCTCAGCAGGTAAGAGCACTGATTGCTCTTCCAGAAGTCCTGAGTTCAAATCCCAGCACCCACATGGTAGCTCACAACTGTCTGTAAATCCAGACCCTCACACCAAAGAACATAAAAATAATAATAATAACAAAATAAATTTTAAAAAATGAAGGGGACAAATAGAAAAAAAAATAAAGAATGCCCTCTTTATTGTGTCCAGGGGCAGCTTATAGAGAGATAGCCATGCCCCAGTCAAACCCACCAGAGACCACTCTCCTGCCCTCAGGAACTCCTGAGGGTCTGGTTCTCAGAGCAGTTGTAGGCACTCAGATCAGGGGAAAACAAGTTGTTTACAAGAAATTCAGGATCTGGGGGCTCACTGCTCCCAACACTTGGGTTTGAGTCCCAGCTCCCACATGACTACATTTAACTCTATTTCCAGGGGATGTGACACCCTCTTCTGGCCTCTGTGGGTACAACATACACATGGTACACATATGTGTGCATGGATGCCAAACACCCATACATATTAATAAAAAATAAGTATTAAAATAATGCTTAAAAAACTCACATAAACGTACCAAAGCTAAATATTCACTACTTCATTGATCAATCAGTTTTATTATTAAGACACATTCCATACTTCCGTTCTGTGAAAGCAAAATATTGATGATAAGCAGTAGTGGGGTGTCCCTAAGTTGCCAGAGACTCCCCTGAAAGATTCAGAAATGATCATAAAGAGCTGAAAACAAAGGATATGTGAGAAAAGCAACTTATTTTATTGTCAGACGTGTTTTAAAGCTGTAGGGATTCATGTGTTATAATTTTGCAGGCCTACCCTGTTACCTGGGTACCCTGCCCCTTTAAGAAATAAGCTCTGCCCAATCTCCCCCTTCAGCTGATCTTGGCCCTCTTCCCTTTCTCTGTCTCTCCTCTCCTCTCTTAAGAGGCAGCTTCCTGCCTCCCTTCTTCCTTTCTCCTCTTCCCACTCTCTGTCTGTCTCTCTATTTCTCTTCCTTTTTCTTCTTTCCCTCCTCTCCCCCTCCTCTTTCTTTCTCTCTCCCTCCTTCCCCTCTCCTCTTCTTCCTTCCCTTCTCCTCTTCCCTCCTTCCATCTCTCTCTCTCTGCCCCTCTATTTCTCTCTTTCTCTTCTTTCCCTCTTATACCCCACCTATTCTTATACCCTCCTAAAACCCACTAAATAAACTTTCCATACCTAAGCTCTCTCTGGGTAGAGTACCTATCTGTCCCTTAATTGCTGCGGTCCCCCACACCAGCAGGGGAACCTGCCATGGGATCCACCAAGGGTCACTGAAGTCATAAATCAGGTGACCCTCGGACAAACCTGCCTGAAGGTTGGGAAGGGGCCCAGGTCAGTGAGGGTGAGCTGTTCCCATCACTGGGTGAACTCTTTCCCTAAACCGACTTCATTAATCTGTGTTTGGTCTGTGGAACATTTTATTTTTACCCCAGGCTCTATCCTATGTTAAAATCTGCCAAGTATTTCTGTGAATCCCATGACAATTTGACATCAATCCAAATAGTGTCTCTTGCTTTTTAATATCCCTTATTTAGCTATTAAATTTTGATGCATGAGTTTTAATTTTTAATATTGAGCACATTCTGCATTTTAGGCCAGGGAGCACGAAGCTGTTATGCAGTCAGTGAGCTTCCTCATTATAAACCATGCAGTGAGCCATGGTTTGTTTAAACTTCGTCAAACATTAACAATACAGACATAGAACTTTGAGGACAGGGAATCCTCCTCACTCGACGGCGTGTGGTAAAATTTAATGTTAGATGAAAAGTTTAAAAGAGAAAGAAAGGAAGGAAGAAAGAAGTAAAACTGGGTATCCAGGAGGGGTAGATAGTGCCAATCCAGCAGAGGGCAAGACTGTGGGGTGAGGCAGGTGGGTACCCACAGGCAGCCACATGCCTCTACTAAAGAGCAATCAGAGTCTGAGGTCTCACCATTCCAATTTTCTCTGGAGTCTCCGAGACTAGTCCTGTTTATGGTTCTGCCTTGAAGATCACAAGGCACTTCTAGGAATACTTGTCAGCTAATCCCTGGGGCAAGGGCTCTAACCAGTTGATCAGGAATGGCTGGTCTGTCTAAAGAGGCAATAGGAATGTTAAGAACTTGGCCTTTATCACCCTCAGGAAGGGAGGGGGCGAGTTTATCTTCTGGAAGCCTCCATCTCTTTGATAAAATAAGGATAATGCTATTTACCTTGAAGGGTGGGCATAAGTTTGAGAGAGCGCGGAGCTGATGGTATCTGTCGTGACAACCCGTTCAGTGGGAAGGCAGCCCCTTGGTTCCTGAAGCTCGGGAGTTGGGGAGAATGTTTCCCAGGGTGGCACCCCATTTCCCTGTCCATTGTGAGGGGCAGGGAGCTCTCAAGGCCAGGTCAGCAACCCCAACAACACCCAATTCCACCCATAAGCCAATATTCTCTTGAGTTTGCTCCCCTAGGTTTCAAGTTAGGCTTGGGAGATGGGCGATGCTTCCTGAAAGGAAAGGAAATGGGGAAGGTTTGCAGAAGAATCTGGTGAGTGCTGCCCATCATCCAGCTCATGGCAAATTGGGGTTTGGCCAGTTTCCTCTTTGCACCATGGGTGTGGAGTAGAGGGGAGAGTGGGGGGGGGCAATGATAGCATCGCAGGCTAGAGAAGCAAAGGTGTGGGGCTAGGACTCCTTAGCTGAGGAAGTGCTGTTGCTAATAGAGACCTGTAAACCAGAGAGATACTGAGCCTTAGCACGTAGGCCCGTCCCCCTCAGAGCCAATGGCCTCTCATGAATTACCACTACCTCTTCTTCAGAATGGTTTTTAGCAGAAAGGTCCCAACCTGTTGTACTCCATCATCTGTGGAGATGTGTTCATTTCATAAAATGCTCTTTAGTGGACTCAGGAACCAAATCCTCAGAGATGATAATTCGGGAAGTATGGTGTAAAAGGCCAACGTCGAAACTCAAGACAGGTCACCTGCACGGTCCAGGTCTCAGATCCCCTGCTCGTATGTTAGGGTTAGTTGGTTGGTTTTAGACAAGGTCTTACTATGTAGCCCTGGCCAGCTTGAAACTTGCTATGTAGATAAGGTTGAATTTGAACTCACAGAGATCTATCTGACTCTGCTTCCTGAGTGCTGGGATAAAAACCATGTGCCACCACACTTGGCTTGTTTTGTTTTTGTTTTATTGGTGGACTGGTGGTGCTGGAGACCAAATGCTAGGCAAGCACTATAGCCCCAGCCACCTCGGTGTACATGTGTCACTTATCTTCGTGCCGTACGTTTAGGATCATAGTCCCTCCCCACATTGTTGCTGGTAAGCTAGGGTTGCTGTTGTTAAGAGAGGGAAGGGTTGCAGGGTTATGGGGGTGCACACCTTTAATCCCAGCACTGGGAAGGCAGAGGCAGATGTTTCTCTGAGTTCGAAGCCAGCCTGGTCTACAGAGTGAGTTCTAGGACAGGCAGGTCTACATAGAGAAACCCTGTCTCAAATAACCAAAGAGAGGGAGAGAGAGAGGAAAGGGTGCGTCTATTATCTCCTATTTTAAAGGAGGCTCTAAACCATGACACAGGCCAGCCAGGGAATAAATCACTCGGCTACAAAGCTATCCCCAAGAAGCTTCCGATTGTGAGTCTTGAAAATAATTTTTAAAGTAAGGGGGAAAAAAAGGGAGATGCAAAGACATCAAAGAATAATTTTTGGCAAGTGCTTAATCACTGAGGAGAAAGATAAGGATTAGAAGGCATTTACTCTTTGATCCCTGCTTACATGGATACATTTATAAAACACTGGGCCATGTTCAAGGTAAACCATTTAAACCACGAAGGAGAAAGCAAAGAGAGTGGAAGGAAAAATCTGAACTTACGCATTCCACATGAAAAAATCAAAAGAAATTGTCATGCGGGTGTAGCTGCTCACCCTCGGAACCCTAGCATGCAGGGAGCTAAAGCAGAGGATTGATTGCTATGAGCTCGAGGCTAGCCTGGGCTTCACACCGACTTTCAGGACCACAGTGTGAGATTTGTCTCAAAAACAAGTCAAAAATAAGCCAGACAGGGTGGCACATGCCTTCAGTCTCAGCGCTCTGGAGGCAGAGGCAGGCAGACACCTGTGCGATGGAAGCCAGCCGGTTCCAGGCGGACCTGATCTACCTAGCAGGTTCCAGGCCAGCCGGGACTACACAATGAGACCCTGTCTCAAAATAAAACTACATCCAGATTTTGTCACGAGAAGTGTTTAAAGCTGCTGGCGTTGCAAATTTAACAGAATCTGAAACATCTTTCTAATAAAACAAAGAGTTCCGTCAAACTTGATAAAGGTACTTTTAGAGGTCCCACCTGTGCACTGGAATCGGCACTACGAGTAAGAAAATGGCTGTGGGCGACACCCTAAAGAACATTTCTGTGCTCGCAGCTGCTTGGAATATCATCCATATTTCCAAGACTATCAGGCCTTATAGTTTTTCCATTCCTTTCTTTCCTTCCTCTGTCCATCACCCCATCACACTCCCTTTCTCCCCTCCTTCTCCCCTCCCTTGTGTCTTCCCTTCCCCCTCCTGTCCGTCCTTCCTTCCTTCTTCCCTCCCTTCCTCCCTCCCTCTCTCCTTCCTTTCTTTCCTTAGTAGTAAGCTGTGATGTTTCTTTTGAGCTTGCCTGGAGAGTGTCAAGCCAGCTATTGGCAGTGTTTGCTCTGAGCACCAAAGGAAAGAAACACACCCATACACCGCCAGAGCCAAGGCAACTCTAGCAATCAGGATGCCAGCCCTGGACTCAGTACTTGACGAAGGTCAGAGACCCCACTGAGGCAGAAAAATTAAGGAAATGTGGGAAAGGTGACCCTTAACCCAGCGTCTGATTGGTGCTTCTCGCTAACTGGAAGAATTTAAACACAGCTATCAAAAATCTTTGCAAAGAACGCCTATATACGGCTAGGCAGTGGTGGCACATGTCTTTAATTCCAGCGCTTGGGAGGCAGAGGCAAGCAGATCTCTGTGAGTTCGAGACCAGTTTGGTCTACAGAACTAGTTTTAGGATAATCAAGGCTACACAAAGAAACCCCATCTCAAAAGACCAAAAAATAAACAGGCAAGAAAGTATGCCCATATACAGACAATATTCATATTTATATAGATACTTCAAACAAGAATATCAAGGTAGCAATGAGGCTTACCTAAGGCCAGAGCACACATGATCTTTGAGTTTGTCTTCCCTTTCCAACTGTAAACCTGGAACTTCCTGAGTATTTAAGAAAAAAACAAGATTAAGAAGCTTG
>JAQHUG010000072.1:5917713-5953069 GCA_028555095.1 Dicrostonyx torquatus
GGCCAGCCAGAAACAGTTGAGCAACGAAAATAAGTTCTAGACAGCTGTAGAAAATAATGTTTTTCAGAAAGAATTTACTGAATGCTGAACTCATGTGCCATCAGATGTGAAAGATGAGTCAGCAGGTTTGCGTCATACGTATAAAAAGAGCCGTCTACTCTGCCTGTGATGGTCTTCATGTGTTTGGAATATGGTGTGACTACATGCAACCAGAGTATCAGGATGAGGCTGTGTCATCATTGGCCTTTAGATGGCAGAGACAATGTCAGTAAAATTTGCATGTTTGCTTTTTCTTTTTTCCTAAGAAAAGATGTCGAAATAAAGTCATGGGCTGGAGACTTATTTATTTAAAACTTACTCATTCTACAAATATTTATTGATGACATGCCGCCAGATGCATGTGTGTGCCATTTTCCTCATCACAGAAATTGAGTAACTACATTTTGGGTTTTGAGACAGGGTCTCACTATCTTTTCCAGCTGGCCCCAAACTCCTGTTCAGCCTCCAGTGTAACTTGGATCTGCAGGTGTGTGCAGCTATGCCTAGCTAAATTAGGCGCATTTGAGCTAACTGACTAGTGGCAATTCAAGGCGTAGCTAAACATAGTTATTACCTAAAATATTAATTGTTCTATATCCCCCCTCTGTATGTGTGTGATCAAAGAGCAACTTGTTGGAGTTGGTTCACTTCTGCTATGCATGTTGAGCCTGGGGATTAAACTTGGGTCCTCAGGCTTGGTGGCTGGTACCTTTACCCGCTAAGCCCATTTTAGATATTTTCTTTTGGGGGGGGCGGGGGACGGAATCAACCAAAGCATCATCTGAAGAATTCTAAAATATTCATCTTAAGCAATTACATCAGAATCAAATCTGAGTCCTCAATGTTGGGGCATTTGGAGGATAATATTAATATGTTTGAAACAAGATGAGAGAACTAGCAGGCTGAAACTAACCGCAGCTCTGTTGCTGGGAACTAGTCTCCCGACACAGTACAGGCAGATCATGATCGGCTGTCTTTGAAGTGCAAGATTACAGGTGGGGACCCCAGTGACTGGCTTAAAGTCTCTGTTGAGCATAGAGGAGGAAGGTGATGGAGAATAATGTGACAGGAACAATTAGATCCAGGGGGATAAAGGACCTTTCAAATGCAAAGAGCAAACCTATTGGTTACCTACTCAGTGGCTGTTACTCTTCCCTGAAGTTAGGAGCCGGGAGTCCACTCTTTTCAGCATTCAGTGCAATGTGGGGTTCCCTTGTGAGCTGGTTCTGGTCAAGGAGAAATAAGGAATTCTGCAGAGGCTTCTAGAAAAGACTTTCCTATCCATCAACAGAGAAGCTACTTTCATTTCCCAAGCCACTGAACATAACTGTAGATAGCGGACTCGGAACTACAGCAATCTCAGGACCAGGAGAGAGAGATCGTGGGGTCACTCGCTACGAGGCGCAGCATGAAAAACAATGAAGCAAGGCAGGCACCATATTGCTCGGGACCTGAGACGTTTTCAAGTTTCCTTTTGTGGGGTCCTATTGTGTCACCGTCAAATCCTCTGGCAGAGCTTGGATCTCAAATGTCGCCCACAGACTCGTGTTTTGAACACTTTCCTAGCTGGCAGCACTATTTTGGAGCTTGAGGACAGCTGAGGAGGTGGGACCCAGCCGGCAGAAGCAGGTTACAGGGGGACTGGGACGGGGTGGGGGGAGAGACTGGGACGGGGGTCCTTGGGGATATATTATCACTTCCTACTTCCTGTCTCTTTCTGACCTGCTGTGATGTGGAGAGTCTCTACCATGTGCTACCACCACGGTGAACTGAGTCGACAGGCCATACCTCCCCCAAGAAGATGGACCTAAGCCTCTACACAAAAACAAAAAAGGAAAACAAAACTAAAAAGTTTTCCTCCCTCTGGTTGTTTCCATTAGGTATTTGTTACAAGAAGGACAAAGTAGCTAAGGCATTCATTTTGTGTTGCTACAACTGAAACTCTTCTGTGCTTCCTGCCTTAGTAAGTACAGGCAAACTCCTTTACTGGCTTACTTATCAGCTAAGCAGCCTCTCTTTCTTCTCTAAGCTCATCTCTCGTCAACTTTCCATTTTTTTTTCTCTCTCTTTCTGGTGGTTTCAGTTCACCAACCAAAAGCCTTTCATTGTCCGGTTAGACGAGCGCCTGCTAGATACTTTGTTCCTCCGTTAACTGGACACATCCGCCCATCCATCCTTCTGCGCTCTGTATGATTCACCACCTCTAGAAGTCACTGCCCATCCCTCCTTCTGTACTCAATGCAATCAATGCAACTTCGCTTCCTCTGGAAACCACTGCAGTCCACTTCCCAGAGTGAATATTTGCCATATTTCTAAACTCTCAAGAAATTTGACTGTGAGTTCGAGGACAGCTTGATCTACAGAGAGAGTTCCAGGAAAAAGAAAAAAAAGAAAGAAAGAAATTTGAACTTCTTTTTTTTTTTTTTTTTTTGGCTTTTCGAGACAGGGTTTCTCTGTAGCTTTGGAGCCTATCCTGGAACTAGCTTTTGTAGTCCAGGCTGGTCTCGAACTCACAGAGATCTGCCTGCCTCTGCCTCCCGAGTGCTGGGATTAAAGGCGTGCACTACCACCGCCCGGCAGAAATTTGAACTTCTACAATGATTACACTTCTTCATGTACCTGTTTAATAATCTGCCTGGTCATGGCTAGGGTCAGCATCTCCCTTGTTGTCTACTATTTTCTAAGGACTCACCACAGTGATTAGTAGCCATCTGTGGGATGTAAGAATGGACCGTGAATGAACAGGAACAGAATAACCTCAAGGAAGTAAGGTGTGGAAGTGTTCACCTACAAGAGCAGCACTCGGGGCCGAGGCAGGAGAATGGTGAGTTTGTGGTCAGTCTCAGTTCGTACATCAAGACCCTGTCTCAAAGAGTTTTTTTCAACTTTATGAAAATACACACGTTGTTGGCCGGTGGTGGAACACGCCTTTAATCCCAGCACTTGGGAGGCAGAGGCAAGGGACCTCTGTGAGTTTGAGGCCAGCCCGGTCTACAAAGCGAGTTTCAGGATAGCCAGGACTGTTACACAGAGAAATCCTGTCTTGAAAAACCAAAGGAAAAATGAAGAAAATATGTACACAATTATTATGAGAATTCACCAGATTTTATGTTTTAATTTAATTTTTTGAAACAGGACCTCTCTGAGTAGTCTTGGCTGTCCTGGAACTTGCTGTATAGAACAGGCTGGCTACAAACTCAGATTCTCCTGCTTGTGCTTCCCAAGAGCTGAGACTGAAGGTGTATGCTACCATACCCAACTCGACTTATTTATTATTTTATGTATATGGTGTTTTGCCTACATGCATGCCTGTTGTGCAATATTACTTTAACTATGTAGAGATGCGTTACATTTGTTTATACTGCATTTGTTTAACTGTGTGAAGATGTGTTGCCTTGCCTGCCTAAGGCAACTATTGGTTTAATAAAAAGCTGAATGGCCAATAACTAGGCAGTAGAGGGATAGGCGGGGATGTTCAGTAGAAAGAATAAATAGAAGAAATATAGGTTGGGGAAGAAAGAAGAGTAGAAAAAGAGAAAACAGGAGAGGAAGAGAGGGTAATGCCCAGGGCCAGCCAGACACAGACACAGAGGAGGACTACAGAATGAAAGAAAGGTAAAAAAGCCATGAAACAAAATATAGACGAAGAGAAACAGGTTAAATTTAAAAAGCTCATGGGATAAGCATAAGACCAAGCATATAATAATAAATATTTATAAATGATAATAAATATGTGTCTTTATTTGGGAACTGGTTGGTGGCCCAAAAGAAAGCCTGCTACATATGCCTGTGTGCTATCTGCACAGTGCCTGAGGAAGCCAGAAGAGGGCGTCATATTCCCAAAAACTGGAATCTTCCATGTGAGTGCTGGGAATTGAACCTGAATCCTCTGGAAGAGCTGCTACTGATCTTAGCCACAGAACCCATGATGACTTGATACATGCAGATATCAAACCACAACATTTGATACTTGCAGATATCATACCCACAACATTTGATAATGCAGATATCATACCCACAACATTTTTATTTCTTCATCCCATGATTCCCCTGCCTCCATTTGGTTTTGAAAGTTGACGGTTGGCTTACTATCTGCTTCTATTCCAGCCTCTCTGATGGTGCTGCCTACGCTCAGGGCGGGTCTTTCCTTCAGTTGCCAGGAAATGACTTCACCGCCACACGCAGAAGTGTGCTTCCTCCACCAGCTCAGCATCCATGGACCACACAGTGCCCGTTTCCAGCTATTCCTGTCTTCCTTCAACCCTTCTTGAGATGGATACTGAAATGCTCTCTCTGAAGGGCAGCACTTAATTACTAAATGAGTTAAATCTTCAGTCCCGTCTCCTAACACGTGTGGATTCCCTGTAAACGTTTCAATTATGTATATTTGTCCCTTGCCAGTGATTCCTCAGAAACATTTACTATTTCCATTCCCAGGGCTGAAATTCAAATCACAGGTGGTATTTTGTTGTTGTTTTGTGGGGTTTTTTTTTTTTTTTGAGACAAGGTTTCTCTGTGTATCTTTGGCTCTCCTAGAACTCACTCTGTAGACCAGGCTGGCCTGGAACCCAGAGATCTACCTGCCATTGCCTCCCCAGTGCTGGGATTAAGGGTGTGCACCCGGTCACAGGTGGTATTTTAAAGGAAAAGCCACTACATTATGACATTACTTGCCTGCTAGCTACCCAGCAGCTACACCTTGGCCTGCTTTTTTTTTTTTTTACTTGTTATCATACATTTGGGAATTTCTATTAAGGCTCTGAAAGGATTACATACATATTCCACTCCCCCCCCACACACACACATACTTAGCTGTCCTTCAAAGGAAACTTAATGCTATAAACAGCATTTGTTGTCTTATGGACCTCATTCTTACGTCAGACTTAGGTACCCGAAAATGCCCAGTGATTTCCGATTTCCAGGGCCTTGCTTCCATTATTTCTATCTCCTGTCGCAACACAAGTAACTTCCTCAAAGCCTAGTGGCTTAGAACAGTAAGTTGTTTGTTCATAAAGGCACATGCAATTTAGGCAGGAATGTGAGCAGTCACCTTGCCTGTGTCATGGTGCCTCAGCTGGATAGTGCCTCCAAGATGGCGGATTGACAAGGCGGGCCAGGAAGCTGAGATAAGTGCTGGGGACAGGGATGAGGTTTTAATTTCCTGCATGCAGGCCTCTCCAGGTCACTGTGGACTCTCCATTATGGAGAAGCTCAGTTCCAAGAGGAAGGAAACAGAAGCTGCCAGGATTTTAGAGTGCCTGTGCTCACAACTCCAGAATGCCCTTTTCTCTACGTTCTTTTGGGCCCAGTTCTCAGCTTCAAGGAGAAAAAAAAAAACATAAGGCCCATTTCTCTTTCTTTAAAAACAAAACAAAAGCCAGGCAGTGGTGGTGCACGCCTTTAATCCCAGCACTCGGGAGGCAGAGGCAGGCGGATCTCTGTGAGTTCGAGACCAGCCTGGTCTACAAGAGCTAGTTCCAGGAAAAAAAAACAAAACAAAACAAAAACCCCAACCCGGATTCATCTTATTTATGTGTATGTGTGCAGCATGTGTGTGCAGGTGTTTGTAGAAGTTTGTGAGTGTTGGGTTCCCTGGGACTGGAGTTACAAGCAGTTGTGAGACCAATGTCCTTTGCAAGTGCACTAAATTGCTGAGCTGTCTCTCAAGCCTTCAGATTCCCTCTTGATGACAAGAGTGGTGTGTGTATGTGTGCGTGTGTGCGCGCATTATAACATATACATGCCCAAATATGCAATGGTGAATTATTGGAAATATATTGGAAGACTAGCTACCACTATTCATTCTATGATCACCATGAATGCCCTTCCTATGTGGAAACCATCCCTCCCCCACACAAGACCTCACTGTATCTCATTCTATCATAAATCAGTTTTTTAAAAATTTAATTTCGCGCAACTGTTTGCCTGCATGCATATCCGTGTGAAGGGCCAGATCACTTGAAACTGGAGTTACAGTTATCAGCTGCCATGTGGGTGCTGGGAATTGAATCCAGGTCCTCTGGAAAAGCAGCAATGCTCTTATACACTGAGCCATCTCCTCAGCACTCCCCCACCATAAATCAGTTTTTAATGTATGCCAGGAATGATGAAACCACAGCTCAAAAGCCAAGTACATCCTGTGGCTTATTTTTATATAGCTCCTGGGATAAGAATGATTTTTATATTTGTTAAAGGATTATAAAAACAAAGACTGTAGGATAGCTGTTAGGATTCAGGCATTATGCTGGCCTGCCCTGTCATCTGACAAGATGTACCCAGGCAGTCCGCTGGCCAGCCCAGGGTCCTACTTTGTAGGTAGGTGCAAAGGTCCCTTTAAGAGATGGCCCACTCCCAGTCTCTCTTTCCTGCTGTTCCTCTGAATGGGCATGCAAGCCTTTTCCTGCTTCTTCTCTTTTCTCTGTCTCCCTTCTCTCTTTCTTTCTGCCATTCTCTCTGAGGCGGCAGCTTTCTGTCTCCCTCTTCTGTCTGTCTCTCATTTTCCCTCCCCTTCTCATCTCCTTTATCTCAATAAACTCCACACTCGAACTCTGTCTGCATGGCGTATTTGTCACCCGCCATGGTTCTCACTCGCCATGGGACCTGCCAAGGTTTCTTTTGTGCTGTTTTGCAACATATGTCCTGTGAAGCCTAAAATTATTCATTCTCTTATTACCCAGAAGAATTCACCAATCCCTGGTCTAAAAATAGCATTATCTAAGTCAGGTCCAAGTGCAAGCATGGCTCCTGACTCAGCCCTGTGAACTATGCCCAAGATCTCTATCTGCAGATGCAGGAGCCCTGGGAAGGAGCCCACATGTTATCAGATTGTTTGACTGGAAGGGGAACTGGGAACTAAAAAGACAAAATGTCTGGTCTCTATACATTCAGCACCAAAGTGTACATTAAGGATGAAAAACACTTAATAGGAACTTTAATGGAAAAAAAAAAAGAAAGATGAGTTGGGCATGTGGTTCATGCATGAGAATGATGCATGCAGTGAAGCATGTAGTTGCATATGTAGCAATGTATGCAGTGATGCATGTTTGTGTAGGTGGGAGACTGCTTGTTTGTTCCCGATTGCCCAGACCCAAAATAATCACACAGAAATTGTATTAATTAAAACACTGCTTGACCAATCACTTGGGTGTATTGCTAGCTAGCTCTTGTATCTTAAATTGACCCATCTGGACTTCCTAGGGTGCCATTCTCCTTCAATGGCTACATGGTGTCTCTTTGACTCAGCCTACTCTCTCTTCTTCTATCTGCTTGGAATTCCTGTCTTGCCCTATTCTGCACTGCAATAGGTCCAAAGCAGATTCTTTATTAATCAATGGCATTCACAGAATACAGAGGAGAATCTCACATCCTGTTTATAATTTCTGTACTTGAGAACCAAAAGTAGCAGGACTGTGAGTTTGAGGACAGCCTCAACTATGTATAGTGAGATTCTGCCTCAAGAAGGGGACTGGGGCCGGGCGGTGGTGGCGCACGCCTTTAATCCCAGCATTCGGGAGGCAGAGGCAGGCGAATCGCTGTGAGTTTGAGACCAGCCTGTACAAGAGGTGTTCCAGGACAGGCTCCAAAGCTACAGAGAAACCCTGTCTCGAAAAACCAAAAAAAAAAAAAAAAAAGAAAGAAAAGAAAAGAAAAAAAAGAAGGGGACTGGGGGAGTCAGGGGAGAAAGGGGGAGAGAAGTGGAAGAAACCAACCCTCAGGAATTCTGCAATCGAGCTGGTTCAATAATATCAAGCCACTCCTGCTCTTTGGAATGATTCTCAGTGGTCTTTGCTCTGTCTTCTGAGTCTGCTTTCCCTTTGGAAACAGCCAATGATTGCAGAGTCTTCTTGGCTGTAGAGGTGGACTCTGAAGTTGCTTCTCATTATGAACCGTCTCTATTCCAATGTGAACTCACAGAGAACCTTAAAAAGCCTGGAGGTGGTAGTGCACACCTTTGATCCCAGATCTCGGGAGGTAGAGGCTGGTGGATCTCTGCATTCAAGAGTGAGTTGCAGGACAGTCAGAGCAACACAGAGAGACCCTGTCTTGAAAAAAAACAAAAAACAAGCAAAGAGAACATTAAAATGCCAGACCATAATATCTTATTATTTAAATCCTTCCTGTAAACAAAACCCATAGTCTTGTTTCTTTCCAAAAGAGACCATTTCTTGCCTTGGGCACATTTGTCTGATAAGGGGTAACACCCATTAGGTCATAGGGGCCTTACTGTCTAGTTGGCAAGGGATCTGTGTAACACAGACACAAGCCATATGTTTTGGTCAGTGATGGACCACATTTATGACTGTGGTCTGATAAGATTTTATCCCTATGGATGCTGTAGCTGCATGTTCATATTTATATGCATGTTTATATGGTGACAAAATCACCTACAGATGCACTGGACAGGATCTATTGCAACTCAAGTCTACCACTCTAAACCTTTTAAAGTATCCACTCACCTAACAGGTTACCCCAACCTCTCAGTTTCTGTTAGTCAGGAGTGTGGGCATTGTTTGCCTGTCTATATTTACCTCAGGTCCCCAAGGTTGAACTAAGTGTCAGCCAGTGGTGACCAAGCCTATGGTGTTGATTTAGTCATCCTTCCCACCATTAACCCCACAAAATTCACTTCCATCCCACGTGCGAAATATGAACACATCCCTTCCCATCCCGACAGCATTTAAAGTCTTGCTTAATTCACCTCAGCAACAGCTCTGTCATACATGTACCATGGAAATCTGATATGGCTACACTCCATCCTGAGGTAAAATTTCAATCTACCTGCAGGCCTGTAAAACTGGGTAAATTATATGCTTCTAAAATACAATGGCCGGAGAGCAGATAAAGACATTGTTCATCCCAAAAGAGAAACAGGATGGATGAAAGGGGTGATGGGATCCAAGCAAGTTCAAGTATCAAATGCTATGATGGCTTAATCATCCTGCTGGGGACAGAGATGCGGCTCCAGCTGGGCTGGACTTGCCTGGAATACACAAAGCATGGAGCTCAATCCCCAGCTTCACATGAACTGGGTGTGGCGGCACACCCTATAAACCAGTACTCAAGAGGTAGAGGCAGGGAGATCAGAAGGTCAAGGGTCATTCGTTCAAGGCTAGCCTGGGCTACTGGAGATCCTAGCTCAAGAGTGAAATAGTAGCCAAGTGTGGTGGCATATGGATGCTTTCATCTTATCAAGTGGGGAAGCGTGGATTTATGTGAGTTCAAGGCCAGCCTGGTGGACATAATAATGAGTTTTAGGACAACTACACTACGTTGTGAGGCCCTGCCTTAGAAAACCAAAACAAGTCGGAAAGTGGTGTTACACACCTTTTGGGAGACAGAGGCAGCAAATCTCTGTGAATTTGAGGTCAGCCTGGTCTACAGTGTTCTAGTAGGCTACACAGAAAAACTTTGTCTAAAAAAAAAAAAACCAAACAATAGTCCTATCTGTTCTACAATCTGCCTTGCTGACCAACCGGGTAGTGGTCCAGCCTTCTGGAGACCCTGGGGTACAGTTTTGTCACAGGTTCTATCTGTTCAACTCTGAGGAGCCCCCTAAGGTGACTTTCTGTAAGGGCCCGTCAGAAAGCTCCATCAGTGGTCCTCCCCACCTTAGACTGTTTCATCCCTCAGTCCCCGTATGAGAAGCAGCTGCGATGATCTGTGAATTGCCTTTGGGAAGGGTCATCGTCTTCCTTTTATTTTTAATGTTTATTTACTATTACAGGGTCTCACTGGATAACCCTCGTTGGCCTGAACCTGTGAATTGCTTTCTGGGTCTTTCTCCTTATTTATTTTTTTTACTTTATTTACCATTTAGTTCATTTTTATGTTTTACTTATTATTTATGTTCCTTTGAGACACGGTCTTGGTATACAGCCCTAGCGGCCTGAATTCATCAAGAAAACAAAGTTGGTCTTTCACATGCCTAAACCTGCTAGAATTAAAAGTGTGTGCCACCATGCCCAGCCCCTTGGTTTGTTTTTATTGCCTTCTTTGTTTGTGGAGACAGGGCATAGCATAACCCCATTCTTTTGTAAAAGGAATATAATACTAAAAATGTAGAAGACACTTGGAAGGCAGAATCAGGCAGATCTTTGTGAGTTTGAGGCCAGCCGGCTTTATACAGTGAGCTGCAGGCCTGCCAGATCTACAGAGTGAAACCCTGCCTCAAAACAAAACAAAAATGTAGAAAACAAACGAAGCCTTTCAGGTTGCTATACAGGGCTGCTCAACTTGAGTCAGCTGCCTCTCCCAGGACTGATAACTAAGTAAACAAACAAGACCCCTCCATCCTTTCAGTGTTCTATCTAGAAATCGCCGCAGCCAGATCCACAGGCTCATTAGGTATTGTTTCTCTTTCCTGTGAGGACCAGCTAATTGAACTAATTGTTTTTCCGGTGTCTAAATCAGATGCAGCCTGCAGAGTGATACATTGTCCTTGAATAGTGTTTTTTGTTAACAGACTCAAGAAGGGGAACCTCTTCCAATTTCCACCCCTAGTGCCACCCTGAAGCCTTAAATTGCCTTGGCTTTGTTTTATAACAGGACGGCCACTTGTGGCTATGCAATTATATTTCTTTGTTTAATGCTGTTTTAAAGCCACCTAAATCTTAGTGGTATAATACAATAGAATTCACTTAAAAATGTAATTACTACCAATTTTGTAATATGGGCATCATTTGCTGGAGATTTTATTTTTTCCGTGTGGCATCAATTGGGACAGCTCACCTGACACTGGAGGGTTCACTTCCAAGATGGTATGTTCAGCAAGGTTGACCAACTGGTACTGGCCCTTTCTGCTGAGAAAATGGCTGGAGGTGCATGCTGGGAACCTGGTTTTATTCTTTGTCTGGTCCTGCTTGTGGCTGTTTATGTTTTGTGAAAATAGTGAGAGAAGGGCTGGAGAGATAGCTCAGAGGTTAAGAGCGCTGCCTACTGTTCCAAAGGTCCTGAGTTCAATTCCCAGCAACCACATGGTGGCTCACAACCATCTGTAATGGGGTCTGTTGCCCTCTTCTGGTCTGCAGGCATACAGACAGAATATTGTATGCATAATAAATAAATAAACATTAAAAAAAAAAGAAAATAGTGAGAGGATTTTAGAACTATGGAGGTGGTAAAAAAAAATCTGGGGATGCTGTAAAAGTATGACTATATCTAACAGTACCGCCCCATTTAAATGGTTAAGATGGTTAACTTTATGTGTCATTTGCCACTATCAAGAAATAAAATAAAATAAAAAAATAAAAACAGGAGTGGGGGTGACACTCGCCTTTAATCCTTGCACTTGGAAGGCAGAGGCAGGTGGACTTCTGTGAATCCGAGGCCAGCCTGGTCTACAGAGTGAGCTCCAGAATGGCCAAGGCTACACAGAAAAACCCTGTCTCCAAAAACAAGAGAACAACAAAAGCATCACAGAAGGAGGGTGGCGGTGAAATGAGGAAGAGTGAGTTGTCAAGGATGAAAAAAGGGCCAACCTAGTCAGCAATCGCAACACACGGGGTGGATTCTGCACCTTCTGCTGCAGCGTTAGTGCAGATACATAGCTCCGTGCAGTGCCTGCAGGCTCCTCACCCCCCCCCCCACCATAGACCTGTAATGCCTGCAATTCCCAGGGACAAACGTTTAAGACATAATTATGGGTTTGGATTTCTTATAGCAGCAAGCCTCCAAAGGAACGCTGCCAGCCTAAGAGTGATGGGTAATGAAAACTACAGGTGCACACAATATTTCCCTTTCACCCTGGTATGCAACCTTGCAGGCCAGGCAGAAATACGGGAGAGCCGTGGGCAGGTGAGAGGGCAAATGTCTCCGGGTCAATAGCCCAGTTTTTCCGGGATATAAACTCCTTTTGTTGTCTTATAATTCTTAGCATGCCTGGCAACTATCGGCTACCAAGGAGCTCTTAACTCTTGAAATTTTGTCTTTGAAACAGTAAAAATAAGTCCTAAAGACCACTTAAAGCCTGACAATATATAACTCCCATCTTCTCCCCGCTTCTCTCTCTCTACAGCCATGACGTTTATAAATAGTGGAAGTCTGTTTACAGATTTTCCTTGGGTTTTGTTAATATGTTACTCACTTTTTCTTCCAAATAAGTGCATACCATTGCTTGCCGAAAGGATAGAAAATGAAATCCCTTTCTTCCAGGCATATTATCTCAGCCTCACACCTTGTGCTGAGACACCATGTCCACTGTCTCTCACAGTTTTATTGCCTGCAGTGTCAATACCACGGTGTGATTTTTACCGTCCATTTCTTTAATCTTTCTTCAGTCCTGTGGTGGGTAATGTCTCCATCCAGGCCACACCCTGCAAAAATCAAATATTAATAAATGACTCTGACTTTGTCTAGTGACCATGCTAACACCTTCAGGATTTTTTGGGGAGTCAGGGAGGGACAGGTTTCTCTGTGTAGCCCTGACTGTCCTGAAACTTACTCTGTAGACTAACAGGCTGGCCTGGAATTCAGAGATCCATCTGTCTCTGCCTCCTAAATGCTGGGATCAAAGGTGATTGCCACCAGTGTCTTTTTATTCATTATAAATAACTGACGTCTATTATATGTTAGGCCCTGTCTAAATGCTGGGAGCACACAATGAATATGCCAGACAAGGTTCCTCTCACAGGACTAAGTTTTCTTATACAGAGGCCACTAACTTTTTTAAAAAAGACAAAATTCTGGTTTGGCTTCAAGACAAAAAAATAAAATAAAATCAGGTTTTAGTCTACATCTGAAATTAACCCACTTTTTTCCAGGAGAGGGATAAGAGACTCCCCCAGCATACTGCAACCACACCACCTAAGCCACCTTCTAAATGGGCTCTGAGTGGAACCCATTTGTCATTTTTTCTTGGAACTCACTCTTCCTCATTTCACCAGGCTCCAGCAACACAATGTCTTCCTGTGGAGAATATTCAGTAATAGGCAAGAATAGCCAAGGAGGGTAAAAGGCTGGGCCATCGAAGCCCACCACTCGGCTATTGCTCAGGAAGACATTGCCCCCTCGTGGTTCCTCTTATAACTGAATGAAGAGCAGGCCGTGCAGAGAGCTGCCAATCAATACAATCAATAAATCAAAATACGGACAAAGTTTCTGATTAACTGTAGCTTTGCTTCTGACTTTTTCTCCCGCTGTTCCAAAGACTCTTGGTTCATTTCCTCCCAGGAGGCACCTCTGTTACTATAGAGAGCAATGGCATCATGACGGCAACTTAAAACATTCTTTTCTTTTAGGAACTTTTCCCACATCTCCAGAGCCCTTCAAAGAAAAAAAAAAGAAAACTCATCTAAAACTTGTGTCACTATGGATTTTCACGTCACAACGCCTTTAAAAGACAAAGAAAAATGTTGTGTGTATCTTGCTTTTTTATAATTTGAACCAGGATTCAGCGATTATGTTGCCTTGGAGTTGTTTGGGGTATCTTGTCTCCACAACACCACTTTCAATTGCCTAAGGGCAGGGCCCTTATCTTCAGCTCCCACCCAACCACCGCCTCCACCCCACCCCCAACAGCTCTCAAAGCAGAGAAGGGTAAAGAATGTCGAGTGGGGGAGAAAGAGATAAACAGTTAAACCAAGGCATAAATGAGAAACCGTGATTGGCGCGGCAAGCCAGACAAACTTCCTTGGAGAAAGAGCACAACCCATTGATACGGGGAAGAGGGGGGAGGGGGTTGTCTTAAATGTCCGTCCATACTGGCCAAAGAAGTTTACAGGGTCTATTGTTGGAAAAGTCCAGTAGGACCAGGAAAATGGAAACTTCCTTAAAAATAATGCTAGCTTCCGCCTATTGTAAACCAAAATTATACAAGAATGAATGTTAGGAGAGGAGGGTTGCGCTTGCCCCATCTATAATCTCTAAAGCCCTGGGATATATACACACACATATATGGTTATATATAAAACCATTCCTCTGACTAGGAAACGGAAGCTGTGCGGTCATCCCGGTGTTGGGCAACTTCTCCAGAGATAAATGTCCTGACCTTTGAGGGGCAGTGAGGGATCCTCAGCCAACTGACACCGAGTGCCTACTATGCTCCAGGTAGCAGCCCACTTAAGTAGTGGCGGGGGAGACAAAGATAAACAGGGCACGGTCTTGTATTCCAGGAAGGGGCTACCCAAAGAGTGAAGTAAACAAAACGATTCCAGAACAGTCTGGGGCCGGCTATGCGAGTCTGAACAGGGACCGCCGGAAGCCTTCGAGAGCCATAGCGGGCGAGGGGAAAAGGCTGGGGAGGGCTCGCCGGACTCCGGTCCCAGCCGTGTCCTGCAAAAGCGGGGCTCGGTGGTGGGCTGTCCCCCGTGCCTGTCACCTTTCGGCACAGGAAGAACCGAGTCTCGTCGGGTAATGCCAATGAGGGTGGGTTGAGGTGCACACCCGTCGTGGAAAGCAAGCAAACAAAAGTAGCACGCCCCAGTCTCCGTCCCCCCACCCCCGGCCCCCCAGTAGACTCGGTTCCCCGCCCCGAGCCTCCTCTCCAAGCCCACGCGCACCGCCTGCACGGACGCCGAGGCCCCGGGGGCTGGAGAGAGAGGGTGGACCTGACCTTCCTCCCGCCGACCCCGCGACCCCAGTGACACCCCCCCCAACCGAGCCGGGCCCTGGGGTCGACCGCTCCGCCCCGCGCCCCTCCTCCCGCGGGGGGCTTCGCGGTCCCGAACAGCGTCCCTCTGGGCTGCGGCCGGCCGCGCACGTCCAGGGAGGGCGGAGGGAGGAGGGGGAGGGGAGGGAGGGGAAGGGGAGGAGGGTGGAAAGCGAGAGAAAGCGCGCTGCGTGCGGCCCCGCTGCCCAGAGCCTGCCAGCAGCGCGCCCTCGGCGGCTCCGGTCCCAACAGCACCCGCCGCCTCGCCTCCTCCGCCTCGGCCCCGTCCCGACTCCGGGGCTCGCCCGGCCTCTCGGAGGTCCCCACCCGCTCCGGCTTCCCACTGCGCCGCTCGGCTCCAGCCCCGCAGCTCGCTCGCTCGACCGCCCGGGGGAAGGTAGCAAGCGGGCGAGCGCGCCCTCGCCCCAGCCCCGCGCCCCAGCCCCGCGCGGCGACGAAGGACCGGGAAGATGAACGGCGGAGGCAAAGCCGAGAAGGAGAACACCCCGAGCGAGGCCAACCTTCAGGAGGAGGAGGTACGGAGGGGGGCCGGCTGGGAGTCTCGGGGCGCACGGGGTGGGGGTGCGCCAAGGGACGCGGCGTCCCGCGGGCGCGGGGCTGTGTCCACGCGCGTCCGCGTGCCTCCCATTGCATAACTTTTTGAGGACTTTCCCGAGACTTTTGTAAGTAGAATGCTCAGCTTTGTCTACCCGGGTTGTTGAAAGCGGAATCGAGAGCTGACTCCCGGGTGACCTCGGATGATTGTGAACAGGGAGGGTCAAGATTTGGGTTCTGCGTCTGCTGCAGGAAATAGGAGGGAGGCATGGTCGAAAGGAAAAAACTCTGGGAAAGTTTCTCGTTAAAAGCTACTTCCGACCCCAACTCCCCTCCCTCCCTTTCGGTGTTAAAAGTGCTGGGTGAAATATCTTCCTAGCTGAGACATTTTGGATTAATAGATAACTCATTAGCCGCATTCTTCTCCGATGAGTCGAAGACCCCCGCCGAACCTGGGCGAAGTGGATGGGGGGTGGGGTGGGGTAGAATAACAAGGGCTAAAAGCTTTGGATTCCCCAAAGCAAAGGCGCACGGAGGGTTTTCATAGGGAAATCACAACTTTATGTGGCACACTCGGAATGATGATTAAAAATAATTTGCGCCTGTGGTGCGTTTCTTACTGAAAACACTCGAGTAATAAGTGTGGATGGGGTGTGCATGGACTCAAGAGTCGGTTTTGTCCTGACTTCACTCCTGCAGGTGGGTTTATTTGGAGATCCCAAGAAATTGTATTTATCTTTTAAGGTCTAGAATTGAGTGAGCAGAAGCAGAAACTGCCCAACCCACAATAATGTACAAAGTGTTCTTACAGGTAAATCACATCCTAATAAGGAGGGTGAACGCAGCTCAAACTGACTCTAAAGCCGTTAGGATGGTGAGACTATTGAGACAGATACCGAGACTGAAACCAAACAAGGTTTCCATCCATCCGCCCATCTCTCTGACCTACGTCAACTATTCCTCCGGTAAAATGGGAACTGTTTAAGTGGGAAAGACAGAAGAGACCTAAATTTATGCAAGACAATGCAGAGTTTGATTTTACCATAGTTGTAGGGTAGTGCACCTAAGGGAATTGAAGAAAGCTGACAGAAATTTGCCTCTTTTATAAGCAAGTATTGCTTTTGGAAGTTCTGTTTATGCCGTTTTATGACAGCAGCGCTGGGGAGCCAGCTGCAATTCCTGCTTCTCTTCACTGTATTTCCTGACAAGTCAAACATAAAGTGATGCCCGCTTGCCTTTTGAGAGATTGCTGGGTTTCGAGCATGCTTTAGTGGACACAAGAAGGTAACTCTTCAGATCAGCCCTACCCTTATCCCTGCTAAAAAGATGAAGCCTATGAAACCATCTTTCTACCTTCATCTGGTTCAGAAAAAATTGCAACTGGGAAAAAGTTCATAACAACAATAAAAACACCAAAGTTTGGTCCTTTTAAAATGATTTTGGAAAACAACAAAACCCCAGAGTTTTTTCTTATTTTTTTATTTTTAAGGTTTTGGTAGATAACAATAGGCTTGTCTCCAAACCCCCCACTCGCCTAAAAATGATTTTTCTCTTGATCCATCTTATCTGTAAACACTTGCAGTACTAAGGTGATCACGTCTGTGATGAGCAGTGTTCATCAGCTGCCTTATTTACTCTGTTGCACTGAGAGTGTTTTGTCAGGTAGGAATGGCGTGTGACTCTGGGAGGTGTTTATCTTTTTTAGCGAAATATTTGTTATTTCAGAAATAAGTGGAGTAGAAAGATTGCAGAGCTCAGGTTGTTCACTAGTGGGAGTGTGTAAAATACACCATGAGAAATAAACTTTAGTTGTTTGCTTTTTTTTTTTCCAGTACTAGGAAATGAACCCAGGACCACAGAGTGCCAGGCAGCCACTCTGTCATTAGCCACTTTATATGTGTTTGTTTAGAAGTCACACAGTCAGGCTTTGAACTTAAATTCCTGCTGAAGAGTCTGGGACTAAAGACATTTGCCTTCACACCTGGCTAGCATAATAGAAATGCAGGGAAAGAAAATTGTGAGTGATTCAGGTAATTTTATCATAATTCTCTGTTCCATATGTATATTTGGTTTTTGAAAAACTCTAGGTCTTTTTTTTTTTTTTTAAATAAGTAACCCTGAAAGCCACAAATAAAACAAGTGCAGTATTTTGGTGAGTCCTGTTATGTGCTTGTCATTATACAAAACCACAGCACTGGACCCATTCCCTGCCCACCCAGTGGATCAGCACTTGTTCAGATGCATTGAAAAGCCTCGGAGTGGACTCTAGGAAACCACACACACACACACATCTTGTATACATACATGAAGACGAGAACAAAGACGTGCTTGCTGTTAATTTCCGGTGGCTACTGAACCGAACTGAGAAAGTGAGTCCACCCCATTACTGAGAGAAAACAGTTTCTCATAGCTCACCATGGGGTGTAGACTTTCTCCTCCTACATTGGAGAATTAATTCAAGGCTTTCTTTTTCCTTTCTACATTTGAAAGCAGGGTCTGCCTATCATCCAGTATGTTTTAACCGAGTCTCTATATTAGAGACTAATAGGCTCACATGGATACAGTTGTGTAGACTGAGAAGTCCAGGACTTGGGGACAAAAGATTGTACATATTTTCTGTGGTTGAAAAGTTTTTGAGATTCTGTGCAGCTTTGCATAGTATAGCACATAAAACCGAGAAGAGGAATTTGAAGATTTTTGCAGTCTGTAGACATCTGGCCCTGTCGTGTACTGTGTATGCTCTCTGCAAGTTCTTCTGCAAGGACAGCCGGTTGTCAATCTTCCTGGGACCTGAGAGTGGCGAGGGTTTTGTGTGTCTGTGCAGAGTGTTGGGCTATTTCTTACATCACTTTTCAATTAAGGAAGTCATGCTGGCAGGAGGGTTGACCCGTTCAGAACCCAGCCTTAACTCCACAGCAAGGCTCTACTTTGAAGCAAAAGTTCTTAGTTGGGTGTGGTGATGAGTCCTTCATTTCATAAGTCTCTGAGACCAGTCTGAGGCCAGGCCTGGTCTGCGAAGGAAGTTCTAGCTCAGCCCAGTGAGACACTGTCTCTAAACAAAAGCTGAAAAAAAAAGTTCTTAGAATGTGTCTCCAATTGTATGATCAGGTTTTATTAAAAGTTAATATGTATGTGAGTGATAAACTCATAATTTGTGTCATAATTGTCATTAGTAAGTTTGTGTTCAGACATCCTGGGACCCTGTCTTACAGAACTTTTATCAGCGAATGATTGCCTTTTTGGAAATGAGATAAACATGTCATTTGGTTGTACTTTTAGTTTCATTCATGATGTTGAAGCAGTTTAACATTCATCTCAGTTCTGGGAAAGCACTAATTAAATCAGAGATGCCAGAGTTGCCCGTGTTGCACCATTGATTGAGATGTTTGGCAGAAATCACATCAAGTCAAATCCTGAGAGCGTCATGCAGTTTTTACTTCAGATCTTCTAGAGCGCTTAGTATTTTGCCAAAGCATTGGGGTTGTAGGTTGTTGGATTTTTTTCTTTTTAACAGTTGGCATGGAGGAAAGGGAATGTCAGTGGTGTCGGCTAACCTCTGGCTCTCATGGTACATCAAGATCTCTGGACACGGCTTCTGGAAGCTTCGATCGGCACAGCTTTGCACACTTCTATGTTGCAAACCAAATCTAACATAGTGAACTTGTTTCAGTCATGTGGAGCAGGAGTAGGTAACAGTCATTTGGCTGGAGATGTGACCTCAGGGTAGAGTGATGTCCGAAGAGAGCCACCAATGTGGCATGCATTTTAGGCTACTCTGCCAAAAGTGGTTTTCTAGTTTCACTGATAAGCTGGTGGTGCTCTGATGCTTTGGTTGAGGTGTCTTTTATGGAGGTGACGTCTTACACTGTTTTGTCCTGGATTTAGTGTTAGAACTGGGGCAGAAAACTGGGAACATGAAATTAAGGGCTGTGGTTCTGTGGAGTTTTGGCAGGGACCATCAAAACATGTTTTGGTCCTTTCATTTAGAACCTGTATTGTTAAGAGTTTACGCTAAGGAAATTGGGCGGTATAAAGATTTCTTTCTAGAAGATATGATGGCAAAAATTCTCGAACTGTTCAACGAACAGGAATTTGCTAAGCAAATCATTAGAAACCCATAAGAATGTCTTACAGCCTTTAAAGAATGTGTTTTTTGAAATGTATTTTATTGCAGATTATTTTTGTGTAGGTAATATATATAATAACAGTAGGCAGGTCTGGAAACTAAAAATCTGAAGGCAGGTCCCTGCAGGCCACTGCTTCCTGGAAAATCTTAGGGAAGAGCCGGGCTCCAGACATCCTAAGGACTTAAGTTTTTGCTGAACAAACAGTTTTCAAGTTTTAATACTTTTTTTAAATTTTGAAATTATAATATAATTACCTCATTTCCCCTTTCCCTTTCCTCCCTCCGAACTCTCCTGTGTAACTCTCCCACCATGCTTCTCAAGTTCTTTGAAAACAGTGTATGTAAAACCAAATATAACTACAATGAATGTAATTGATAGATTACGTACAGATCATTGTGAATTGCTTTCTTTGGCATTTCCAAAATGGCTGTGTGAGCCTTCTGGCTTTGAAGATTTTGTTAAACTCTTTTGTGATTCATGTAGGTGGAACAAACCGTCAGGTTCGGGAGCCTGACTTGGGCAGGGCTCAGGCCTTTGCTGCTCCTCAGGGCCCTCATCATGCCCTCTGTCTCCATCTTCGTTTCTCCTGTCCGCTGTTAGTGATCTTCAGCTGCCCCCCCCTCCGTGCTCTAATACCCTCTCTCAAGCTAGTATGATGCCGTGCAGCTGGGTCTCATGACACCCCAAATCCGTCCACCGCAGAAATGCCCACACTTGATTCTCGGGGTTGTTCTAATATGCCTCTGAGAACCCTTCTGCCCATTCCTTCCTCTGTTCTGTCACAAGCTGTTTTTGAGCCTCCCCCACCTCCATCCGTGGAGGCCTTGTTTTCCCAGGAAGTTCTTTGTTATCTCCGCTTAGCTTCTGGACTACCATGCTGTTTAATGGGATTCCTAATGGTCCAACTTCCCCATGCCAGGCCCACGGACACACACACACACCCTTATGAGTTTAGAATTTGGAATATACACGGTAGCTAATTCTGAGAGTCCTACTAGAGATTTCGAAAGGTTGTGACCCCACCTATTGGGAAATGATCTTTCTCACCTGTAGCGTCAGTGGCACAGGTGAGTCCATCAGATAGATGCCCTTGCTCATCCCATGGAACTTCTGGGTTCTCACCATTAGAACCTGGGTTCTCCCGTGCAACTCCTTTTTGACCTGGTCTTAGCTAGGTGGAAGAGCAGGGAGCGCCCCCTGTTCCCAAACAAGTCTGCTCTGTGTGACAGCCGCTTTGGAATGTTTGTGTTCAGTTTCATTTGGCACCTTAGTGTCTGCCTGGGGCAGCGGGGAAGGGAATGCTAATGTCCCTCTTGAACAGCTCTTGCTGGTCAGAGAAAAAACTTAGGAAGGAATGAGAAGAATGAACTGCTAGAGCACAAGTGGATGACGGTGTAGTTCAGTGGACTGGAAACTTGGTGAACCAGGTCTTCAAACTGATGCCATGTTAGTAAGAGCCTCCCCTTGCCAGACTTGATGGCACTGGGCTTATATGAGGAGAGCGGGTATGACTTTACGAACCTACATCTCCATCTTTAATATGCACCAGGAGGATATCTTAAACAACTTTAATGCACTGTGTGGTGTGTGTGTGTGTGTGGTGTATGTGTGGTGTGTGTGTGTGTGTGTGTGTGTGTGTGTGGTGTGTGTCGGTCGCAGGTGAGGGATGCTTGATGTGACCTGGAACTTGAAACTGACTGAGGGAGGGGAGGGGGTCTGTGTTTGAATTTCTAAGAATAAAATTGCCCAGTTTGAAGAGCAGAGAACTGCCAGAATCGTTTCCCCCCTATGAGAATTTCAGGAATATTTTTTTTTCAAAATATTTATTTATTATGTACACAATATTCTGTTTGTGTGTATGCCAGCAGGCCAGAAGAGGGCACCAGACCTCATTACAGATGGTTGGGAGCCACCATGTGGTTGCTGGGAATTGAACTCAGGACCTTTGGAAGAGCAGGCAATGCTCTTAACCTTTGAGCCATCTCTCCTGCCCTTTAGGAATATTTTTATACACTTACTAAAGAAATAGTCATCACTAGTATTTATTTATTCGTCTGTAGAAGAACTGGGTCTCTCATTGTGTAGACCAGGCTGCTGGCCTTGAACTCAGAGATCCTCCTGCCTCTACCTCCTGTTTGTGCTGAGATCAAAGCTTAAGCCACTATGCCTGGCCAATCACTGGCTCCTGCTTTTTTTTTTTTCTGTGCTGTATTACAAGTTAGGCACTGGACCACCTGTAACCATTTTTTTTTTATTCTTACAAACTAATGTAGGATTTTTTTATTTTATTTTATTTTTTTTTTTGGTTTTCGAGACAGGGTTTCTCTGTGGCTTTGGAGCCTGTCCTGGAACTAGCTCTTGTAGACCAGGCTGGTCTCGAACTCACAAAGATCCACCTGCCTCTGCCTCCCGAGTGTTGGGATTAAAGGCGTGCGCCACCACCGCCCGGTGTTTTTGTTTTTCTTTGTGTGTGTGTGTGTGGAGACAGTCTTGCTGTGTAGACCAGGCTGACCCGGCACACCACATCCTCTCCTCTATCAGCCTCTTGGGTGTTGGGATTACAGATGATTCCCACTACAGTCAGCTGGTGCAGGCATCTGCGTGTCCATTTTAAGGACAGGCAACTGAGGCAATGTGAAGTGTGGCTTGATTGACCAGGGCCATCAGGTGTAGACCCAGGAGAGGTGCTAGGAGCTAGGGGAGACACTTCCTCCTCTTCAGGTGTTTGATGGAGGGGTGGTCATGCACAAATTAACAAGATTAATAAAGCATGACGGCAAGGTTGAGGTGGTTTGAACTGGAAACAAGTTTGCTCCTGAGAGGGTGGTGAAGAAGAGGGCTGGTATTCAGCAGAATCCAAAGACTTTGACCTCTGAAGAACATCACGGGGAAAGATGACTGGCAAGGAGTCCGTGCAGTGTGAACATTCAAGGCTCCTTTTGGGGAGGAACAAGTGAAGCCAGAAAAGGAAGGGGTATTTAGAGGGAACATTGGCCAGCAGCTGATGGGGGACCCGTTCCTTTCTGAGCTAGGACAGGGGCCTCTGTCCTCTGCTAGAGGGCAAGGGGTGGACGTGCAGCACACAGCATCTTGTTCAATATTTCAGGACATACAGCCAGCGTTGGAAGTATCCGCGAGGCCCCTGAATCCACCTAAGTGGGCTGGAGAGGAGATTAAGGGTTGATCTCAACACCTCTTGGGTTTCTCCATTGGATGTTTGGTTTGTAGAAGTACAAATTGGGTATAGGATAGGGCAGCTAGGCGTGATGGTGCTGAGTCTGGGGTGCACAGGATAAGCCAGATGTTAAAATAGGATTTTTCAGAACAGTTCACAGATAGCTTGGTAATTGAAAATGCGTGTCCTGTGTATGAGTGACTAGAAAATGGAATTCCAATCCCTGGGAAACCTTGTGATGAAAAGCAAGGAAAGAGAAAAGGCTTCTAGGGGAAGAGGGAGAATTGGAAGTTCTCAGGGGGAAAGAACTAATTTTAATACATGAGCATGCATTACTTAGAAACTGCCTGATTATAATAGTATTTGCTATCTTTATCAGCTGGGGGAGGGGGAGGGGAAGTCAGAAATATCTAGGTCTGTATAGTGTTTCTCATGCTTTTCTGCTTTCATCAAAGTCCGAGGGATTTGATTTTTCCCTATATTTGCCATCGGTACCCAGACTTGCAGTTTTCTTTCCTTGAAGACCGGGCTATCGTAACATCTAGAGAGGCTTGAGGTGAGCTTCTCCTGCCCAAGGTCAAGTGTTCCTTTACAGTACTTGCCTGCAGGTGTTGTTTGGTACTCTGCTAAGTGTCCACGGAAAAGCTGTCCTGGAAAGGACCTTAAAGAAAACAGTCAACGACACGTGGTTGGTTGCATTTCTTGCATCGTCTCACCCCACTGCAGCCATTATGATGCATATTAATGAATAGCCAAGAGGAGGAAGAAATGCAGCTCACACCAGGAAAGGAGGCCGGGGTTTCAGCTTGTAACGCAGTATTGTTGCACCAGTTTCAAAGGCAGGAGAAATGCTTAGGCAGCCTGCTTTAATCCTGTCGGCATCTGGGATTTTGCAAAGGTATGAGAAATCTGAGCGTCTCAGGATATGAGGTCTATCTCGTCAAGGCTGAAACTCCCACCTTCAATTCGTCCTTACTTTTCAGGAGTGAATGAATCTCACCGATGAGGATCTTCTGATACCCCAAATTCCTTTATGTCACCTGGTAGATGATGCTGGCCTGTGGCCAGTGCTATCCCAAGAGAAATCCTACAGACGATTTTTCTCCTTGACTCCGCAGGATCTCATTTTGTGCAAACTCCTTTTTGCCACCTCAAGGCTGGCATACTTGAGGCCGCTGGGGACAAGGGGACAAGTGCGAAGTGCGATCTTATTACTGAATAGCAGAATCTCCTTTGTGCTGCGGGGTGGGGGGGTGCTGTCGAGGTGTCATTGCCTTACCCAGGTGGGAGTTACAAGACTGAGGATGTGTGAGCTTCCAGAGGCTTCTGTATTGAGTATAGTGTTCCTCCTGTAGCATGTGACGGGGGAGGGCAAGACAGGACCCTCTCTTCCAGGCCCTTGGATGTTGGGGGAGTAGGAGCTAGCCTTGGTTGTCAGGGTAACCTATGGTTCCCACTTAGCCCGCTCCTCTGTTTCTCTTGAGTTGAATTTCTGCTTTACCCAGGATGACTGAGTACTTTTCCAGCAATGAGCAGCAGAATTGCTAGAGCGAGTCATGCTCACAGTGGTTGGAATTTCCTTTTCAACCTTAGATGGTCAAGTGTGGGAATACATGCCTAGAAGTCAGGAGGCAGAGGCAGGTTGATCTCTGAGTTTGAAGCCAGTCTGGTCTACAGAGTGAGTTCCAGGACAGCCAGGACTACAGAGAAACCCTGTCTCTGGAGTGGGTTGGGGGGGGCAGGGGGGACCATTTATGATTGTCCATGCTAAGTGATTGAGCATTTATATATCTAGTCCAAAGTGGACACTAGTCCACTGCGCCCCACCCCCTCTTTTAAGATACTGGCGCTCCTAATGGCCTAAATTGTAGCCAAGTCTGCTCTTACCTATGGACCCTTTCCCCACGTGCTGAGATTACAGCTTTCTTTTTTTGGTTTGTGTAAGTGTGTGGTGCAAATGCCCTGCCCTCCCTTTTAACAAAGGAAATGCTGTCGTGCCATGTTGAGGGATAGGAAAACTGAGGCACCCTGAGACGCTAAATTAATCTGTCTGAGTTTTTACAGCAGGTGGGTAGGAGCTTAAAAATGTCCTGTGACTGGGGGCTGGAGATATGACTCAGCACTTAAGAGCTGCTCTTCTGGAGGACCTGGGTTCAATTCCCAGCACCCCATGGTCACTCACCACTGCCTGTGATTAAGCCCAGGAGCTCAGATACCTTCACACGGATACACGTGCAGGCGAAACACCTGTGCACAGAAAATAAACATAAATAATTTAAAAGATTTCCCGTGTCACACAAGCTTCATGTGACTGGTTCTTTCTGGACCTCTGGCCCCATCTCCTGGGAGTCCCCGTCTCATCTGCTAATGCTTTAGTGCCTCAGATCCTCATTAGATATGCCCATTTGCCAAACTCCTTCCTGCTTGGTGCCAGCCAGACTGCGTGCCTACAGGTTAGTCCTGACCTTTATCCTAGTCTCAGTTCTGTGTCACCCAGAAAGAGACCTGTGACCGACAGGTTTAGAGTAGCCCACATTTCTACCATTATTTTCCAGATGGCATCTCATGACATTTTCTGTGTCCTATTGGACTTGCTTACCTTGTACCTCTGGTAGGCCTCTGGCAGAAGAAACTTTTCGTCTTATTTAATGTCTTAAAAACAAAGCAAAAGCCGGGCGGTGGTGGCGCACGCCTTTAATCCCAGCACTCGGGAGGCAGAGACAGGCGGATCTTTGTGAGTTCGAGACCAGCCTGGTCTACAAGAGCTAGTTCCAGCGCAGGCTCCAAAGCTACAGAGAAACCCTGTTTCGAAAAACCAAAAAAAAAAAAAAAAACCAAAAAAATAAACCCAGAGCCTAGACCAATGCCTCATATTTGTTAGTGACATCTGTGTGACATGCCACATCGTCATAGAGCCTCTTAGCAGTTTCCAGATTGTTTTATTTATTTTATTTTTCCTTATTTCTTGCCTTTTTTCCCCCAAAGGCATGGTCTCTATTATGGAGTCCTGGCTGTCATGGAACTCAAGAGATCCACTTATCTCTGTCTCCTGAGCAAACACGCCGGGCTGAGATTTAGGTTTTTCTGTCTTCCAGGTGGATATTTCTGATTCCCACTCCTCTACTTTGATTGCATCACAAACCAGAGTTATCATTTCACAACCTTTTGAGTCAGAGATTTTGCTCGGGTGGTACATGACTGATCCCTTTTAGGGGGGGGGGGTGGGACGGGGGGGGGGGGGGGGGGGGAGACAGTCTCTGCACACATAAAGGAATTCTTCCCTTATGTCCAGTTAAACACAGCTGCACTTAAACAGAAGCGCGGCTGGAATGAAGTAACTGCCGTAGCTGGAGAGACAGGTAAATTTTGCCAGGTGTGACTTTGGCCTTGAGAGGGTTGTAACCACCTGGAGTTGATTTTGAGTGAGACTCACCACTTCTGAGCCTTTGGCTAAGTCTGTCCTCAAGCTGTTTTAGCTTCCAAGATACAAGTTCAGGGTCATTCTGACTTTGGGTGGCTGGAACAGACTTTTAGCACCTGGGTTCCAATGTAAAGGAATCCTTTGGGAGCAACCCCAGGCCGTACCCACTTGTCTTTATATACTTGGCTATTTCTCAGTTTTATTTTTGCTTCTCATTGTAAAGCAGAACAGATAATATCTCAGGCCTAAAGAAATGTGCCTTGTCATTGATGGAAACCACCTGTTAATTGAGCAGATGAGACGCAGGCCTTCGGATTGTCCTCATTTGCATACCAAGGCCCAGCCTGACCTGGGTGGGGGTTTGTTATCCCGCCCTGGTCATCCATTGTTATATGTTCTTAGAAGTCAACTCTTGGCCAGCCTGTCACTACCCTTCAGTTTTATTATCTCATTTTCAGTGTTGCCTGGGGGACAGAGGACAAGTCACTTAAGCCGTTTAGGGAAGCAGGCCTCCCTTCCCGTAACTAAAAGGGAGTGCTGGTACACACAGACATTGCCTGCTGTGTGTTGTGAGTCCCCTCTTCCCACTTTCTATTTCTCAGTGGCGACAACGGATGCCGGAAAAGGCCCTGGCGGGCTAGTTGCAGAGACTGTTATGGAGCATTTTCAATACAAACCCCTTAGATTTTGTTTCATTTGTTAAATTATTTTATACAGTGAGGAAAAACCAGGGCGCCCTATACTGGGGAATTTCTTTTTTGTTTTAGGGAAATTTTTTACACCTGGATTGCCTACCTGCAGCGGTTTCATTTTTTTTTTTTTTTTTTGTAAGCAAACCAGTGCCTCTCCTAGGGAATTGGGCGTGACTCTGTGGGTGTGAGCCGCTGCAGGAAATGACCCTCTGTAAACAAAAGGATTATTTAAGGCCCATCCTGAGTCTTTGTGCTTTGAGAGGGTTGTGCGGAAAACCAGAACTTGGAATCCCGGCTTTAGCTCTTCTCCTGGAGAGAGCAGTGAGGGGAGTATCTGCCTGGTGAAGGGGCATCTATCTAGAGCACCCGTTCGTTCTCTGCCTTCCTAGTGCCACCACCATTAAATACAGTCCCTCGTGTTGTGGTGCCTCCCAACCATACAGTTATTTTTCTTGGTTCTTCATATGTGTAATTTTGCTGCTGTTATGAGTCGTAATATAAATACCAACCCCCAACGATATGCAAGCCCCAAAGGTGTTGGCCTGGGAGCCGCTGCTCTAGGGTCTAGTGCCAGAACACCAGGTAGCACCCGCTGTGAGAGCCCAAGAAAGAAAAGAGTGGGGCCTAGCAGCCCTCTAGGAGGGCAGGATTTCCTACCCCAAGGAGGGAAGAAAAGGCACGGGTTACCGGTTGTCCAGAGGTATACATACCCAGTGTGACATGTAGGTTGTTTACTCTGGTTTCTAGCTTTTGCCTAAAAAGCCCGTGGCCATCGGAATGCCGAGATGTGGGAAAGGCAGACAAAAGGGCTCTCGCCAAGTGTGTTGGTAAAGACATCCTCCCAGCAATAAGGAGGCTGAGGCAGGAGGTTGGCCGTGACTGTACGACCCTGTCCCTGTATAAATAAAGCCACATCCTTTTCTTAATCTGAAGAGACTGTCCCACAGTGGTGTCTGTACTAGTCTTTTTTTTTTTTTTAAAGATTTATTTATTTATGTATACAGTGTCCTGCCTGCAGGCCAGAAGAGGGCACCAGATCTGATTATAGATGGTTGTGAGCCACCATATGGTTTCTGGGAGTTGAACTCGGGACCTCTGGAAGAGCAGTCAGTGCTCTTAACCACTAAGCCATCTCTCCAGCCCCTAGATAGTCTTTAAGCTAACAATGAAACAATTTGTATTCAGTGGGTTCAGACCCTGGACCCCTCTACTTGAAAGTGACTAGTCATTCAGAGTCCATACAGTGGGGTTCTGGATTAGGGTACTAGCTAAGTAGTTGGGCCGTATCAGGATTTATTCATTTATTTATTTAGCCGGTACAAGTTCTTGCTGACTTGCTGCAATGAACTTTCTCCAGCACATTTTTTTTTTTTTAAAAGGAGAGCTCATCCCACTAGTAAGTGAAACACACATTTTGCTGAAAGTGGGCTTGTGTTTTTCTTAATTTTCGGCGGAAGAGGACAAGCATCTTTAGGGGATGTTTTTAGACTTGCTTTTTCAGCTGCTACCTTCGGAGGGCGAGCCGATAGGGTTTTGTGCACAGCCTGTGTGTGGGTGGAGTATTTATTCCCGAGCATCTAACAGTTAACACGGCCCTTTAAGGGCAGAGATAACACTAGAGCAACCATTCCGATCTCAGTTCTACAGGGTTTGATTTGTGTGCTAACCGTGCTGGGAAGCTCTGTATTTTAAATGTGGGGCCCTGTGCTGTTAAAAGAAAGGGAGCATTGGAAATTCAGTTCATAGGGGAAAGTTTTTCTCACTGATGAGAGCAGTGTTTGAAGTACTGAGACATTTCCCTAGTTTTCATGTTGTTCCTTGTCCCCCCGCCCCCAGGATTTTTCTAGTGGCGTCCCCAGTTGTCCTGGAACTTGCTTTGTAGATTACACTGGCCTTGAACTCACAGACGAGCGATGGCTCCCCCTGCCCCCCTAAAGGCACACCTTCATGCTCATCTTTAGGTTCCTTGCTTTGTCTGTTGTGTGAGGGATTGAACCCAAAGCAGATGTCACAGATATCTCATCTACCAACCTGTAAACCCAGGCCTTCATACATTTTAAAAACATTTAAGAAAGGTGAACTGTAAGCGAGGGCCCAGCGAAACCACCAAACCTGACCACTCCACAGGGAGACAGAAGGGTTTATTGGGGATCAAACACACCAGGCTGGGCAGGAGGAGGAGCAGAAATGTGGAGAAGCAGGCAGATTTTATGTGAGTCTGAGCTCATGAGCAGTTGCAACTGACCCGGAACTAGATACCCTCGTCAGGGTAGTTGTCCTTTGGGGTTGGATGAAGGGGAGGAGTTTTTGGTAAACAGAAACCCACCTTTATTAGGCTTGTTTACCTGATGACAGCCCTTCAGTTTACTGAGCCAAAGTCCCGTTTATGACAACAAGACCAGCTTTGGACCTAACAAAGGTGTATTTTGACCTGCATCTACTTGGAAGCGGCTGTACACCATGTACGTTTGGCGTATATGCTTTTTTGTTTTTGTTTTTTCAAGACAGGATTTCTCTGTGTAGCCTTGGCTGTCCTGGAACTCACTATAGAGACAGCTGGCCTCGAACTCAGAGTTCTCTGCCTCCCAAGTGCTGGGAGTAAAGGCACAAGTGACCCACCGCCTGGCTGCTTGTCTTTATCTTTTTTTTAATGCATTATTAACATGATTTTAACTTCTGGAAAGATGTATCACAGTAGCAGTGGGACCCACTCTCCAAGCTCCTTTGCCCCCTGTGCAAAATCCAGAGCAGAAGAATGAAGGTGGCACGCCAGTCACTCTGTGCATTGAGCATGGCACGTTGTCCTTGCAGGATGGAACAGAACAGTCACAGCAGCATGGGTCGCATGGGTTCCTTTGTAGGTGGTGCGTGTAGCATTTGGTTCTGTCAGTGCTGCAGTCTATAGCTCTGTACATCCCTGGAGTTATTGGTAAACCCAGCATCAAAATGAAAAGCCCTCCTTTAGGGATGCTTGTCTTTTCCATGTTTTTAGCTAATCTAAGGTAAGCAAGTGTCTTGCCCATTGTGGGGCCAGTGTCTATTGCCATTTGGTCATAGTGTGCCCTACCTGCTGACTCTGGGGAAAGAGAGGGAAAGAGACAGAGGCTGCCTTAAAAGGGAAGAAGAGTTGCTGTTGGGGTATGCTGTGAGCCTCTGATTTTGACAAATAAAGATTTGTCCTTGTTTGCTTGACTACTGATCTACACCTGAAGCCCCCATCCAGAATGTTTTAACCATTAGATGCCACACCTGTTTGTCCCCCAAAACCTCGTGGTGCTGTCCCTGGTTGGTTTTAGTCAGCCAGATTATCTGGGAAGAGGAACCTGTACAGGGAAATGCCTCTATCAGATTGGCATTAGTATGTATTAGTAAATGAGGGGGCCTGAACCCCTGGGGGCAGTGCCTTCCCTGATCAGGTGGTCCTGGGTGGTGTAAGGGCAAATCATAGTAAGCAGAATTCCTCCAGGATTCTACCTCAGTTCCAGTCTGGCTCCCTTTGTCTACAGCTGTGCCCTAGCCCATTCCTCCCTGCTTGTTTTTGGTTGTGTTTTACTGTGGCAGTGGGAACCTGGGCATGACAAAGGTTGCTTGGGTCTTTTGTAAACCACCGGTCACTGTTGGGCTTAGGTGAGTCACCTGTTAGTGTGACTTTGATAGAAATAAAAGCGGTCTCTTCTCACAGACAGGGAAAAGCAGACTGAGGTGCAGCTTGACCCAGCCTCTCCATTCAGTCTAGTGCTGGCTGGGAGTCTCTACAAACTTCACATTCATTCATTGCACTTGCCAAATTGAAATTGCACTCTATTCCCCGTAGAGCCTGCTGTAAATGCCCTCTCCACCTCCATACCGCTGAGTCAATTTCAGCCCTACAATGTAGAGAATTTCTCTTGCACTGGGATAAAGGGAAAGCCTCGAGGTAGTAGTGTCTCTTCCTAAACCCTTAGGAAGCACTCCAAGTGCCCCCTCCCCCCCCCCTTTGGTCTTTGTATAATAAGAATTTATAGGAATTACTTCCACACGTGAGCCACTATGAAGAAACATTCTGTGGATAGTTTTGGTTTTTTTTTTGTTTTGTTTTCTGAGACATGTTTCTCTGTGTTACAGCCCTAGCTGTCCCTGAACTGGCTCTGTAACCAGGCTGGCCTCGAACTGAAAGAGATCCTCCTGCCACTGCTGCCCAGTTTTTGTGGTTATTTTTGCTCTATAATTTATCTGATACGCAGGATTGACATTGTCAAGACCCAAAAGCCACTCATTCCTCATGTAATGAGACTTTGATTTCACTAAGAAATGTTTTTCTCTTATTGACAGATACATTGTTCTGTATTCTTCAACCCCATATGAAAATGGAGGAGGAAGGGAAAAAGAGAAAATTATAGAGTGGGCCAGGTGGCTTATACCTATAATCCCAGCCTTCCGGGAACTGAGACAGGAAGATTGGGAATCTGAGGCCAGCCTGGTCTATTTACGTGAAACCCTGTCTGAGGAGAAGAAAGACAGAATACCGCTTTAGACAGAACAGCACTTTAGGTTTGTCTACACACACATTTTTGTTTCATTTTGTTTTTTTGAGACAGGGTTTCCCTGTGTAACAGCTCTGGCTGTCTGCGAACTCACTTTGTATACCAGGCTGGCCTCTAATTCACAGAGATCCTCTTGTCCTGCCTCCCCAGTGCTGGGGTTAAAGTGTGCGCCACTACCGCCCAGTTCATGTGTACATTTTTAACAAATGAAATCTGAGTGTTTGGATTGCTTTTCATTTAACATAGAGGTGTGTTTATTACAGTGTCCAGCAGGCTGTAATAACACTTAATTCTAGCTGTGGGGGAACAGTGTCACAGCAGGGAATCTAGATATTCAAAGGAATGGAAGACAGGCTGCTGTCATCTCAGGCACAAGGAACTGGTTGTGTTTTGTCAGATTTTCTCCGCCTCCCCCCAACAGAATTTCTTTATTAGTCCTGGCTGTCCTGGAACTTGCTCTGGTAGACCAGGCTGGCCTCTGAATGAAAAGGAAAGGACATGAGTGCCCCTAGGTCTGGTAGAGGAGAAAGTTTGTTATAGATGTGTTGGAGAGCATAGCCAGAGGCAGGGACATCTGGAAGAGTCCAGAGTGGACATGACTAGGTTGAGCTGGGCCATGTTGGGAGAGGGGGAGTAGGAAGAGAGAATGGGAACCAGGTGCAGCAGCCAGGAGGCCAGAGGTAACCAGGATGTCTGGATTATATAGGAAAGAGCCTCTGGGGGAAGGGCAGCGCAGCCCTGGATTGGAAAGTTCAGGGTAGAGGGCAGGTATGTTGTGATCCAGACCTGTAACAGGAACAGAGAGATGCTGGGAGAACCTAGCAGCCAGGTCCTCTTCCATAGGTTAAATAGGTAGATACTTCAGTTGCTTGTCCCAGGTTTGAAACTTAACAGCCTCAAGCTCAGAGATCCATCTCCCTTGCCTTCAGACTCCTGGGATTAAAGGCATGGGCCACCAATGCCCAGCGTTTGCCAAATTTCTTAATTCACCTAGGACAGAGGCCCTTCCCTGTGCCTTTGGATTTTAGCTTGTCAACTTTCTTCAGCTCCTCTATCTGTGTGGAAGACCTTCCTCATCCATCTCCTTGGCCTGCTTCTTGGATATTCTAGGGGCTTCTTAAACAACATGGCACCTGATTTCAGACCCAGCAGGGACAGCTCTGTGGCCACTCTTCCAACTGCCCCCCCCCCCAAAAAAAAGAACCAGTTGGTGGCGCATGCCTTTAATCCCAGCATTGAGGAGGTAGAGGCTGGCGGATCTCCTGAGTTCCAGGTCAGCCAGGGCTACACAGAGAAACCCTGTCTCGAAAAACCAAAAAATCTTCAAACTGTGCCATAGCCTGAATATGCCCTAGAGTGTCTAGCTCACTCCTTATTTTTGGGCATTGACTTCTAGCCTTTTGGTGTAACTGGTTCTGTGTACACTCCTACTTAAAACTGTGCCTATGCTCTTAAGTGACTTCCTTAGCTTGAAGTCTTTGAGATGGAATTTCTGGGTCAAAGAGCATGCATTTTTGTAAAGACATTTGATGTTTACTCTCAAGTGTTCTCTTGAAATGCAGCGTCGGGTACTCCCACCAAGAGCATCACAGGCCCGGTTTCCTGCATCCCCTGCCCCTGAAACTTAAAGGGCCATCCTAAACCGTCCCTGTCACATCGTGTTTGTTCTGTGACTCCTGGTCCATGTTCCCCCTGCTCATGATTGATGTGCAGCACCTCGTTGTGACGTGTGCTTTTTCTCCCCAGCCCCCTCTCAAAGCTTCTAACACTGTAGCAGGTACCACCTCAGCTAGCGCATTAGCCTGTAATTTCTGTGATGTGTTTTACTGGCTGCTCATGTGTGCTGATGGGCGGTTCTGCTGTGCAATGTATGTGTGGCATTCCTTTTTAAACTTTGATGTACATATATGGGTGTTTTGCCGGAACGTATGTTTCTTAGGGGTCTGTTGCTGTGAAGAGACTCTATGGCTGCAGCAACTCTTATAACTGAAAACATTTATTTTTTTATTTATTTACTTATTTCTATTTTTACCTTATGTGTGTCGGTGTTTTGCCTACATGTATGTCTGTGTGAGGGTGTTAGATCTTGGAGTTACAGACAGTTGTTAGTTGTCATGTGGGTGCTGGGAATTGAACCCAGGTCCTCTGGAAGAGCAGTCAGTGCTCTTAGTCACTGAGCCATCTCTCCAGTCTGAAATGAAAACGTTTAATTGGGGTGGCTCGCTACAGTTTCAGAGGTTCAGTCCATTATCATCATGGCAGCATGCAGGCAGACAGGGTGCTGGAGAAGTAGCTGAGAGTCCTACGTCTTGTAGGCAACAGGAAGTCAACTGAGACCCTGGATGGTATCCTGAGCATAGGAAATTTCAATGTTTGCCCCCACAGTGACACACTTCCTCCAATAAGGCCATGTCTACCTCAACAAAACCACATCTCCTAATAGCGCCACTCCCTGTGAGGTTATGGGGACCAATTACATTCAAACTACCATAGTGTGTCTGTGCACCACATGTGTGCCTGGTACCCCTAGAGGTCAGAAGAAACAAACCATAGCATCCTCTGGACTTGGTACAGGCAGGTGTGGGATGCCATGAGGGTGCTGGCGGGGCTGGGGGTCAGGTTCTCTCTACATAGCTATGACCGTCCTGGAACTCTGTAGACAGGTTGACCTTAATGTCACAGACATCTTCCTGCCTCTGCCTCCTTAGTGCTAGATTAAAGGTGTGCCTGCCGCTGGCTCTCGCGCAGCATTGCTTGACTCACCCCCAGCGTTTGTCGGGTAAGCTCATGACACCTCCACCGAGGCACACTGTAACCATACTGGTTTATATCTCAGCATGGACATGTCTCAGGACCCGTGGGTTTGTCCTGGATCTTTTTATTTTCCAGTCACATGGTTGGTTTGCTCTTGGGTAGAGGACAGAGACAGTAGTAGATATTTCTGGTCAGTGTGACCTACAGCTAGTCAGTTTGACACCTGGAAGGAGGAGCTTTTTATTTTTTTATTTTTTTTCTTTTTTGAAAAAGGGTTTCTCAGTGTAACAACCCTAGCTGTCCTAGAATTAGCTCTGTAGACTAGGTTGGCCTCGAACTCACAGAGATTCACCAGCCTCTGCCTCCTGAGTGCTGGGGCTTAAAGGCGTGTTTAAAAGTTTTATGTGTATTGGTGTTTTGCCTGCATGCGTGTCTGTGTGAAGGTCTCGGATCCCTTGGAACTGGAGTTAAAGACAGTTGTGAGCTGCCATGTGGGTTCTGGGAATTAAACCTGGGTCCTCAAGAAAAACAGCCAATGCTCTTAACCCCTGAGCCATCTCTTTAGCCCTAAAGGAGCTTATATTTAAATAGCAATGCCTTGCATTGGGATTGATCATGGTGTGCATGTGCTTAAGAAAATTCCCTTTCAGCCTCTCCACGTGAGGAGAGGGGGAGACTTGGAGCCCTTGTGTGGAAGCAGCCATAGGGATTCCTAAGCCACTGGGGTGCTCTTGTGCTCCCAGTAGGAGCTGTCATGAAGATGCCCACAGCATACCAAGAGCCAAACATTGCCTGAGGAGTGTAGCTCAGGTCTCCTCTTGTAGGCAGGGCAGCCGTCATTAACCCCAGCCCACAGGCCTCCTTAATTGTTCCCAGAGCCATTCTGTGGAGCACACCCTCCGCAAAGCCGGCACACATGTTGTTGGAGTGAGAGTCCAGGAAATAGGCAGATGTAATGGAAACCTCTGTCTTGACTCATCCTGCCTGTTGTGGGAGTGGAATTCGCCCCGCTTTCGGCATTTTCTGCTCTTAACACGTATTTGAATGTGAATTCCTATTGAGTTCGTGAAGCAACTGAGTTCTTATGCACCCTGGCACCTTCCTCAGAGTAACTAGAAGCTCTTTGGCAAATAAGTGCATGCCTTATTTTCTGGAAGTCCTTGATTCAGGTTGACAGGTGGCGAAGAGAACATTGATTAGTGGGGAGGCCAAATGATTCCCCTGGGGTGCAGGAATGGTATTTTGCTGAAGACAGCCAGCCAGCCAGTCATTGCTGTCTTGGCCTTTCTGAGGATGTAGAGGTAGTTGGTGAGTGAGACACTGTATTCCTGCCTAGTTGGAAGGACCCCCATGAACTCAGGAAAGGGTAGGATAATGACTTGAGATCAGAGGAGATTGAGAAATGCAAATGAAATGGATTTAGAAATAGAGGGAAGTGAGTGAAAACGACTTTGTGGAAGAAGTGTGGGCTTTTGGGAGATGAAGA
>JAQHUG010000072.1:5954684-5989194 GCA_028555095.1 Dicrostonyx torquatus
TAGAAACAAGATCTCAGGTAGCCCAGTCTGGGCTTAAACTTGGTAAGTCGCCAGTGATGAACTTGAGCATCAGATGTGATGTGTGCTACCATATTGAGTATGCAGCCCAGGACTCTACCCACTGGGCTACATTCCCAGCTGGCTGTTGAATAATCCTTAGCATACGAATAGAGTGGTGTAAAAAGTCTTCACTAGCCTGGCGGTGGTGGCGCACGCCTTTAATCCCAGCACTGGGAGCGAGCGGATCTTTGTGAGTTCGAGACCAGCCTGATCTACAAGAGCTAGTTCCAGGACAGGCTCCAAAGCCACAGAGAAACCCTGTCTCAAAAAAACCAATAAATAAATAAACAAACAAACAAATAAATAGTCTTCACTGATGTTTGATTGTCTTAGTTTTTTTCCTGTTGCTGTGATAAATATTCTAACTAAAGCAGTTTAAGGGAGAAAGGGCTTATTTTATTATTTTATTTAGCTCATGGTTCCAGATTCTGATCACTGCAGAGAAAGGGCTTATTTTATTTAGCTCATAGTTCCAGATTCTGATCACTGCAGGGAAGCCAAGGCTTAAAGCAGCTGGGTGGATCCCATCCACAGTAGGAAAGTGGGGAAGCTGAGTGCATGAGCTCTTCAGCCCTGCTCCCTTCACCCCCCCCCTTTTACAGTCCCGGACAAGCCAGGGAATGGAGCCACCCACATGGGCAGGTCTTGCCACCCCAGTTAATGCAATTAAGATAGTCCTCCTTGGGCATCTCCAGAGTCCCATCTTCCAGGTGGTTCTAGAATTTGTCAAGGGGATGTTTATTTTGCTCACTTATTCTTCTGTTGAGGAAGTGTGCTGTCGCCCTTTGTGGGGTGGGGGTAGTTATTGCAAAGCCATTTGACACCTGACCTCCTACTCCCTGGATTTCTAAGGCCTGGTGTGCCGTCATTTACATTTTTATCTGTTCCCATCTACCTGTGGGGTGTTCTTAGTTTGTGGGGCTCACTCCCCCGTAGGACTGCCGCTGGGTACTGAGTTAGCTTGCTCTTTGTGCTGTCTGCTGCTTTGACTTAACCCTTTCATGTCTGTGCTATGGTTGGACGAACTTGGGTCTGCCCCCCAAAGTTCATGTGCTGGAGGCCTCAGCTTCAGTGTGGTGGATCTTTAGAGGTGGGGTGTAGGTCTTGGGTCCCTCCTGGACGGAGTTAATCCACGGTAGTTCCCCATGGCTGGTGTGATGGTGGCAGTCTCCTGTTCCAGCACCCGTTCTACGGTCCATGTTGTGAAGCCGCTGGGGCTCACACACACCAAGCCTCCTGCAAGTTGCTCAGTCCCATAAATGTCTGTCATTTGGGCTCAGGCTGGCCTTGAACTCCTGATCCTCCTCCCCCTTTTCTAACTTCCTGCTTGCTAGGATTGCAGGCTATTGCACTTGGCTTATTTTTGAAATATGTAATCGTTGCTCTTATTTATAACATCCGACTTCAAGATATCCTATAGATTCTCAAAATTCTTTAACAATCATAACTCATTCTGAAGGCGTCTCATGTTAAAAGTTTAATGAAGCCACTTCATCTTCCCCTGTGTTGTCTCCTCCTCTTCCTTTACCCCTTCCCCACCTTAGTCTATTTGTGAAGTCCTGAAACTCAGGTTGGCCTTGAACTCACAGAGATCTCCTGTGATGTCTTCTTGAATTGTTGGGATTACAGGTGGGCGCCACACCCAGCTTGCTTATTTATTCTTTTTTTTTTTTTTTTTTGCTGGCATTGTAATCATAGTTGCTAAGTTTATTTCCCCAAAGGAGAAAGCACATTTCACACCCTTTCGGGTATCTCCGCCAGACAGGGCCTCACTCTTCTCCTAGACTGCTCAAGTGGGAGGCTCAGTTATTTTAAGGCTTGGAATCTTGTGGGGACTCTGTGGGAGATAGGAGACGGAGGGGGAGCCTGTTCCTCACTTACTGTCAAAATTGAGAAATAACTCTCCGCCCTCCCGTTCATTATGCTTGTCTGGCCCGGAGCCAGGTGCCCAAGGAAGGTGGCCAGCTCCCCTCCCACCTTACTATAAGTAACTGTAGTTAATCAGGGATCCATCCCCACCCCCTCTTTCAGAATGATAGCATAGCTGGCCCAGGACACCATGAGAATGAATGAGTTAATATTTGCGGAGGCCTCTGGAAATGTTAAGTACTCTCTGGTGCTCTTATCTGCTCTCTAGCCCGATTTCCTTATAAGGCTGTCCCCTGGGCTGAGGACCTGAAGTGCCGAGCCACCCCAGAGCCGCCACCCCAGAGCCGGGATGGCTATGGCAGTTCATGACAATGTTCCCGGAATGGGCTCAGATTTCCTATTTTAATACTAGTGATACCACATCTTGCTAATTGTTAGTGTTGGGCTCACAAGTATGTTCCCCCGAGTTTTACAGCATCTATATTTAGCACCCCATCTTCATGATTTTTGTCCTCCCAAGACCAAGTATAGTAAAATCCGTTGGAATAGAAGTGTTAGTCAAAGTTCTTCAATTTTCTTTTCCTGGAAAGATAGGCCACTTATCCCAAGAATTACTTAGTAAGCTTAGTCTTAAAAATACCCTTTCAAGGAAAAAAAAAAGACATTCCTCAATAGTGTTTCATGTATTTGTCCAAATCAATAAATTAGTATGCACAAATATGTTTTTAGTGGTGCGGCTTATTTTAGTTGGTAGCGTGCTTGTGTAGAATGCTCACAGCCTTGGGTTTAATCCCCAGCAAAGCAGCAACATCAGTAACGGGTGCACCGCTGTAATTCCAGGTACATTCAGAGTTCCAGGAATGCCTGCCTCTGTCGGTGTCTCCCATCTCCACCCCAGTTACTGGTTGGAGCTGAGGGCTGTCTTTGAACTTCTGATGCTCCGCCTCCGCCTACTGACCCCTAGGCCACCACACTGCCTGTAGATGGTGTTGGTGACTGGACCCAGGGTTTTGTGCACATCCAGGCACACACTCTACCAGCTGACCTGTATCCTCCGCCCTTGAATGTAGACTGTTATAAAAGGGTGTTCACTTTCTTTCCTAGAGGCAGGCATCTCTTTTCAGAAAATAGTATGTGAATGTAGAGACTGACAGCTTTTTCTCTTGGTTGTCAGCGTATGATAGAGATCTGTACTGCCACTGGCTTTTGAGCAGGAAAAGCCTAAGTACAAAGTGCCTTTGTCCCGCCCCTTCTCTCGAGCTGAGGCTGGGACTTCCGGTATGGGAGGTATCTGCTTCTTGTGTGTGTGCTTGTGCATGTGTTTGCACACGCAGAGCACAGCTCTCTTTAGGTGCAGCCTATCTTAGTACAGGGTCTCTTACTAGCCCTGACTGTCCAGTGAGCTTCTTCTTCTTCTTCTTTTTTTTTTTTTTGAAACAGGGTTTTTCTGTGTAGCCCAGGCTGTCGTAGAACTCACTCTGTGGACCAGGCTGTGACACTGGGTATTTTATTTTTTATTTTTGGTTGACTTGACTTTTTTGCCATAGGTCCTCATGCTGTCATTTCTTCTTCTCTTCCCTCTTTTTTTTTTTTAACTTTATTTTTATGTGCATTAATGTGACAGTTTCAGATCCCCTGGAACTGGAGTTACGGTTGTGATTGGTCATGTGGTTGCTGGGAATTAAGCATGGGTCCTCTGGAAGAGTAGCCAATGCTCCTAACCCTTGAGCCATCTCTCCAGCTCCCTTGCATTTTTGTTTTAAAGCTACAGTACTTCAATTGGCATTGTTCTAATTGATCCCCGACATCAACATTTGAATATGTGGACTTACAAGTGGCAAGGGTGGCAGATAGGCTGTTATGGACGCTGTTACAGGTGAATGCTGATAAATACTTCATAAGTAGAAGAGGGCCAAGGGTTTGCAGGAGATAGACTATTGTTTCTTAGATTCTTGTTGACTTTAGGATATTTTATCACCCCTTTGCCCACCCTTTATTTTTTTTATTGTTGGCCAGAACAACAGACTCGTTGTTGGATTGTTGGCTACTCTGTAGGCTGTCTCAGTGGCCACTGGTATTTCCATTAATGACACACATCTGTTTACTGGGACAAGTAGCTCGTCATACTTCGAGGCGAAGAATAAATAGTTTTGATGAGCCTTGGACCTTTTGTATCTGAGTAAATGGTTTCAGGCCATCACTTGTTTATAGGAAATGGTTCAGAGTTGACGAACTTTGGCCTGGGTAGTGGTGGGCAGTGGGACAAACTGGGCAGGACCTGCTTCTGGTTAGCTCATTTGATTAGAACAGTATGCTAATGAACTCAAGGTCACTGGGCCAACTGTGTGCGGGTCAGCTAACCCTGCTGGGATTCCAGACCTTGGCCCAGAGGCTGGGCAATGTGTGTCATTGGTCACGAGGCAGGGGCAGTGGATATGTGAGTGCGAACCCATCCACAGACCCTGGAAAAGAGTTTAAAACATATGCTGTGTGCTTGGTGTACTGTTTGTGGCTCTTTAATTTATGAAGGAACCATAACAAAGGCTTTGCATAATAAATGACAACATTGAGAAGCCTGGGGAAGCATGAGGAAGGAACTTCTCATGAGGAATAAACTTACTGTTTATTCTGGTGCTGACAGAGGTTACATTTTGGATTTTCCATCCTTGCCGTCACTTGGCTTCTGTGTACCTACTCAGCTGACTTTCTTCCTCCCAGCCACCCCTTCACGCTCCTTGCCGTCCTTTCCCCTGGATCTCTTAGCTGTCTGTCCTGCACGTCTTCATATCTCTTACCCTGGACCCCCAGCCTGTGGCATCTTTGTCTCAGACTCTGTCCCGAGAGCTCCAGATTAAAGCGCTCACACCTCTGTCCATCACCACCTCCATCCAGAGGAATGTCTCCCTGTCACCTCAAATCTGTAGAACTAATCTCCTTTGTCCCTCTTTCTAGAACCCTCTCTCCCATGTCCTCCTCTACAGAAGTCTTCCTTCATCCAGTTTTCTATCTCGTGTCTCTCCTTTGTTAACCCATCCTTGGACTTCACTGCTCCCCAGCATCTTACAGATCTGTTCATGTAACACGATTTTCCTGCCCCCAGACCTGCCGCCTTCCTTCAGGCTTCCTCACAAGGGCAACAAAAATGCAAACGGGTTGTCATTCTTAGACTGTTTCCGGGCCAGAGAGCTCTTCTTATGGCTCCTTTCCTTGCTTTACTCAGAGCAAAACTCATGCCCAGAGGAAGGACATCCTGGTTGGTTTGTTTTTGCAGAGCTGGGGATCAAACCTGAGGCCTCTCGCGTGTTAGGAGGAGTCTATTGCTGGTGCCCCCGGACATCCTGATTTCCTGATCGGAACTACATTCTGAGGTTGTACAGTTTGCCTTCTTTGTGCTAGTCTTTTTTTTCCTTTTAGTTTCCAAAGTTTTTTTAAACAATTTTTTTTTGCATGCTAATCCCAGCAGTTCCCCCTCCCTCATGTTAGTTTTAAAATATCCTTGTACAGGACTAAATTTTAGTGAAATACAATGGGTCTCCTTTAGCAGCCAAGCTAGCTATGTTACATTGCAATTTGGGATTTTCAGAATTGGGAAATCCCTGTGAGCCAGGATATAGAGTGTTTATTCCGGATGTACTAGTGACTTGGGAGTTGGGAGAGTGGCAGCTAGCCTAGCCATGCCCCCTGCTGCTTCTGGAGTTCCTTTGGGATCCTCCAGGCTACATAAACAATGATAAAGGGTAGGAGGCTTCCACTAGTGGAGTTAGCATTAACCCCTGATGCTTGGTGGACTCAGAGATGCTTTCTGCTCTCCCGGTTTGGTGAGGGACAGAGAGATACAGTATGTCAGATCTTTTAGTTACTTATGATCACTGAAGAGTTTGCTGGTATGGTCAGGTACTCCTTTCATAAAAGCAAAATAATCTATCAACATGACTGTGTTTACTGGACTCAAGCTACAGGATGTCATCTGCTTTTTTTCTTACTGGCTTCCCTGTTTAGTTCCCGGTAACTGCTGGGGTCTATGGTTGCTTCCGCAGAGACCCGCTTCCAAAAAGCTAAAAACGACGCCAACAAACCAAACTTACGGATACCACAACAGCTTGCTTTTTCTTTCACTAAAAAAAAAATAAAAAGATGAGACATCAGTGGTGTCTTGTAATCTCAGTGCTTGGGATGCTGAGGCAGGAGGATCTCCTAGTTCAAGGCCAACCTAGCTAATATGAGTTGAAGATCAACCTGGACTAGACCAGTCCCTGGTTTTAAAAGCCAGAATACTGACAGTAGCAGCAAATAGATGATTATTTATTCATTTTCCCTAGTCCTGACTGCCTAACCTGTGTAGCCCAGGCTAACCTGTAGCTCACCCTTGTTCTACCTCAGCCCAAGTATTGGGATTACAGGTGTGTGCCACCAACTGAGCTTTTAGGTTTTGACTTGAGTCTTAGATTACATATGTTGTGATAATACAGCTGTAGTTCATTTGTTGGTTATTAAACTAGTTTTATGTGTAATAGTTTTTTTGCCTGCATTGTATGTCTGCTCACCATGTGTGTGCCTGGTTCCCATGGAAGCCAGAAAAGGGCGTCAGATCCCCCTAAGACTAGAGTTATGCTTTCTTTGTTTTGTTTGTTTTTGGAGACAGGGTTTCTCTGTGTAGTCCTTTGTCCTGAAACTTGCTTTGTAGAGCAGGCTGGCTTCGAACACACAGAGATCCACCTGCCTCTGCCTCCCAAATGTGGGGATTAAAGGCGTGCGCCACCACTGCCCAGCTTTGCTATTTGTTCTTTATAATTTACTCTATCCTTAGGATTTGATCTAACGGCACTTGTACATAAAGCCACCATTTTTTTTTTTTAAAGAGCAGTGGAAAAGGGACTTTTCTTGCTCTGTATTCAAACTCATTTCATGCTCTTGATTTTAAAAAAGACAAAATCACCAGATGAGAGGAATGATATGGTTAAGACCACACTGAGACATTTTTAACTTATAGTTTCTGGATTGATTAAATGTAGCTCTAACTTGTAGCAAGGCTGAATCGCGTCTGGCGATTTCTCATTACCAATTAGAGAGATTGTAGGGAAAACGATTTGTGTGGGGAATCCGCACACTCATTAGGCTTGAGCTGCAGGCAGAAGAAGAAAGAGAAGCTTATGTAAATCCAGCCAGCTAGTCATGTCCTCTGTCCCCTGTCCCCATGAATACTTCCTTTCTTAGAGGAGGAGAGTTCAGAGTTGGCGGGAAGGGAAGAGGGTCCCCAGAGCCCAGATGAGAGCATATTAGAAAGTCAGATCAGCTTGTCACTCCTTAGTATTTCAGGGACTCTGTGAAATGTGTATGTGTGTGTGTGTACATATAGGTTTTGGAGGACATTGTTGGGGAGTCTGTTCTGTCTTCACCAAGAGACCTGGACCAACCCGAGGCCTCAGTTAGCCTTGGTGGCAAGCACCTTTCTCCACCTGCAGAGCCATCTTTCTAGCTGGCCTTCTGCTGAATTGTGAAGAAAACAAAGACAAAGGGTAGAGATAAGGAGATCTGGAGTCTGTGTGTAACTACTTGCAGGAAGGTTTGGCAAAGTTAGTTGGCTTGCCTTAGGGCATGTGTGTGTTCCTTGTGTGAGCTGGCTGGCACACAAGAAGCAGAACGTTTGGTTGGGCATCTGACTGGAGCTAAGGGGGAAAGCATGTTTAATCACATACAGCCCAGCTTCCCGACACCAAGGAACTTGTCACGGGGCATCAGCAACCAGGCCGATTCAGCTGAAGCACAGGACAGGCAAATCTGCAGTGGTCCGTGTTCTCTGTAAATTTCTCAACTTTTATGTTGTTACTTTCGGGAATTTTCTACAGGTTTTTGTTCAAATCGACTTTTCTTTAACCTTCAACTTCAAATGTTTGTATCCAGACTTTCACGTGTGTATTAGTTATCGTACATTTGAAAGTCCGTCTCTTTTAGGTACATACTGTATGCCCTCAGACATGGTGGACCAGCAAGGTGGACGGTGTCACCCAAGTTTGAGAAAGGTGAAGTGCGTGAAGTCATTCCAGGTGGGAGACTGAGGGACGTTCAGTTACGGTTGAGTGAGGTGGGTAGGGTCGCCTGCTGTTGCTTCGTACACACTGATCTGGGCTTTGTTTAGGCGTGAGCTGCCCTCTGCACTTCTCTGTAGGGGCCTCATAGGATTGCAGAGAAAGCAACATTATTTATTTATTTGGATTTTTTGAGACAACAGGGTTTCTCTGTAGCTTTGGAGCCTGTCCTGGAACTAGCTCTTGTAGACTAGGCTGGCCTTGAACTCACAAAGATCCGCCTGCCTCCTGAGTGCTGCTCGGGTTAAAGGCATGCGCCACCATTGCCCAGCTTTTTTTTTTTTTTTTTTTAACTGAGCACATTTAACTCTTCTTTCTATCTATCTATCTATCTATCTATCTATCTATCTATCTATCTATCTATAATCTAAATAGTTTCTTTACTCCTTTTCAAAAATCTTTCCTCTTATTTGTTAGCACACAAAAGCCACAGGGCAAAATATGTAACAAATATACCTTCTTGAACAAAATTGGACGGTTGGGTAGATAGTTCTTTGGCACAGCTCTGCCTTAACAAAGCCCTTAGGCTCAGTCTTTCTGGGGTGGATAACCCCCAATTTCATTTTGAATGGTGGTAAGTGAATGTGCTCTAGGTAAAATAACGTTTTCAATAAATACCTGTTTAGGTCTGCCATTTGTGTCCAAGTAACTCAGTAAGCAAGTTGAGAATGCTTTCTAATTTACACTGTTTATGAGGGTTCTCTGTTCATCTCAGCCATCCAAGGAGGGGTGAGGACCAGCATCTGGCTCCAGGTCTCTCTGAACAGTACAGTGTTTCTTTGCTACAGGATGCAGGCTCAGACCTCCCGCACCATGTCAGCTGGACACTTTGGGTATTGAATCAAGCCTGCTGTATCTTGATGGCCTCCTTGACCAGCTCCCTTTCCAGCAGTCTCCGGCTCCACAGGCTCTTTTTATTTTTGTCTGTTGGAGATGGAGATCTAGAATCAGACATCTGTAATACTTGGCCCTTATCTGTTTCCATCACCTTGTGGGTATTTATAGGTTACCAGTTCTGCATTCTGCATTTGTTTGAAGACCTGTCTGGCAAGACTTGGCACTTCTTTCTTCTTTGTGTGTGCAGGGCCTGGTTGCCTAGCTACCTCGGAGGGGACCCGGTCAGGACTGGTGTGTGGAAAAGGGGAAACAGGAGAAACTGCAGTTAGGCCTGTCCATCACAGCACTTAGGGCCATCTACTGTGGCAGGAAGGCCACTTGTTTACGTTTCTGCCTCCTTGATCCTGTCTTTGTCCTTTCTTACTGTTTTTCAGTTCTCTTATGTCTTAAGCCTACTGTGACCACCCGAACCAAAGAGTCTGGGTGAAGGAATTTCTGAACAAGTTAAGCTTAGTTTAGGTTCTTCTGAGATACGCTGTGGATGAATCGGTTGGGAAGAGATAAGATGCTTTGGGGAAGAAGAGTGCAGTGCTAAGGGGCTTAGGGTCTGTATTCAGACAGTGCAGACAAGCCCTCTGTGGTCTGCAGGACCTTTACAGTCCATTAGCTTTGGTTTGGCACCTGCTTTCCTGTGTGGGCTGCTGTCTGCCAGCTGTTACCTGCCTTATCCACATGAAGTCGGTCCCAAGACCACCCCCCCCCCCCGTGGGTATCTGAGACTGCGGGTCGTGCCTGTTTATTTGCATTTTCTTGGTTTAATGTGAGGTCAGAAGACACGTAATGCAAAGAAAATAGGTTTATTTAGCTCAGTTTTGTAGGTGCAATGGTACTGACCTCTATTTGGATCTGGTGAAGGAAGCCAGAGAACCAGGGAAATGCCAGCTGGGCTTGCTTGTATAGGACAGTGCACTCAAGCCCTCTCCCCCACCCAGTATTTAGAGTGAGCATGCGTGGGTGGGTGGTGGGTGGGTGCATACTTTAGAGCCCCCTGGAGATGGCATGACAGGTAGTTCAGAGCCTGCTGACTGGTGTAGGAACTCAGCTCCCATCCTCTGAAAGGACAGGGGTTTTTTTTGTTTTGTTTTTTTGTTTTGCTTTCCAAGACAGGGTTTCTCTGTAGCTTTTGGAGCCTGTCCTGGAACTAGCTCTTATAGACCAGGCTGGCCTCAAACTCACAAAGATCCGCCTGCCTCTGCCTCCCGAGTGCTGGGGTTAAAGGCATGCGCCACCACTGCCTGGCCAGAAAGGGCAGTCTTAACCAGTGAGTATCTCTCTCGCTCCAGTACTTACTGTTGAATTTACACTTCAGGCATACAGTGATCTTTATTTCACAGTTAGGATAAAATGGTACCTAAAATATTTAACCTTTTCCCCGAAAAGGGCTCCGGGGCTTCTCTGGCATATACCTCCTTTTGTCCTTCTCTGGAGCATGAGGGAGGAGGCATCATGGTACCCTGGCTGTCAGCGCAGTACTTGATGGCTGTCTCACAAAAGATGGGTTATTGCAGACAGCAATCTGCGGGTTGGACAAGGGATGATTCACATCCTGGGTGAAGTTTCATCAGGACACTCAGAATAACATGCAACTCAAAACTTGTGGCTTGTTTGTTTCTGGAATTTTCCATAGGTTACTGTAGCTATCAAACGGGTGAAAGTGAAACCTGCTCTCACTGCTGTTGGGTCAGAGAGGGGAACTACTTAGTTTCCTTGAGGCCAGTTGGACAAATTAGTAGTAACAACATAATTTATGGCTGAATTCCAATTATATCACTAATTACAAAGATCCTATCCTGCTAGAATTTGAATAATGGAGTCAGAAGTGGGAAGCCACTGCTGTTCCTTATGGAAGAGGGCTAAGACAGGAAATGAAGATGGTTGTGGGGAGAAGTCTGTAAACCCAGCTTCTGTGAAATCAGAACCATCATTGTAACCTAGAGTGTCTCAAGGAGGTTAGGTTGATTTCTAGGTGATGTGGGATTCCTGTCTGTATGTGTGAATACCATTGGTTAATAAAGAAACAGGCTTGGCCTGATAGGGTAGAATAGAGCTAGGCGGGGAAAACTAAACTGAATGCTGGGAGAAAGGAGGCAGAGGCAGAGAGAAGCCATGGAGCCCCGCTGGAGACAGATGCCAGAATATTATCCGGTAAGCCACAGCTTCGTGGCGATACACAGATTAGTAGAAATGGGTTAAATTAAGATGTAAAAGATAGCCAACAAGAAGTTAGAGCTAATAGGCCAAGCAGTGATTTAATAGAGTTTTCGTGTGGTTTTTTTTTCGGGAGTCTGGGTGGCCGGGAAATGAACAAGCGGCCTCCCACAACAGCTGGGTGTGACCGTTGTTGTGTCATCTTTTACGCTTTGGTTTTTTGAGGCAGGGTTTCTCTGTGTAGCCCTGGCTGTCCTGGAACTCGCTCTGTAGACCAGGCTGGCCTCAAACTCACAAGAGATCTGCCTGCCTCTGCCTCCCAAGTGCTGGGATTAAAGGCGTGCGCCACCACCGCCTGGCTCATCATTTACTCTTTAGGGGGCCTACCACCCAGCTCCCAAATGAATTACACACAGAGGCTTGTTATTACTTATGAATGCCCAGCCTTACCTTGGCTTTTTTCTCGTCAGCTTTTCTTATTTTATATTAACCTGTCTACCTTTTCCCTCCAGGCTTTTATCTTTCTTTCTTCTGTATATCTTGCCTCTTTTCTCACTCAGTGGGTGGCTTAATGTCCTCCTTTCCTTGTTCTCATGCTCCTTTTTTCTCTTCCCTGCCCAGATTTTGCTTTTATTTATAATCCCTGCCTGCTAATACCACCTATCCTTTCTCCTGCCTCGCTATTGGGCATTCAGCTCTTTATTAGGCTTCACAGGTGTTTAGACAGGCAAAGAACCACAGCTTCACAGAGTTAAGCAAATGCAGCGTAAACAAAAGTCACACACCTGAAAATAATATTCCCTAACAGTCTGTAGCGCTGGCTGGGAAGCTTTTTAGAAAAGCATTCTGAAGCTGGGTGGTGGTGGCACACGCCTTTAATCCCAGCACTCGGGAGGCAGAGGCAGGAGGATCTCTGTGAGTTCAAGGCCAGCCTGGTCTACAAGAGCTAGTTCCAGGACAGGCTCTAAAGCTACAGTGAAACCCCTGTCGAAAAACCAAAAAAAAAAAAAAAAAAAGCATTCTGAGTGTTTTTTGTCTGTGTCTGTGCAACACATGCATGCAGTGCCCACAGAGGCCGAAAGAGGGCTCACGGGCTCGTATGGACCATTGTGAGCTGCCCTGTGGGTGCTGGGAACTGAATAAGGGTTTGGAACTGCAGAGCCACCTCCCCAGCCTCCTGACTGGTAACTGTTAGCCTCTCTAAACATCATTTTTTCCTTTTGTGAGAAAACAATAGCGTCAGTGCCTACCGTGTGGAGTTGGGATGATTAAGGGAAATATCTGTGTAAAACACTTTGCATCCTTGTGTGGTACAGAAACTGGGGGGGGGGGACCCCCAATAACTCTTCCAAATGTTCCAACACAGAGAGAACCCAGCTCCTATGTGGTAATTTAAAGCCCTGGGAAAGCAATTAATGCGCAGGAACGGATTCCTCGTTTGCTGTGTCCTTGAATCATGAGCACTGTGTTTCCAAACTTGACGCTCCTTTTACTTTTCAGCTGAAAAACAAACATCCAGGCTAATGCTTAATCATTAAATATTAACTCTTAGGGCCAGTGAGATTGGTCAGTAGGTGGAAGTGCTTGCTCTGTGGGCCTGACAGCCTCAGTTCAGTCCCCAGGACCCACAGAGGAAGGAAGAACCAACTCCCAAAAGTTGTCCTCTGACTGACTTTCACCCTCGTGGTGTGGAGTGCACACAGTAATAATAAAATAATGATTTCAGCTTCTTATTACTTCATAGAAATCAGTGTCTTCAAAGGGTTTTAACATCCTCAGAGCTTTTCAGCTTATATTGGTTTCCTGATTTTTTTTTTTTTAAACGATACCTTTCCTAAGGCGGGTGTGGTGGCAGATTCCTGAGTTTGAGGCTAGCCTGGTCTACAGAGCAAGTTCCAGGACAGCCACAGTGATGTAGAAATGACCCTGTTTCAAAAACCAAAACAACCAAACAAAAATATAAAAAAGAAAGAAAATGAGGCTGGAGAGATAGCTCAGCAGGGTGTTAGCTCAGTTCCGGTCACAGCCCCAGGGGAGCTGACACTCTCTTCTGGTTCCCCTGTGCGCTTTACTGTCCCATATGAACCCACACTTTGATATACACTTCCACATAGTTGAAAATAAGCCCTTTTTAAGAAAGAAAAAAATGTGCATAGTTTCTGAGTCTGAACATTACACGCACACAGATGTGTGGCTTTCACATCATATAACGAAAACATTTTAAGTTGCATCAGCCTAAAGCTAGGACCATCTGTACTTAACAGTTTTTGCTCACACAGAACTATTTTGCATTTTAAAGTCTGCCCGAAGTGAACATCCATAGGGATGAAATACACAGACTCAGAGGTTAATCACCTCAGGGGGCAGACCCTGCATTTCTGGGCACCAGTAGCCAAATAGGAATCTATAGGAGAGGGGTCCAGTTGGTCTGTTCAGGTGTGCCATGCTCCCCCCACCAAATTCCCTGAGCTCATTCACCCCTGTGCACCTGGCACATCCTGTAATGCCCTTCCTTTCCTTCACCCCAGAAACGCCTGCTCATCTTTCAGTACCTAGGTCGGAGTGGGCCTTCCTGAGCTTGGGCAGCTTCCCTGTTTCCATAGAGAGTTTTGAAGGCCTTTGTTGGAGCCCGCGTATCATGCTGTAATTATTTTTATATGTTTGGCAGACGCCGCTGCCTGTAAACCACATATTTGTCTTCAGCGTCTTTGATCACGCAGCCCAGAGTCAGGTGCAAGGAGGGTTTGCCAGCTGGAGTTTATAAACAAGTGGGCTGTGGGGGTAAAAGCCGGGATTCAGATTCTGACTTGATGACTCTGGAGCAACGAGTCTCTTGGTTTGTGCCTCTGCTTCCTCGTCTCTAGGTAGGGGCTGGGGGAATTGGGAGTCAGTGCATGCAGACCCAGGACCGAGCATGCGCTAAACCATTCTGCTCCTTAGTCATGCTGAGCAGTATTACTGTTGAGTGCATGGGAGACTTGGGAAGAGTGGTAGGACTCTTCCTAATGCTCTAAGAAAATGCTCTAAGTCTTTTAGAAACCGAGTTGATTCTGCATTTCTCAAGTTCAGATCACAGTATGGGCCTCTTGTAGTGCCGAAGGTTGCTAGGAAAGTGTATGTCTACATTTCGTATTTTGAGACAGTGACTAGCTAAGTTGCCAGGCTGACCCCAGACCTCCACCCCCTCGTGTCCGCCTCCTGTGTATTTGAGATTACAGGCGTGTGCCCTCATGCCTGACTAAGAAGTGCGTATTTTTATAGGGCTTTGTCTTACTTGGGGTTTCTCTGGCTGTGAAGAGACACCATGACCACAGCAACTCTTATAGAGGAAAGCATTTAATTGAGGGTTCAGAGGTTTAGTCCATTGTGGTGGGACATGGTGGCGTGCTGGAGAAGGGGCTGAGGGATCTACATCTTGACTCATACTGTATTGGACTTAGGTGGGGCAGGAAATTCTCTACACGATGATTTACCTCTTGTTGAACCCTACGTTTCTTTCTCAGTAGCCCCAGAAAGCTTTGAAGGAGACAGGGCAGGGAGGTCACCTTCTGTAACCTTAATTTGTAACATTTAGGGACATTTGTTCCTCTCTTTTAAAGCAAGTCCAATGCAGTGGTTTTTACAAAATGACCGAGTGTGTAGCTTTCCATGTGTCTTTGTCTGGCAGCCACAAACACCCTGTGAAAGTCATAATCATATCTTAGAACTGAAAAAGAAAATTCAATAGCCTCATTTCCCTTTACAGATAAAGAAGCAGAGGCCCCTGAAGCTAGAGTGATAGGGTCTGTGTCAGTAATGACATGGTGGTCACACGGATGGCAGAGGGTTTGAAAAGGGGTGGGTGGGGTGGGGGAAAGGGACCTATGTTCTCATTCTTTTTAGGAGACCCTATACTCAGATAAACAGCTGTGTCTAGGAAGCTTTCTGTGGTAGCATTTCCTTCTGATTGCCTCACTGCAAAGCAGTGGAACCCTGACCTCCTGAAAGCTAGTCCACCCCGCCTCCAAATAAATGGGACAATTCAGATAACGACAGTGTCAGAATCCAGGGGTTGATTAAATACACAGCCCCAAGTTTTTGCAATAGAATATAAAAACAGTTGTTTTATTTCAGAGTTCACCCCATTAGGGCAGGTCTGAAGTCCCTGGCTGTTGGCTGCTTCCTCCCATGCTTTACTGGTGACTGCGTGCGTTAAGAGTTGTGGCTCAGCGTATACAGCACTGCTGTCTCTAAATTCCATGTTCAAAATGACATGCACATTGTCTGTTGTCCTTTGTTTTCAAGATGTCTGCCTACTTGTGAGGTTAGTGCTAGGTTTAATGTGAAGGAGGGAGAGAAGAAATTAAATAATAGTAATTTAATAACTAATATCCAAGCTGCTGTAACTTTAATTTAGGAAGAAATCTGAGACTACGCCTGTAATTGGTGGCTGTACAAACCATAGTCTGGGCTGATTGAGCCCCAGAGTTTAACATTAGCCTGTGGTAATAGAGAGAGACGCCCATCTCAAGGAAAAGGGGAGGGTACTTCAGCACGTCCACGACTGGATGTGACCCTCTGTGCTGGAAAAAAAGTTAAACATACTTTGGATTATAGTTGTACACATAGGTTGGCAAATCAAAAAAAAAAAATCTGAAATGACGTAAGTTAGCAGCACAGGAGAGAATCATCCTATAGACTGTCCTGCCTGTGGACACACGTGTAGTCGCATGTTTCGATGCTTTTCTGTACTGCAGGGAAGGCATTGTTGCACTGAGTGCAGGGCATTAATGGTGCATGCCAGGGAAGTGGATTTGGGGGCAATTTCCAGATCTTCTAAAGCAGCCAGTCTTTGCTGAGTTACTCAGTAACTTTGACCCCTTTCCTAAAGCACTGCACGAAGTGTGTCAAAGAACAAAAATGCAGTAACGGACGCCCCAGTGCTGTGTGCGCAACAGCGCCCCTAGTGGCCGGTTTTAGTTATTTAAGTCTAAAGATGGAGTGGTCTTTTGTTTAACCCTCTCTGGTGAGGCAGGCGTACCAGCACCATGTTTAGTAGTTTGTCCTGCAGGCCACCATGGTTGTTGACTTGATGGAAGAACTATGCGCTTCATTTTTAAATACTTATAATTCACTCATTTCCCAAACACTGTTAGAACACTATGCAAACCGCCGAAATTTAAAGACAAGGCTGTTTTCTTACTTGTTGAAGGGCAGTGAGGAGAGAGGCTGTGTATCCATAGACAGTATGCATTCTGTTGTAGGAGAAGTCGTGTGTGTGTGTGTGTGTGTGTGTGTGCGCGTGCGTGTGTGCGTGTGTGTGTGTGTGTGCGCGCGCGCACCTAGATGACAATGCTTTTCTGAGTTTACTTCTCAGCCTCACTCAGTCTCCGACTGTGAGAGCCGCCATGGAGCGGAGGGCTGGTTGGGAACTTGCTGGGTCTCAGCTTTCTTTTACTCGTGGCTCCAGAGTCGAGTATGGCTGCACAGTGTGCTCAGGCGGTCCTTGGTTTTACTGCTTGGCAGAGGGTTTTCACCTGAGAATGGGGGCAACTCAGATGTCAAGGCTCTGCTTCCAATGGTTGGATTTTAGTGAAGTCATTCTATAGTTTCAATAAACTGACTACAGCCAAAAATGTAACTTTTCAACTCATTTTGCGATGAGATGCTTGTACCTTTTCTGTTAGGTAGCAAACTGCAGAAAACTGGTTCTGTAGCTCATTCTCTTTTTATGTTTTACTCTTTTTTTAATTTAAAAAAATTTTTTTTTTTTTGTTTTTTTCGAGACAGGGTTTCTCTGTGGCTTTGGAGCCTGTCCTGGAACTAGCTCTTGTAGACCAGGCTGGTCTCGAACTCACAGAGATCCGCCTGCCTCTGCCTCCCGAGTGCTGGGATTAAAGGCGTGCGCCACCACTGCCCGGCATTTATGTTTTACTCTTAAGCAGACCGCTAACCCTGTGCTCTGGTGACTAAAAACTATGGTCACAGAGAAACCCATCCTTAGGTGCCTTAGGGATGGAGCTGTGGGATACTACTACTAACTGTCCGTGCTTTCTGGAGTGGAGTGACTGCCTTCTCATCAGTGATGACCCCAGGACAGTGGCTGCATCAGAAGGGAGTAGTGGAATACACCTGACATCCTTGCCTTTGGGAGGAGGCTGGGGCAGGAAGATTGAGAGTTACAGGACAGCAAGACCTCAGAGGCAAACACAACGCGTGCGCGTGTACACACACACACACACACACACACACACACACACACACACACACACACACACACACCACAGCACAGTTGGCCGCCTCATTTGCAGCATAACAAAAGGAAAATCTTTTAATTTGGATATTTGATTGACTCTGGAAACATCCCTTTCTTGGAGATCTGACCTGCTCTTGAGTCTTCTACACAACCTGTCCAATAAAAAACGCTGGGCAAGTCTTTTTTCAAATGATGATGTCTTGCCTAAGAATAGACCCCTTTTAAGTATAACAGCCAGATAAGCCATCCTGCAGTTGAGTCAAAAAGCCAACGGCTCCCCCTCCCCACTTGACGAACAACACAAGCAATATAATTTTACCGTTAAAACTTGGCTGACCCAAGCATGAACTTTCAAAGAAAACAAGTCATTACTAAAAGAGATCTATTTCTTTCCGGGGCCTAATTTAAGATGACTTAACAGAATGTTGAAAAAAATTTATCTTCCAATGGCCACTTAATTCTGGAATAAATAAATAACCCAAGGGAAGCAAAATAGAGATTTTTGTTTTGATTTTAAAAATATCCCCCCCTTTTTTTGTGGATGCATTTTCTCGTTCTAGAGTTTTTATACAACATTTGGGGTAATTTATAAGTTATCCACCTGAACACTGTCCTTTGACTTTTAAGGGTAATAATTTATGAAAAACTAATTCCAAAAGACTTACTGAGATTTGCTGATACATGTCTAATAATAGCTCTTTGTTCTAGGATTGTTTGAACCAGTGGGTCAAGGGCCTGAAGCCCTTGGCTCTTAGCAGTGAAGCATGCTTTCCCTCAAACACGTGGGAAATGTGGTCCTTGAGACCCGGAGCAGTTTTGAAGAACTGAATGCTGCTTAAAAAGATGCCTAGTAAAGAAAACAAAGGGTTTGGAGCCGCACAGCCTAGGTTTGAACCCATGCTTTGAAGGATTGGCTTTGGGCACACAGAGCTTCATTTATCTTTAGCTGTTAAATGGGGACAGTTATAATGTCGGGATCATCGGGATGATCACATATTTATATCTTTGTATATAGGTATTATGCACAGGATCTGATCAGCTGTCTGTGTATGGTAGGAATCGATGAACTTCTGACATACTAGGCACATTGCTTGAATTCCAGGTCCTGTCTTTATTGCATATATGTGTTCTTAGTGATAACTACATTATCTCTAGAATAAAATGATTGAATAAATCATTAATTGCAGGCCAAACTAGGGCTATGGCTTTTAAGCAGTTAAACTCACATTTTGACCCTGAGTCAGTTTACCTTTCTAGCCTGTAAAAAGGTCTCTGAGAAATACTTGAAATTCTGTGATGTTAACCCCAGTAGTAGGAGTGAAATCTTTGTCATTTCCACAACGCCTAGGATATATGGCACATGCACCCAAGACTAGACTGTGTGTGAGGGTAGGAGGGAGTTTGTCATCCTTTGTTCCTACCAGTAGCAAAAGTAAGTCAGCTTTTGATTCTGTTATATTTCTTTTGTTTCTTTGTTTGTTTTGAGGGTTTCTCAGTGTAGCCTTGACTCTCCTGGAACTCTGTAGACCAGGTTGACCTCAAACTCACAGAGATCAGAGATCCGCCTACCTCTGCCTCCCAAGTGCTGTGATTAAAGGAGTGTGCCACCACCGATGGGCAATTCTGCTGCATTTCTGAAAATTCAATTTAATTAGCTCATCATGATGTGAGAATATGCTGTTTAGTTCTCTTAGGCCTTTTGTTTTTGTTTTTCCATTTTCTTTTGTTGGCCAGTTTGCAGAAATCCATGGAACTACCAAGTTAAACTAAATATTCTCTTGGTTTAGGAGAGGAAGAATCTCACTGGCTTCAAGGAATTCATAATCTCTGCTGGGAGAAATGACAGAAAATGAAAAGGGTCTTGAAGCACTTGCTGAGGGCTGGGCTTCCAGAGGAGACACCCATTTATCAGTCATTTCCGTCTAGGCTATACTCTGTGTGTGTCTGTGTGTCTGTCTGTCTTCCATCACATGGGTTCAGGACTCAAACTCAGGTTGTCGATCAGAATTGGTGACAACCACCTCTTGTCACCTCATTGGGTCCCTAACAATTTTTGTGTCATGCTTTCCAGTTCCTTCATTGACCTCATTACTCTTTCTTCATTGGGTCTCCAGCTTTTCTCTGCCAGCCTTAGATGGAATGTGTTTGCTCTCTTTGCGTAGGGCGAGTTGGCACTATCCTGGTCCCTCACAGTCAAGCCCTTCTGCTTCAGTGCTGTCTGAGGCCGGGGATTTGCGGTGGGCCACAGCTTGCTGATGCCATGACAACCTTCCACACAGCTCCAGTTTGCTTATATTTTCTTTTTGTAGCTCACCATGTTGAATTCATAGAATCGGCTTTTATACCAATGGGTTCTTGCCTATGGGCGCTTCGTAAATGTAACTGAATAAATAATGAGCCTTTAAATGTCTGTACTCCCTCGTCATGCTATGTGTGGCAGTTTGACCTGGAGTTGTCCAGATTATAGGTCAAAACATTAAAATAGATTTTTATCAGGCTGACATTTGGAAAAACAAGCTTACTTCAGATGAGCTTGTATTCAACTCTGTTTCAGTCTTTTTTTTTTGGAACTTTTTTTAAACATAGGAGTTGATTTATGTGTTATGCAGTTTTGTCTTAGAGTATAATTTTAGCTATTTATTGTTATTCATTCCTGTCTTTCCCTTTTCTTCCTGACATTCTCTCTTGGTTTTTGGTAAAAAGAACAGAAAATGAACATGTTTCTAAAAATAATACAGCCAGTAAAGGTAGGAGCCAACTGCTTATCTTGTTTTCTTTCCAAATTTTAGGATGGTCCCTATAACCCTAATCAGATGCAAAGTATACATACATTTTTCTCTTATGTCCCTTCTGTGCAGTCAAGGGAAATACATTAAGTGGAACCAGGAAGTTGATGGTGTTTACTATTCTAAGGGGTAAGAGAAGCGGTAGCAGGCCCAAATGCCATCACCTCAGTCAGGTTTGTAAGTAACTTGGAGAAACTTGCGCAAGCAATTTTAAGGACCCTTCATCCAGAAATATGAGCACTGGTCAGTGGAGTGATGGAGACCAGACTATCAAGGCTCTGCCTGGCGTTCTCCTGTAGCCACAGCCACAGTTGCTTGTGACCTTTCTACCTGACCGCGGAAGGAAGTTAGACTGATGCTGGGCTTTAGCTTCACGTGGTCTGCCAGAGGTGCGGGCTGGACTCGCAGCAATGGCTGCCCCTAAGGCTGTGGCCGGAAGTGTAGCCCCTGCCCCAGGCTTCCGTTTCCATGCAGGGCCAGACACCCTCACCCCCACCCTGAAGCCAAGGGCCAGACAAAGAAAAGCTACAGCTTGGGAAACCGCAGTGACCAAACAGGAAAGCGTTCCAGTCCGGCGAGGGGTGTGGAGGTAATGGGAAAGGCTGTAGGACTTGAAGGTTTACAGAAGCAGGATGAGGCGCCGCAGACCCACACCGTGGAGATGCCACGGAAGAGGGAGAGCTACAAAGCGAGGCTCAACGGTGGAAAGTATTATTCTCTCTCTCTTTGGGTCTCCGTAGCAAGGAATCTAGATGCTTCTTGTAGCTTCCTGTCTCCTGCATGACTAGACAGAACATGGTGCACGAAGGCTCATAACACATCATTTAACATTGTTAGCCATTGTACTGAGGTGGTAAGTTTCCCTTGCTTTCCTGTCCAGTTCTCCCTGATTCTCCAAAAGTATGTTGTCAAGAGGAACCAGATTATAAAATTACTTCTAGTTATCAAGAGACTGACTTCATGAACAAGAAGTGCTGATGACACAATCGTTCAAAACAGTTTTTTTTTTTAAATCTTAATTTTCTGGAGGTTTTATCTCTCAGAGTCAAGAGGAAGAAAATGTAACAAAGGGGGCAAGGGGACCGGGTGAATTTGTGAAGACAGCACCTTATCTGTCTTCTTGACTGTGGTCTCTGGAGCATTTCCATTAATGGGCAAGGAACGGCTCGCTGCTTCTCCACCTGTTCTGTGTAAACTCCAGTGACATGAGGAATGCCTTCTCCAGTCTGTTTTCTTGAACGTAGCTTTTTTTCTAACAGTCCTGCCAAGTTTGGGATCCGTCTACCCTTTTCGTGGCTATAGCACACCAGTGGTTTGTTTTGTTTTGTTTTTTAAACCTAGGCTGAAAATCCTCAGGGTGGCCTGCTGAGAATGAGGAGTGGGCACAGCTCAGCACCTCTGTAAATAGAGCCAGAGAGTGGCGTCTACAGCTCTGTAGGGGGTGACTGGGAAAATGTAGACTCTTTGTCAGCTGCTCACACCTCACCTTTGTGCATCAGCAGTTGCTGATGATGGCCAAACACTAGCAACATTGCTACTGATTTTTTTATTTTTTAAGAAGTGTTGGAATAAAACCCCAGCAACCCTTGTGTACTGCTAATGGGAATGCAAAATGGGGCAGGCTGGGATGAGAAAATTATGACGGTTCCTCAGAGAAACCAGACATGATGACCTTGTGATCCAGCAAGAGATGCATAGCTCCTCCAAAGAAATGGAAGCAGGACAAGAATTGGAAGGACTTGTATGTGGAGGTCAGAGGTCGGTTCTCTATTTTGTGGGTCATGGGGGTTACACTCAGGTGGTGGAGCTTGGCAGCGAGCACCTTTACCCACTGAGCCATCTTGCCAGCCCTTCTTTTAAGGTTGAATACAAGTTGGTGAATTTTCATGTATCACACACAGTGAGTTAAGTGTTGAGGTGACAGTTACAGTGTTCTAACCTGGCGGGCGTACACACGTGTGCATGAACTTGGGCACAGCAGCAGAAAAATAAAATGATGTGGATCCTAAACCCCTCCCCAGTGTTAGGGTTGCAGGTGCTACCACCCTGCTAGGCTTGTGTATGGGTGCTTGGGGGATCCAGGCTTAGGTCCTCATGCTTGGATGAGGTCTATTACCCACTGAACCACCGCACAGGCCTCTTGGCTTTTGATTTTAGTACTTTGTCGTGTAGCATAGGCTCACCTCACACTTGCTGGGTAAGCAGTAGATGCTTGTGTTCTCGAACCCTGGTCCTCTGCCTCCACCTCCCAAGCGCTGGGATTGCAGGTGTGAGCTCCCAAGCATGGCTGATGAGTTCCTGTTTGGATGCTCTGCTGTCTTCGACAGGTTGTTGCCCTCTTATGCTCCTCAGTTACCATGGTCCCGGTGTACACAGCAGGAAAGAGGAGAGGAGCAACACTCGCTTTCAAAGCCTAGCCTAAATGTTACAGATAATCTCTTCTGCCCCCCACTTAGGCCAGAACGTAGCAATACCATCTCAGTTTTCATTAGCGTGGGAGCTTCGAATTATGTGCCCAGCTGAAATTCCTTTGTTTGTGAGATTAGAAGAATAAACATTGTAGGGAACGGGCAGTTGGACTGAAGTGTGTGAGATGTTTGAATTGTGGTGACTCATCAGAGTTGGGTGAAGATGACTATTAGTAGCCACTGGGACTATAAGCCATAGGGCCATTGTGGAGGAAACATCTCCTAATCTTAATTCAGGAAAGACTTTGTAAGGTTATATAGTTGCTCTGGGGATGCAGCTCAGTGGTCGAGAATGCTTATCCAGCCCGCACGAGAACAACCTGGGTTTGAGCTCCAGCTCTTCCACAGGCGAACTATAACAAGAGGAAAACACAGGCAGAAAACCCACCTTCGTTGCGCTACCTGCTCAATCGTGTTGGTACAGGGAACGGCGTGTGCTCCAGCCCCAACAGTGACTGCTGGACTCAGACAGGGTCTCCAGGTCTGCCTCAGACTGGTGCTGGGATCGCAGGCCATCTTGCCTGGTTTATACAGTGGTGGGAATTGAACCCAGGCCTTTGTGCATGCTTGACTAGCACTGCACTAACCAAGCTTCATCTTCAGCCCTCAAGTTATTTATTTTTTTCTAATCTCTTTAGAAAATGCTGCATGGTACTTAATGGGGGATTTCCAAACAGTACTGCTAATGTAACTGTCACATATTTCATTTTCTTTCTTTCTTTTTCCTTTTTTTTTTGAATGATGGATGATAAACACTTCTCATATAAACAGGAGTGTTCTAAAGACTCTTGGTGCGTTTGCTTTCTTGTCTCAGCAGTGTATAGGTAGCCCATTCACTATTATTGATCTTCCCCCCCCCCTCCCGCCAACTCACACACACCTTTCCTATGAGGACGCATGCTTCTCAGAGCCATCAGCAAAAGTTAGTAAGGTGCCTGACAACCGCAAGGCCCTGCAGAAATTAAACTGGTGCTCAATTCTAGACAACATTCTCATAGTTAAAGTGCTAGAATTTAACTTAGTGGATGTTGGGCAAATATTAGAAAAGTAACCCCTGTGCCTGGTACTTTTTCTTGTAACATGTAGCTTGTATGAAGTTTCCATGTGTTCATTTTTGGATGTGCCATGTAACTGAGGTAGAAACTCTACAGCTTGACCAAGGTGATGTCTCTGTGACTGACCCCTGTGTCCTTCCTACCGTCAGCTTGAGGGCCATCATTCCCCATTTGTTTTCAATGCTTGTTTTGAATGGGGTCTCTGAAGCCAGGTCTGTCCTGGAGCATGCTGTGTAGACCAGGCTGGCTCACCCACAGAGACCCACTTGCCTTCCAAATGCTGGGATTAACAGTGTGGGCCGACATCCCTAACAGGACCACCTTTAAAACCAGCTCCCAGTCCAGTCCCTCCTCCCTTGTGTAGGTTGCTGCCTCTAAAGTCCAGGAGGTGACTGTCCTATGTGCTAGACGACACCGAGAAAAAGAAGGTGGTGTGTGACGCTTCTTTCTTCTTGGTGGTTTCTTACCTGTAAAACGAGCAGAAACACACATTTGCTTACCTCCTTGGGGTTAGGATGAAATAAAGAGTGCACACAGCAAAGTGCTTGGTCGAATGTTCATTTGATCTCTATCACGGGCATCAGAACCAGCTATAGTTCTAACCATGGGAAAGCTTCAGTTTCTTCAGATGGTCGTTCTGGCTCTCTTGCCTGCCTAGAACTCAGGCTTAGGGATTCGGTTCATTACACGTTGTAGCCGGAATGCTAAGAAATGGCAGGCAGTGCCCGCCGGGGTGTGCAGCAGTCAGGAGCAGTGCTTATAACTCTGAGTTTGACTGGGATTTTCATTTGCTGAAACCGTTTCCCATTGTGGCATGTCTGAGATGGAAGAAGAGCAGAGAGTGGAAAACAGAAAATAAACTCTATAGATGTTCTTTTTTTGTTTATTTTTCGAGACAGGGTCTCTCTGTGTAACCCTGGTTGTCACGGAACTCACTCTGTTGACCAGGCTGGCCTTGGAATTCAAGAGATCTGCCTCCCTAGCGATGGGATTAAAGGCGTGCGCCACCACCTCCTGGCAACTTTCCAGTCTTAAAATGAACTCTAAAATATCTTCCTTATATGTAAACTTTTTATTCTTTGAGGTTGTTATACATGATCTTCCTTTTCTACCTCAGCCCCATATCCTGCTCTCCTGAAGGCAGCTTCAGTGATGTCCCCTCTCCCCACCATTGTGACATCCCCCTGTCCTCTTCCCACAACCTGCCTCACCTGGAGACCCAGACAGGCTGTCCCGGTGGTCTCCTGCTGGAGGACACTAGCACTCAGCGATTCACTGCTCAGTTGACACTTGAGGCAGGTCTGGAGCTTTCTGCTCCCCGTCTCTTTAGGCATCCGTCTCTTTAGGCATCCGTCTCTTTAGGCTTCCGTCCTCCAAGTACTTTTCCATTGTTATAGAAAGAACCCCTCAGGACCAGATTCTCCAGTTTTATGAGTAGGATTTGGTTTCAGCAGAAAAAGGTGAAAAATTACAATTTACTTTTAGTGACATTTTCAGCCAACTAGGATGTCCTGTTTAGTGACAGGGCTCCAACCCTTTCTAAAGGGACAGTTTATCTCTCATTTAAACAAGGAGAGCTATTACCGAGGACGTGGATGGGAGACAGGTTGCCACATCAAAATAAAATAACACATGGTTTCCTTCTCCCAAGAACCTTTCCTCTCCAAAGCAGGGGTGGGAAAATGGATTTTGAAATTTTACTTCGCAAAACTATGTAAATTTACATTGCTATACTTGGCTGCTTTAAAACCCAGGAGCAAGGTGACAGGCTCCGAGAGCTCTGCCTGTCTCTGCCTCTTGTGCTGGGATTAAAGGCTGGCATTTTACTCTTTGAAAGTTTACTATTTAAGGGATGTATCGCAGTTGGTAGAGTGACTGCCTAGCGTGCAGTAAACTTTCCTTAAAACCAGGCATGTGCTCATACTTGAGTCCCAGGTTGAAGTAGGGGTCAGAAGGTCATTCTTCTCAGCTACTGTTTCCTGTTGGGTAGACTTAGTTTCAGCTTGTTTTAACCTGATGTGTTTGCTTCTACTTCCCTACCCGGAACTTGACTTTGAGGAGAAGATGGGAAAGTGACCTCGGTCGAGGGGTCCTGGGGGTGTGAGCACACATTCACACTTGCGTGTTGTGCCTGGGTGTTCATGAGCTTAAAGCAAATGGCAGCTTCGGTGGTGGCCTCTGGCCAGGTCAGGCCCGAGGTGTGGGATAGGGAGACTCATGTCTTTCCAGAGCTGCACGATTGAAAGACAGCATAGCAGATACTTTATAATTTTCATTTTGTTTCCCATTTGTTTAAAGCATATCTTAATACTTAAAATACACGGATGGGAGGGGGCTGGAGAGTTGGCTTAGTGGTTAAGAGCACTGACTCTTCCAGAAGTCTCTGGTTTGATTCCCAGCACCCACACGGCACCTTCCAGTTGTCTGTAACTCCAATTCCAGGGCATCTGACGCCTTCAGGCTTCCACATGCACGTGGTGCAGACAAAACATTCACATACATTAAATAAAAATGAAGCTGAAAAACATGCAATCCCAGAGGTAGAGTGATTATTCTCATGCAAAAATAAACGAGGCTTTTCAAGCAGACCCTAGATGCCACAGCCGAACAGAACACTGCTCCCTACCCCCGTCCCTACTTGCTGTCTTTATATGTATGAATGTTTTGCTTGCATGCATGTGTATGGTGGCCAAAGTAGGGCATCACATGCCCTAAAACTGGAAACTACATGGGTGCCGGGAACCAAATCTAGCTCCTCTATAAGAGCAACAGATGCTCTTGAGGTCTGAGCCGTTTCTCTAACCTGTTTGGTTTTAAAGACTGGGTCTCACTCTAGCCTTGGCTGTCTAGCCCAGGTTGGTCCCATATTCCTGATGACCCCACCTTGCATCAGCTTCCCCAGTGCTGGGGTTACAAGTGAGCACTGCCTACCTGGTGTTGACGCACCCCGTTCACTTTGGTTGTTTGTTTTCATCCTTCTTTGTCCTCCTCCCATAAGCTGGTTTTCACAGTTCAGACCTGTGTCTTTGGAGCCCACCTGCCGTTTCTGTGCCCTTAACTGGAAAGACTGTTTTAATTCCCCCTAAGCGCATATCTCTGGGTTATGCTCTGCCGTTGCTTGCTCCTTTTTATAGCGAGCCTCATGTATAGAATGATGCGTATCAGGAATGCTTCAGCTGCTGACAGGGTCTGTACTCCAGGGCTGTTGCTGATTAGGCAGGCCTGAGCTGTCTTTCATTGTGGAGTGGGTGGTTTTTATTTTTGATACAGGTCACGTGAAGGTTGTCTGTCAAGCAAAGCCAGAGCGTTTTGCCAGGGATTGAGTTGAGATTTTGATACATAGATTAGTATCTTTCCTCTTCCCACCAGTTTCCTCTTGGGAAATACTTCCCATTATTTCTGACTCTGGGAGTGTGAGTGGGTCCAGAGTCTTTCTCAGGGAAAACTGCCATCATCTGATGTTTCCCAGCAGGAAACTGTCTGCTGGTGTGGATACTCTGTGAAGAATGGGGACATTTGCTCAGGCCTTGGGAAGCAGGTTTTATGCAGGGAGGCATTTAGCCTGTTTGTGTTTTAAAATCAAATTAATGATTGTTCAAATCTGTGCCATCTTTTAAGAACCAAAGGATTCAGAGCATTTTTCTAAGAACTGACCCTAGTCTGGTTCTAACTACTTATGGGTTTTTGTGTTTCTTTTCTGTTTGTATGCCCATCCCAGTATTATAGCAGTAGTCAGAGGCATTAGCAGTGGCGCATACATGCAACTCCCTGTGAAGTGCTTTTTCTCCACATCTCCAGTGAGATAGCCTCGACAGGGCTACCTTCCTACCTGTGAGAGCCCAGTATGTGTGGGATTGTACTAAGTCAGGCCGTGATCCGTGCATCTGACATCATTAGTGCTTGGCTAGCATGAAGATAATATGGGTGTCCATTAGAGTCACCAGAAGTGGCCAGGAACCAGTGTTTTTAAAATCCAGACTGCACAACTAGGAGGAATGAACCCCTCCTGTTTGCACAGAGATGGCTGTACCAGGTGTTATCACTTACAGAGGAGACGTCCGACTTGTAATGAACAAAATATGCTAGTTGTAACGGGAGAGGAACAGGAGAGAACCACGGGTAGGAGTTGAGTAGTCTTTCCTGGCATTTTATCTAGACAAGATAGACTTGATCATTGCAGCTCTATTTTGGTCTCCCTGTGAGAACTGGGTGTGGTGGCCCACATCCTTGATCCCCAGCACAGGGTGACCAAGGCAGGTGGATGGATCTCTGGCTTTCAGGCCAAGCTCTAGGCCAGCCAGAGCTACATAATGAGATTCTGTCTTTACAAACAACGAAACCTGTAAGCACATAGAGACAGATGCCCTCTCATTTCTTCCGCTGTCCTTTTTGACTTCTATAAGGATGCCTAGGTGGGAAGACTATTAATGATCCTTATGCCTCTAATTCTAACCAATGCTCTATCTAGTTACTTGTGTTGTTACTGAAGGGCTTATACAGGGTAGCCATCTTTACCATAAAAAGCATCTTGTATGTCAGAGATTTTGTAGTATTTTATGAAACATTTGTGTGTATGATGACTGTCTAAAAATAGCCTTTTCATATTTAGCCATTACTGTTTACTAATCAAAACTTCAGCTTCCTCCCCAGAACTTTCCTTCCCGAAAAGCCCGTCTCCAGTCTTACAGCAGATTGTGCGCTCCGACAGGTACCAGTGCTTCCCTGTTCCTAGAAATTCCTAGGGAAGAAATACTAAACCTTATTCACTTTTTGTCAATTAAAAAAAAAAGTGAATTCCTGTCTTTGCGTGTGTACTTACTTACCAGGGCATGTCCGTGCAGAAGCCAAGAGCTGATGGGGGATGTCCTGTTCGATCACTCCTGTTTCTCTTGAGGTAGGGTCTCTCACCAGATTGGAAGCTAGGCCTGGTGGCTAGCAAGTCCCAGGGATCCCTGTCTCTCCCCTAATAGATTTGGGCTTGTAGGTGGATGCAGCCACACCCAGGCTTAAATGCCTTACATTGATTTATTTTGCATGTGCCGCTTGCATGCCAGGAGTGGAGGTCAGAAGCCAGTTGACAGGACTCTCCTTCCCCCAGGTGGATGCTGGGGGTGTTGCTCAGGTCCTCATGCTTGTGCAGACTTCCTTACCCCACGCAGGCATCTCTCCAGTCCCCAACCATGTCCTTCTTACTCTTTTTAGTGTATGCTCTAATGATCGCTGGTGTTGGTGTCATTAACACCCTTGTTTAAACAGTGATTCCTGGTGACATTCCTGAGGCCTGCATTGCATTTCTTTCTTTTTATTTACTTACTTATTTGTATGTGCATTGGTATGTGTTTTGCCTGTGAAGTGGTGCTGGGTCCCCTGGAACTATAGTTAGAAATGTGAACCACCATGTGGGTGCTGGGAATTGAACCTGAGTCATCTGCAGCCAGTGGTCTTACCCACTGAACAGTCTTGCCAGCCCCAGGCATCTTTATTCTCAATAGCCCATGTACATTATTATTTGAGACTACTCATGCATGTTCTCTTTTGGGGGTTTGGGGGTTGGTTTTTGGTTTTTCGAGACAGGGTTTCTCTGTGTAACAGTTCTAGCTGTCCTGGTACTCACTCTGTAGACCAGGCTCGCCTTGAACTCACAGAGATCAACCTGCCTCTGCCTCCCAAATGCTGGGATTGAAGGCTGTGCCACCACCATCCAGCATCGTGCAGATTCTTGCCTACTCCTCATTAGGTCTACCCAGTCAGTATAATTCTAGTTGAAAAAATTGTGTATGACACCAGTCCTGCTCGAGTTTGAATAAACTGCTCACTCGGCTGCCTGTTGGTTAGTGGATCTGCTTCTCTGATTCTTTCTTGAACAAAACAAACAACAACAAAAACCCAAAAAACAAACCCCACAACTAGTTTCTTAGAAATTTAGGAAGTGTCTCAGAAGAATTATTCTTTTACTACAGTATATTTAGTAATGAATAAAATAAAACAGTAAAACAGCTCCCCTCATGCACAGACTTTTAGCTTCTCAGAAGTTTAGGGGAGTTTTTTCCCAGAAGAATATTTTCTTTTATTCATCATACTAAGTAAAGAGTAAATGAAAATTATATGAGAGTTCATGATTTCACTAGATTAAACCCGGATAGAGTGGTTTCCCAAAAAAGTCAGAAGTCCTCATAAAACTTAATTGCAAAATCGGTTCTCCTAAGAAAGACCTAATTCTCTCCCTGTGTGGGATTCACTCTTGGCTGAATGTCCACCGCTCCAGCAAGCCCCGTGACTAAGCAGTATGAAGCTGAAGGGGCAGTCTCCTCTAGGTGGGGTAGGTGTGTAAGTGGATGTTTTTATGTGGCTTTTGAAAACTCAGCACCGGTATCCGAGATTTGGCAGTGTGCCGTGCCGTGCTTACCCAGATGGGTCTGAGGCGTCAGTCTTCACCATGGCCTTGCCCACACGCTTCAGGACCTCACTCTCTCCTCACAGTCTCTCCTCGAGTTTCGTGCTTTCTCTACATTATTGTTTTTCTAACTAAAAAAATGTGTGTTAATACATCATCTCGTACTTATTTCTTTGAAAAGTGTTATAAGCATGCCATATGCTAATGTTCATTTTGCTTGCAGGAAAAATAAGATCTAAGATAGGAAAATGATGAAGTATGGAATACATGAGGATATGTGGATATTGTGTTTGGATAGGATCATATAGGGAGGGGTTATATATAACCAACTAGCCCATCTCTCTCCCCTTCCCACCTGTCTCCTGGGAGATCTTGTAGCTCTTCTGCTTGCTCCAGCCAAGGGCTGGGGTTACAGTGTGCCTCTCTGTCCAGCAGTAATTCGCCATCTCTTGTCCCAGCCCTTTTCTTTACATTAATTCTCAGATGTGCTTTAGCCACAGAGATAAATTATTATTAAGTAGTTATTTCAAGAAGGGAAACCAGTCCTCCATTTCCTTATAATTAAATAGCTCATGTGTTAGTCGTATTAGTCAGTTTTTCATCATTGGCAAAGTATCCACAAGAACAGTTTAGGGGATGAAGGATTTATCTCAGCTCGTGGTTTTAAAGGGTTTGGACTGTGTTTGAGCCATTGTTTTGCTTTTGGGACCAAAGTAGAGCAGAACATTAAGATAGGAATCCCGTGACACCAGGAAGAAGTCAAGGACAACATGCCCCCAGCGGCCCCATTGCCTATTTTTCTGCACTTCCCATTTGCTATCAAACGGAATGTTACAGACCTCATTCAGCCCTTCCCCTGAGCCCAACTCTGATCACTATCGGGGCTCAGCCTTTAAAACATTACTTATTTTGGAATGTTGGAAATTAAAATTCTAACGCCATTCTTATGAATTCAACAAGAGATGAGCTGCCTCTTGGAAAGACTCAAGTTGTGCTGTGCTGTAATCGTGGATGAGAGTGAACCTAGTGTTTGACATGGCACAGAAAGATGAATACCAGATACAGGGTACTGCTGTCTAACATGCCATTGAATCTCTTATTCTCATACACAAAGCCATGGTTAAATTATGAGATTTTCAGGTTGAAATTTATACACAGCTGGGTGTAGTGGTTGGCATGTACCTTTTAGTCTCAGGCTTAGGTGGCAGGCCAGTCTGGTCTGCATAGTTCCAGGACAGCCAGAGCTACATAGAAATATCCCGCCTGGATGGATGGATGGATGATTGATTGATTGATTTTTATAAGTTTAAATTTCTTGTTTTTAATAGAGTGCCTTTTCCCCCAGCTAAAATCCTGACGTTTATGAAATGATTTAAATAGCGGTCAGTTAAACCTTTCTCCAAATACTGTATTCTCCGTAAATACCAGACACACACGCAAACCTGGGTCCGTACAGCAGGAACTCTGCTTCAGAATGAAAAGGGTAGGGAGATGCAGTGCGTGTTCTCCTTTCACCGGACTGGGGGTGAAGCTTAGAGAACCCGCAGTGTGCAAACCGTGCAGTGGGTGCAGAAGAGAAGAGAGGGTTGGAACAAGCAAGCGGCTTTCAGAATGAAGGAGACATGGGGCTGCGGAGCCCAGGGAAGGAGGGCTTGTTTTGTGTCACATGGAGGACAAGCTGCCTGGGATTCTGTTCGTGTAACTGGAAGGAATTGATGCCTGTCTGCAGGGCTTATAGTGAAGTTAGGAAAGCAATATAGCAGTGTGTGTTTTAAAGACGTATACCCTTTATCATTATTTGTTCTGTTATCTATCCTAGATCCCACTAACCTACATCCCCAGTTCTCTTTGAGGGTTAGTCTGTGACAGAATCTTGCTAAGCTGACCATGCTGTCACTTCTGCCTCAGTCCCTGGGATAACAGAATTACAGTTGTGAGCCAGAACCGCTGGCTCAGTGGTTAAGAGCATTGCCTGCTCTTTCAAAGGTCCTGAGTTCAATTCCCAGCAACCACATGGTGGCTCACAACCATCTGTAATGAGATCTGGTGCCCTCTTCTGGCCTGCAGGCATACACGCAGACAGAATATTGTATACATAATAAATAAATAAATACTTAAAAAAAAAAAGATGGTTGATATAGTAAAAGATCACCAGAGGGTTATGGGCTCTTTGTCCAGTTGCTCCTTTCCTTGGACAGTGCTGAAGAGGCGCAGAATTCAGACCCATTTTTATTTCTCTGGGTCCATTTGCCTTTCCAGGTATCTTTGACCCAACATGAGTTAGGAGGTAAAGTATTGTACTGTGGTAGTGCCCACACTCAAAAGATCTGTTTTTCTAATGGGCATGATTTTGTTCTGTGCCTGTATATGCTGTGTCAGCTCTCTGATGACGTCCTTTATTATATTTAGATGATTTAGAAATTCTTCCACTGGATCCAAATACATTGTCGCAGCTTAGATGTGGCCATTTGGAAGAGTGAAAAGCTTTGGCAGGACAGAGCTGCCCATGTGGGATGTTGCCGGTTGTGTCTTTATTTGGTCATATTAGATTGCATTTTCTCTGGCACAGGGAGGGCTGTTTTGCCCGCACATATCTGTGTTCCAGCCAGAGCTGAGCTGGCACACTGCATTCCAGAGGTCACTGACGGGCCAGGTCATGTCCACTCTAAAGGAGTCTTTCACATGCCCCTAGGTTCAGAGAGTTTTGAAAATTCTTTCCCACTTGGGAAAAACAGCTTTAATAACTGCCTCGGTTTGAAACGCGCCAGTAAGATGGCTCCGTGGATAAGAATGTCTGCGCCAGGCCTGACAACCTGAGTTCCGCCTTGGAACCCATAGGTGGAAGGAGAGAGCCAGTTCCTACAGGGATCTCTGTGTGTGTGTGTGTGTGTGTGTGTGTGTGTGTGTGTGTGTGTGTGTGTGTGTGTGTGTGTGTGCGCGTGCGCGCGCCCGTGCACATACACAGAATGGATAAATAGCGTAAATACTAACTTGGCTTCTGTGAACTCTGTCATTTGTATTATTTAAACTTTTGTTTGCATCTATTTTGCAGAGTTTATCCCCATCCATGTTTTTGTGTTTTCTTGGATATCTCTCTTTTTCTGCAGCTTCTTCTTCTGGCATAGAGGCATTTTACTCCTTTTCAGTGAGGATCAATCAGCTCAGGGGGGTGGGGAGGTGGAATGGGGGTGGGACTTACCTTGGGTTAATTTAGCCATGAACTCTGGTTGACAATGCATCTTAAGTGATTTGTTCACCTGGATATGCTCAATGACCAGAGAATCTTTGTCTAAACCTTTAAGTTCAGCATGTTGTCTGCAGTTTTAAGTATATACAACAAAAATTCAGTTCTGCTTTTTGACCACCGACCCTGTGTCCTGCTCCACTCTTTGGCCTGGGTGCACCCACCAACGCCACCACTGTACCCTGGGACAGCACCCACGGCTTCTCTCAAGTAGCATCTTTTGTACTCGGTGCCTTTGGGATATGCCTACCCATGATGCCCTGGGCATTTTCACCATTCTTACAGAGATCAGGTTTGAGCCTCTTGATTTGTCGGATTCTGCAGCATTTTCAGTATTGAACCCTTGTCACAGATCAACTCAGGCCTCTCACGGGAAGAGGAAGCCCCATTGTTGCTCCTAGTCTTTATATTATTTACTTCACACAAATTAATTTATTTTACTCTTGTAGCAGCTAAAAAGTTACCCTAGCCGGGCGGTGGTGGTACACACCTTTAATCCCAGCACTCGGGAGGCAGAGGCAGACGGATCTCTGTGAGTTCGAGACCAGCCTAATCTACAAGAGCTAGTTCCAGGACAGGCTCCAAAGCTACAGAGAAACCCTGTCTCGAAAACCCCCCCCAAAAAAAGTTACCCTGAAATGTAGCAACTGAAAGCATGTGACAGTTTAGGAGCAGCCAAGGTCTCAAGGCTGCAGAGGTGATTGTCACCAAGGGCCTCACCAGCCTTGGGTCCTAACTTTTTGCCAGAGGCACCAAGAATATCGTTCACCCTGAAAGCCTTAGTGGGCCTTAGTGCCTGACTGGGCAGTGGTGGTGTGCTCTTTTAGTCCCAACACTCAGACAGTGGGCTCCCTGAGTTCAAGGACAGCCACACAGAGAAACCACGCCTCGAAAAACAACAAAAGAAGCAAAACACAACTAGGCAGTTAACTGCTAGGATGCCTGGTAATTGCAGACTTCCCTAGAGTGATCGCTCCCACCTGCAGTCTATGTGGGAGTTGCTTCTCTACTCCTGCCAGCATTTCTCTCGTCATAGCTTCCTGTATATGAGATGACACAGTTAGCCACGGGTGTTAAAGTAGCCATAAGACAAAGAATGTTCAGAATTATGAAGGAAAAATTGGGATGTAATTTTTTCTTTTTCTTTTTCCTTTTTTTGGTTTTTCGAGACAGGGTTTCTCTGTGGCTTTGGAGCCTGCGCTGGAACTAGCTCTTGTAGACCAGGCTGGTCTCGAACTCATAAAGATCTGCCTGCCTTTGCCTCCTGA
>JAQHUG010000072.1:5989744-6039519 GCA_028555095.1 Dicrostonyx torquatus
GTGTGTGTGTGTGTGTGTGTGTGTGTGTGTGTGTGTGTGTGTTTCACTAGCCTGGGGTGCTTTTACTTGTCTAGGCTTACTAGCCAGTGAGCCTCAGGGATCCGCCCAGTCAATGCTGGGACTGTAAGCCCTCTTCCCTATATACCTATATAGCCCCATGTCCTTATTTCACACGGGTTTTGGGGATCAGCAGGTCTTTATGGTTGTGAAGCAAACGTTTTGTGGATTGAGCTATCTCCAGCCCTCTGTCTGCATGTGCTTAGGTTTGTATGGTAGCTTGTTGTCGTCGTGTGTCAGGCAAGGGGCTGGGAATAGAACATGGTCTCATTTTCTCATCAGGCCTTACTCCCTAAGGATGACTGTGAGTTCATGACCCACAGCGTTCATCTCCCAAGTGTACCACCACACCTCGTTTATGTGATGCTGGGCATCAAACTCAGGGTTTCCCACATTCAAGGCAACTACCTGCCAACTTAAGAGACTTCCCAAGCAAGACCCATGGCCCGCCCTTCCTTTCTTCTATAACTCCTTCCTAGATCTTGTATGAAGGCTTGCCTTGGCTCATTTGGTTTATTGTACAGATACTTGGCACTTTCTTGTTGGGAAAACTGAGCTGGCACTGGAGGGTTTTCAGCTGAGTGTCAGTGACTACTGCAGGTAGAGCCTTGTTTACAGTTTTCCGTGTTAGCAGTTCTTACACATTTTTTCGTGTGAAGATGCTGAAGCCTTGTGCACAGTTACTGGGGACCCTTGCAGACCCAGTTGGTGCTGGAGTGAAGAACCTCAACTGGAGTTTGTCCACCACTGCTGTCAAAACAGTAAATGCTCTGGGCAGTGTTGGGGGTGTCATATCTACCTATGCCTAATATTCCATTAAGACCCTTTAAGTGACCATAAACATCTCTGTGTTCTGTCTGGGTTTGCTTTTTTCTGTGTAGTTTGGAATAATGAGGAATGACTGTTTCTTTAAATCTGGCTTGCAGAGGAAAGGAAGGGAGGCTTGGGAATCATGATGGAATCTTCTTCATAGTTCTTGCTTGTCGTTCACGCTGTCCATCCACGGGGAAGCCTGCTTTGTGCTGTTCTCTTGACACGTCTTGAGGGTACAGCCAAGCACACGCTGGGGAATTAGGAGGCAGAGCTCTAGTTACAGCGTGCTACTTTAGTGCGTGTGTTCTAAAACATCACGACTTGATGTAAGGGGTGTTGGAATGAAGAGTAAGGTTCTCTGGGGCAGTCAGGGTTGCAGCAGGGCACTGGAAAACTGGTTAAAAGAACTAAATGAAGCCAGAGCAAGCTAGCAACAGGACCCAAGTTAGTTTGATTGATGAAGTTCCTAAAATATACGTGTATGCCGGGTGGTGGTGGCGCACGCCTTTAATCCCAGCACTCGGGAGGCAGAGGCAGGCGGATCTTTGTGAGTTCGAGACCAGCCTGGTCCACAAGAGCTAGTTCCAGGACAGGCTCCAAAGCCACAGAGAAACCCTGTCTCGAAAAACAAACAAACAAAACCAAAAAAAGTATGTGTATACACACACCGACCTTATTTTCTGTTTACACTAATAAACTCAAATTCCTTATTTCTTGTAGCACTAAAAATTCTTTTATAGTGAAGTTACAGTGCTCACCTTTTCTCCTTTAGATGGCGGATAGCCTTGGGAAGACTAACTAGATCAAAAGATTATGAATCACCTGATGAGAAAGGTCAGCACTGAACATAGCGACTTGAGCCCATTTCCTGTGCATGTTCCAGCAGTGTTCAGACCTTGATTGTTTCTTCTTTCATATCGCTCCCATCTTGCCCTGAGCCCTTAATGCCAGAGCATATATTTGGTTGTTGTGTGGATTGGGTCGACCCACTCGATATCACATGGGGCAAACACGAGTAGAGCTCTGGAAATCAGGGAGATATGCACTATGAGAAGTTCGGGTTTCCCCACATAATTTAGATAAACCAGGAAATGCATCATACTTAACAGCAATATAGTGACCCTTTCATCCTGTGGTTTCTCGGTCCTTGTTTCTATAGTAACCGTCCTGGAACTACTTGGGGAAGGAGTAACTTTAAGTCTAGTGTTGGACATTGTCAGGCTACCAGCTCCATCCTGAAGCTGGTGACATTAAGAAGCTAGAGATGGAAAGTTGTATCAGAGGCTAAGAGCTCTTGCGGAGAACCTTGATTGGTTCCCAGCACCCACATTATGTCCCACAGTCACCTCTAGCTCCAGCTCCAGGATTATCTGGCACTCTCTTCTGACCTGTGTAGGCACCAGACATCCATGTAGTGTGCGTACATACATGTCATACACGCAAAGTAAATCTTAAAAAAGAAATCTCTTAATTAAAAATAAAAAGAAGGAACTGGAGCTGTAATTATCAAATGCTCAGGCGGCCATTTTAATACTCATGGGCCATTATCAATTTTCATGGGGGCACCACATGAATAGTAAGCCAGAACAAAGTGTCTGCGTGTGTGCTCAGTCTTTATAGTGTTGCTTATATGTATGCTTTCAGGGTTGGCCATTTGGTATTAGATAACTGAGACTAATCTTACCATTGAATAAGTGGAACTGGGTCTCCCCTCAGTGTCGAAACAACTCAAGCCCTATAGGATTGATAGTGCTTAGATAAATAGGAAGTTCCTTTTTCCTCCCTCCCCTGCAGAATGGCCCTCTGTAGCCCCCACTAGCCTAGTCCTCACTTGTAGATCTGGGGGCCTCATCCCCAGAGATCCAGTGCTCAGATGGAAGGCCTGAGTGAGTCTGCTTATCTCAGTCCTAAAGCCAAGCCTCTCATTGTCTGTCCAGAGTGAGCTAATGAGTGGACTGTTCTTAAGGCAAGAATACCCTATTGACAGAGACCAGAATCACCCTGCACCCCAGGCCGTACTTAGAGTTGCCAGTGACCTTTTCTAGTTGGTAAATGTTAGGAAACATTGACTTAACCAGCACGTGCGCGCCTATAATGACAGTCCTTGGGAGATGGAAACAGGAGGATCAAGAGTTCAAGGTTGCCCTCAGTTCCAAGCCAACCTAGCAAAACAAAACAAAGCAAAAAGAAACACAGACTTGTGGTCAGAGTTGAAAAGTGAGCCATGTTACATAAACGCGGTCAGGTTCTCAATTGTTGTTCCTTTTTGCTAGGTAAAACCTGATCCTCTGAATCAAGGATGAACAGGAAAACGGGGGACTGAGGGAATCCCGCCTTTATAGTTTCGAGGGAATTGGAGGCAGTGTTCCCCCACCCCACATACTTACCATGTATGGCAGAGGGAAGCTCTCCATCCCCTCCTCTGCTGTGGATGTGTGGATGACTTGATATCCACCCATAACTTTCCTTTCTTAGAGCATGGCATAAAATTGAGGCTTGTTTCATGTCGGTAGACATGACTAGTTTCCATTTTAAATGTACAAATTAGTGACTCTGAGTATCCCCCACACCCACCCCACACCCCCTGCACGCTTTTCAAGACAGGTTTCTCTGTGTAGCTCTGTCCTGGAACTTGTTCTGTAGATCAGGGTGGCCTAGAAACTCAGAGATCCTCCTGCCTCTGCCTCTTAAATGCCTCTAGAATTAAAGGCGTGCGCTACCACTGCCAAGAGTCTGTCCATCTTTAAAAAACTGTAATTATTATTTACAATTTAATTTGTTCATATCGCTTAAGTACATTTGAGTTATCTTTCATGAGTTGAAATATGAGTGATTTTATTATTAACTGTATACTAGTCTGTCCTTGTTGATGAGACTACAGTCTCAACATTCTGTGTGTTTTTTAGAGAGGGCATTTTCCTGCATGTCCTGACTTCTTCCTTGTGTGGGCACATCTCTTTCAGTCTTTGCCCCTGCTTGTTTGTTTGAGGCGGGGTCTCATGTGGACCAGACTGGCTTTGAACTTGTGGCCATTTTTCTGTGATCACAGATGTATGTCACCACACCTAGCAATCTTTGACTTTTCCTTAATGTTACTGAAGGGGAGTCTAAACAATACTGATCTGTATGCCTGCTCGTCACATGTAGGGATTTGCCATTGGTGGTGCAACTACTGATTCTGTGTGATTGTTACTGAGAAATTAGGCAGTTCATCTCATTGTTACTGAGAAATTAGGCAGTGACATCTTCAAAGCTGTTGGTGCGAAAATGTACCTTTGTCATTTGGATACCTGTTGGTTTTTCTTTTTTAGTTTTTCAAGACAGGGTTTCTCTCTCTGTGTAACCCTGGCTGTCCTGAAACTCTCTGGCTGGCCTTGATCTTGGAGGTTGCCTTGCTTTTGCTTCCTGGGTGCTGGGATTAAAGGGACAGACCTGTAATCCCAGCACTCAGGATGGGATTAAGCATCCTAGTTTAGATTTTTTTTTTTTTGGTTTTGTTTTGTTTTGGAAGGCTAACTCATGAATCAGCTCAGAGATACTTATGCCCTCTGTGACTCCTGCTGTATGAAACACTGCAAAACAGAAAAGAACCTTCTTAGTAGCACTGCCTCAGAGAAGTCTTTCTTTTTTAAGATCGATTGATCTATGTGCTCTGTCTGCATGTACACCTTTATGCCAGAAGAGGGCACCAGATCTCATTACAGATGGTTGTGATCCACCATGTGGTTGCTGGGAATTGAACTCAGGACCTCTGAGTCCAGTCCTCTGAGAGATACTTTCTTTGAATTTTTGCTTCCAAAAAGATAGTTTCTACAGAAGGATGGTTCACACAGCACAGTTAGAAGTTCCTTTAGCCGGGCGGTGGTGGCGCACGCCTTTAATCCCAGCACTCAGGAGGCAGAGGCAGGCGGATCTCTGTGAGTTCGAGACCAGCCTGGTCTACAAGAGCTAGTTCCAGCGCAGGCTCCAAAGCCACAGAGAAACCCTGTCTCGAAAACCAAAAAAAAAAGAAGTTCCTTTAAATTGGAGTCTATTTGTAGGTATAAAAAATGTGAAGTAGGCCAATGAATTGGCTCTAGGTGAAGGAAGGCACATGCCGTCAAGCCTTATGTCCTGAGTTCAATTCCTGGGACCTACACGGTGGACGGAGAGAACCAAAGAATTACTCTCTGCCCTCCACATATGCTCACACACTCAGTCACATGAGTATGTGTACACACAGATCTGACACATGGAATCCCAGTGTGTTGGTCATGCCTGTGGTCCCAGTTAGGGAGGCTGAGGTAGGAGGTGAATTTGAGGTCTCCCTGTATAATAAGTAAGACCTTGTCAAAAGTAAAAGAAAAAGGTAAACTTAAAAGTTTATAGAGGGCTAGCTAAACAGAGATGTGCTTCCACGGGTCCTTGTTACAAAGTGTGTTATCAGTCTAATGGGCCAGGCAAGCCCCAGGTTTGCATAGTGACTTTTTTGAAGTTTAGTAAATAAGTTAGTCTCTCAGATGAGGCTGTTTTCCCAGTGGGAACATGACGGTCTTACTGAAGAATACATGGTTGTTTTATCTGAAGCCCAGCTGTGGCCTCTGCAGCAGTGCTGGATGGTGGCTAAGCCACGGGTGTCCATCTGTCCCCCACACAGTGGTTTATGCTGTCATTTATTCTTTCATTGGGGCAAAAATGAAGGAGTCACAGCCATGGAATCCTTTGGAATCCCTTTGGGGATATGGCTGTCAGCAGCTTCCTTCTCTTGAACTTCTCTTTTGTCCTTGACTGAGAAATGCCCCTTCCTGCCTGATGAAGGGAACATGTGTGTTTTGGAGGCACAGTCCTTGGAAATTAAGGGTTGCCCTCTGTACGTTCATGTGGCTATCCATACATTATTTGCATGTGGGAGGGGCACACGACTTTTTGGAGTATTAGACCTTTATCTCACTCTTTGGTTCCAGCTGGGTCACCACATGACTGAGTTAAGCTTTCTGTTGCCATGGTGACTGTCAAGTTTATGACAATAAGCTCCCTGCAGGCAAGGAGATCTTTCTGATTTCCACAGACTTAGTTAGGAAAGACACTGCACATTCAGGACACTGCGGTGTGCTAACCGGTGGCGATGAGATGTGTCTTGAATCCTATGACTCTTTCCCTGGTTGCCACCAAAAAGCATGACTGAGATTTACAGAGTTATTCTTCCCCTTGTTAATTCTCTGGATTTTCTTTCTTTTCTCCTCCCTCTCCTCCTCTTTTAATGAGACTGATTAGTTTTTACCAAATGTGGAACGACTAGAAAGGATGTTAAACCATCATACTCTTGAATTTAGTATCCTGTAGGCTGAGGCTGCTTGCTTGTTTACTGGCCTCCCAGATCCGAAATAATCACACAGAAACTATATTATTTGCAATACTGTTTGGCCAATAGCTTAAGCTAGGCACTGGCATCTGCATTGTAAAGGACATTTTCCCTCTCTGAGTACTGAGAGCAAAGTATGTCTTTTCCTTGCACACATTGCATTTTTTTTCTATCCACTTATATGTGTGTGAGTATGTACATTTGGCAGTCAGAGGGCCCCTGAGTAGAGGCAGTTCTTTCCAGAACACAGGTGGTTAGGCTCGGTGGCAAGTGCCTTTATTCTCTGAGCCAACTCAACACCCTGTTTTTACATATATTTTTTATTGGTGGTATAATATACAAGACATCAAGTATATTAAGCTGTCTTTTGTTCACAATCCCCGGGTGTCTAGTGAGTTCTGTTGGTCAGTTGCCTAGCACGTCTATAAACCTCTTTCGCACAGTAGTGGAAGTGTTAGTTAATTGCCTGAGTGAACTCCTTGAACACAGCCGCCTTACACCCGCAGCTCACTGCAGCACTGGACAAGTGATGAACTGTAAAGCAGACGGTCTGCAAACCCTGCTGTTCCCGCGTGAGTCTTCAGTCCAGTCCCCACACAGCACTGAGTTGGGGTGTGGCAGGTACTTGAAGAATTTGAAGATAGGGTTAACTCTCTTGTCCAGGTCGTCCTGGTCAGAGTGTCTGCCCCATGAGAAGGCAGGCGGGCGTAGTGGACAGTAGAGTCCCCTCGTGTGCTTGCCAGTAATTTTACCTTTTCCTCGGGAACTCTCTGTGTGGCAAAGATGAAAGAAGAAATGAGGACCACATAAGAAGTTTGGTCAACAAACTTGACCTGATTGACTGTTTTAGACTCCTCCATCCAACAACAGCAAAGCGTGCGTTGTTCAAAGAACTCAGAGCATTTGCAGTGCTCTGAACCTTAAAACAAAGAATGGAAGGAGAGATTTTGTTTTCAGTCAAATTATCTTACTATTTGTATCAACAGGTTCATGGATTAGTACATCCATATAACAGAATACTGCACAGTGAGAAGGGATGGACTTTGGGTCGACTTTAACAGCATGGATGAGATTTACTTTATGTTAATATGGATGGATGGAGACACTGAGCACTTTTATTCTGTGGTTCCGTTTTGACTTTGGGAATCATTAATTCACCCTGATCAACACTGACAGCAGATGAGTGATGCCTAGGATGGCAGGGCAGGGCTGGAGGAAGAGGCAGGGGGAAAGGGAGATGTGAAGGCGGAAGTGGCAGTACATACACCTGTAATCCTGCTCAGCACTCAGCATTGTGAGTTCAGGGTCTACCTGGTCAGTGTGGTGAGACCCTGTTTCTAAAAGGGTAGGTGGTGTGGGAGGTATGAGGAGACCTTTAAAGGTAATATATTATCTCAACTGTGATGGTTTCACACCATCACAGTGTGTGTGTGTGTATGTGTGTGGTATGAAAACAATTTCTACATTTTTAAGACATAGAATACATGTTTAAAATAAAGAAGCCAGTCCGAATTCCGAGATTGCCATGTTATAACAGCACATATGAACACTCAGGTGGCCTGTGTGCTGTGTTGGAACTAAAAAAGGCCTTACCGATGTTTGAATTCTGTACATAAGCATGGAAAGTGTTAGAAAAAGATCTAGCACATTCTCCCTCGTTGTCATGTATATATGGTTATGACTGAACATTTGAATGTCTAGTGAAGTCGTGTTATATCAGTCTGCATAGAGTAAAACAATAACTTGAAAGCTAGGCAATGTTTATCGTGTCGCCACGCCAGGAGGTTTTAAAGGTGCCCTACGGTGTGTCCCCTAGGTTCCTGTGTAGCCTGGCGCACTCTGTCCCTGGAATGTACTGTGCAGCCCAGCCCTTTCCTACCCCCATGTCACGCTCATTTCTCTCTGGTCAAATCCTACCAGTTCTTTTAGGTCCTAGTTCCGATGCTAATTCGCTTTCTCGGATTTTCTGCTAGAAGCATGTTGTCGGTGTTGTATGCCTTTGTAGGCATCAGACACTCAGTTTGTGCTCGTGTCTCCCACTATGTGTCTTTACACACATGTCCTGTATGACTTTGGGTGTTGGCACCTAGTGGGTACCTTGAAGGTATATATATTGGTTGAGTCGTGGAACACAGAAGAAACAGCAGCCAGGGAGGAAAGCAGAGCAGTGCCTGCTGACTCCCATGTAGGTGCTTGATAGAATCTCAGCACTTTCATGCTTGTTAAAATAACAGTCATTAACACCATAAAGGGGCTCAGGGACAAGAGACAAAAGCAAGAGAAACAAAAAATGTACGGTTTTCTTTTCAAGTCTGTCTTTTGCTGTGGTTAGAGTAGAAGTGTAGAAAATTTACTGTCTTTTGTGGCATAGTTTTAAAGTAATACTAAAATTATTATATAGGGGGGTCAATTCATCATGTCATAGAGAGGAGTCATGGATCCGATGGTTCAGGGTGAGAGGTAACCTGTGGGTTTTCCACACCCTCGCTCACCTGTCACCTTATTTTCTAGGTCCGGACCCTATTTGTCAGTGGTCTGCCCCTGGACATCAAACCCCGGGAGCTCTACCTGCTCTTCAGACCATTCAAGGTACTTTATGAGTGTTTCGTCGTGGCCTCTAGAGCGGGGAGAATGTTGGAGGAAGTGCCCTGTAATCGTTTTATTTAAAGATGTTAATAAACAAAAAAAAAAGTTCACATCAGAGTTCTGGCATACAGTCTCTTTGGGACGATGGTCTAACATTGTCCTTTGGTCTCTGGTAGTGAATTCAGAACAACTCTTTTCTCACTGCTGTGGAGAGGCACCTGTCCCCAGCATTCTCTAGTCCATGTAGATAGTGTAAGAGTTCCACGGTGGGTCAGGGGATATACTAGCTCTCTAGTAGAACACTTGCCTAATGTGTGTAAGGTCCTGGGTTTGACCCCCCGCCCCTGCATCACACCCTCCCCAAAAAGGTATAAATAACTTAGTACGAATTTATAGTTGAAATGCAGCATTATGGTTGAGCCCTGTTGGCAGGTGTTGTCTCATTGGCTGGCATAGTGCTTAGACAAACTTCAACAGTTGAGCTTAACCTTACCTGAAAGTTGGCTGAAACTGAAGTAACTATACTGTCAAGAAACCTTGAAAGTTGGTCTTTGGAGGCTATAATGTGGCCTGGAAGGCATCATGAATTCAGAATCTGTAAGTTAAGGGAGGTTTGTTAGCAGTAGGAAGGTTACCGAAGCCTGGTGGGGCTGGTTAAGACATGGGAGTTTCTGATTCCAGACTAACCTGTTTGGTAGACAGTTGAGAGATAGGATTCAGCTTGGTAAGGAAGGGTGTGGCAACAGAAAACACAAGGGCTGGGCAGGAGAAAGGCCCAGGCAACAGGTAGACACAACCACGAAGATGCGAGTGGAGTTGAAAGATAGCCGTTCCCATAGTGCTTCAGTAGCAGCAACAGCAGAGAAACCATTTGGTTCCTGTAGTGACCTGAGCATGGTACAACCCTGCTAGTACTGTTTTATGTGAATGAAATACCATTTGTTATTTTGCATCTGAGGCCTTCAAGGTTTTAAATCTCTGGGATTTCTAAGAGAAAGTGCCTCTTGCACAGTAGGCAGAGGCAGCTCTGGAGACTTGGCTGGAAACGTTCACAGTAACTAGTTGGTACTCAGTGTTCTGCTGGGAAGAGGTCAGGATGAACCACCCAGCACCCTGCCCAGAGACCTGAACCTTGAAGTCAGGTCTTCAGAGCATCCCTAGCCCTCTTTAAATTCTAGCCCAGCGCAACTGATGCTGGTCTGCAAATCTTTCCCACACGGATATTTGTAGCGGTTCTTCATGTCAGTTGGTGTATCCCCTTCTGTCACCTGTCAGTGCTATTGATATTTCCGGAAGTAAGAACAAGAGAAATGAACTAGAGGAAGACAGGAATGCCATCAGCTTCTGCAGATGAGGGGAACAGAAACAGAAAGGCATTTCATGTTCTCATCCATTTCTGCCATAGAAAGCGGCTGTTTCAGTAAGCAAGCAGAGCTCAGCAGAGTGCTGTGTGTCTCGTGCTCGGCCCTTCCTGCTAGTCTTCATATGGTTATCTGTTTGTTTTGCAATATTGGGGGCTAAATCTAAGCTTTAATGTATGCTGGACAGCCACCCTGTACTGAACTACTCATGCCGCGTGCGTCTTATGTCCGTGTCTGTAACGTGTGTCCCCAGCTAACTTTGGAGGCATTGAGAAGGGTAACGTAGTTGATCACTTTACTTGAGGAAGATGGAATTGTAATGCTACCTTTCTTCCTTCTAAACCTCTGCTCTTTATTTTTCAGGGCTATGAGGGTTCTCTTATAAAACTCACATCTAAACAGGTAAGAATTTAGAACTTCTAAAAATGATCACCTTTTGCTAATGAAGCCTAATAAGTATTCTTTTGTTTCAGTGAGAATTTGACCTATGTGTTACCAAAATTAAAGATGAAGTTGACTAGAAATTAGTCTAGGAAAATGGTGTATAAGACCATAGTCTGCAGATTGGAAGTTTTGAGATTGAGATGGTACAGTCATAGTGCCTCTAGCAGAGTTACAGTAAAACTAGTTTGTTTCTTCAATAAACATATCATCCAAATTCTCTTAGTCACAACTTTTTGAGGTTTATAATTTATTTTACAGATAGACAGACAGACAGTTTTGCCTGCTCTTATGCTATGTCTCCATTTAATGGCCATAGAGGCCAGAGGAAGGATCAGTCCCTGTAACTGGAGTTACCTACAGTTGTGAGCCATAATGTGGGTGCTGGGAATCAAACCCAGGTCCTCAGGAAGAGCAGTCAGGGCTCTTAACCACTGACCCATCTCTCCAGCTCTTCTTGGAATATTGGTAGTTTATAGACATACTAGCTGATGTCCATGGAACCAACAGCAGGTGTAGAATGAAGTGTAGAAAGGAACAGGCCAGAGGTGGTAACCGATGGCCCTGCACTTCTTATTTCTCAGAGGTTGGCTAAACGTTTCTTACCTTTGAAGCTGAACACTTCTGAGTCCCCTAACTTCTGCTGGATCAGAAATGAACTAAATTGCAGGCAGCCTAGACATTGAAGATTTAAAGGGAGGGACCCATTTCTCTGAGCAGTGTCCTTCCGTGCCTGAGTAAAATCAAATTCAAAAATTTGGAAAGACATGGCTTTGGCTCTGGTGTCAAGGTTCATTTGGTACAAGTTTCGGTTGCACAGTGAGAACACAGGGATGTTTACCGTTGTGTCATAATATTCCTTGCACTTACAGTGAACCAAAAGGTGATTCGGTTTCTCTTTGCATTTTAAAAGACGAAGAAGCTGAGGTACAGTGAATTTGATTTAGGAAACTAGAGTCTCTCCAACCCAGATTCTCCTCTGTCCCCTGGTCACTGCTGCTCACACCTTCCAACCACCTCTGATTTTTTTTTTTTTTTTTTTAATTTTACAAAAGCGATTCTCTAAATTCTTGGCTGTGTCCTTGAAGAACTGCCCTCACCATCCCTTTGATTCACACGAGAAATTTGGTTAAGCCACTGGATCCTGATTCTTTGGGATTGGCTTTCTTATTTCTACCCATTGCCTGTGGTCATTTCTTTATCTTAGCTCCTCAGACACCACCCTTGACTTAGAAAATAAATGGCCAGTGATTTGTTTTCTTTTTCTTGATGGTTTTCTCTCTCTCCCTCAGCCTGTAGGTTTTGTCAGTTTCGACAGTCGCTCAGAAGCAGAGGCTGCGAAGAACGCTTTGAACGTAAGTGTGCGTTGCTCTGATTGCGAGTGCGCATTGTGCTGGTTGTGTGCATTTTCTTAGGTAATGGCAAACAGTAGAATCCCTGTAGATTAGAAGTCCCGTGTGTTACTGCAGCAGCCCTGACAAGTTTCATGGGCTTCTTGTCCTCCACTTGCTACTAAAGAGACAAGTAATAGTGAAACAAAGTCTTATTGTTTTGTTGCTGTGAAGAGATACCATGGCCCGGCTTCAGAGGTTTCATTATCACCTTGTGGGGGGCATGACGACAGGAGAGCTACCTATATCCTGAATTGCAGGCAGCAGGTAGAGAGACTGGGACTGGCATGGGCTTCCATTAATTATACTTCCTGGTGCTCCTTTTCTCCTCAAACCACACATTTTGTATTTCTCTTGTCCAGCTCGTTCCTTTTTGTTGTAGGTCTGCATTACAGTGGTTACTAATAACCACATAACACAGTCAGTACTTGGTCCTCTTGAAGTCTCTCCAGTGCCATTAATCCCACATTTTTCAATTTAACTGCTGGTAGATTTTTTTTTTAGTTTAAAAAAAATTGCCATATTCTTTGCCAAAATACCACAAGAGTGGTCTCTAAGCCTTTGAAACCTCTTGAGCTGGGTCCCCCTGCAGTTCAAACCAGTCTCAGCACTATCTTTTATGCTCCTAGTAGGATGGCGGCTAAGCCCCACTTAAAGCATTCAACTGCTTGTTTGTTATCTAAAGTAATGCCCCAATCCTGGTACCAATTTATTTCTTAATCATGAAAAACCATGTATGGCAGCTCTTATTTATTTAAAAAAAAACATTAATTGTGGGCTTGCTTACAGTTTCAGAGGATTAATCCATTTTCTTAAGTGGTAAGCAAGGCATGCAGGAGAAAGTTCTATATCCTGACACACAGGAAGCTGTCAGAGAGAGAGAGAGTCTGGTCTCAAAGCCTCCCCCCAGTGATACTTCCTTCTACAATCCCACACATCCTAATCCTTTCAAATGGTGCCACTCCCTAAGCTTTTAAATATGTGAGCCTATGGAGACCATTCTTATTCAGACCACCACACAGAGAAAGGAGGTTTGTTCATTGTAGCCACACCAGGAAATGGAACCAACAAGGAAGACCAGCGATCCCCTAGCAAACACCATCTTTGGAGTTCTGCTGCGTGGTTTAGTTTTAAGGAACAGTCTAGAGGTGGTGTACACAACTGAGAAGGCCTGCTTAAGTTGAGGCCCACTCAACCAACTTCCGTGTTCCCATTGTCTTGGTGCCGGGTGGTGTTGCAAACTGTCGGCACTCTGCAATTTCTTTGGGAATACAGTCTCCCATTGCTGGCACAGAGAAACCAGTCTTTTCTTTCCCATTATAAAACTTTTGAGAGAAATTCTACTTCCTGGGTCCTTTGTTTCAATAGTCTGACAGACAAGGGGCAAGGTGCAGCGCCTGCCTCTTTAGAGTTGCTGCTGGATCGTATCCCTGTTGCCTGCCTAGAGTGCAGGAAGCGTGGCATAAAACCCCAGTATGGGCCGGGTAGTGGAGGCTCATGTTTTTAATCCCAGCACTTGGGAGACAGAGGCAGACAGATCTCCCGAGTTCCAGGACAGCCAGGACTACATAGAGGGACACTCTCAAAAAGAAAGAAAAGTTGTAAATTCAAGACTCGAAACTTACTTAGACCCAGGGAGCCTTCTGAACTTTGACTCTATATAATGGTGACACAATCTTGAGAGGATTTTAAAAATTGAAACAAAAATAAATATATTTATCCTGTGTTAAACCTACTGGTATCTTAGGATTCCAGGATCCCCCCCACCTCACCCCCGAGGTTGTATAATTTTTCCTGTGTTGAGTTAATTTGATCTTTGGTCAGAATTACTGCCTTCTACAGGACAATGTGTAAACCAGTTGTTTACTGAGCACCAGCTTTAGACTGTGAAGCACAGTATAGTATAGAATATTGTAATATTATAATTTATGGAGCTCAGTGAAGAATGTATAAGGCCCTGACTCAATTGCCACCTCTACAAAATGTATTTTATAAATTTGCATTTTATATTGATATAAGCAAAATACTCTCAATTTCACTAAACTTTAGACGAAAACTACCAGTTCTGTTAGACTGTGTTTTCTTTTATCCTAACCATGCGGACATATTTGTCCTTTAAAAGGAAGGAATGGCCAATGCAACTCTTGGTGCTGGGCCTTATTTCTGGTGCCCCTGCTTCTCTGTCCTGGTTTTGCAGTGATAACGCCTGTAAGCAGGCAGCATTCCTCACTTCCTGGTGTTACTCTTGGTTTTTAACTCATAAACAAAGTTACTGTTTTAATAATGGCAATAGTCAAGTTGTGACCATCCCTTGTCATGCCGAGTAGAACCCAGCAAATATCATTTCAGTTTTTGTTAGTGCTCAAGGGTGTTCTGTGTGTCCCAATGAGCTCTAGGACACGGAGCTTTTGAATCTAGTGATTGTTAATCTCATTGTGTCTGGCTCTCCTTTCTCCTCGCTGGCAGCAGTCCTTGTAGCAGCATCCTGTCTCATAGTCATCAGCATTTGTGTAAGTTGCTAAGAACCTCAGAGAGGGCCAAGTGGTGGCAGTGCATTCCTATAATCCCAGCACTCGGGAGGCAGAGGCAGGCAGATCTCTGTGAGTTCGAGGCCAGCCTGGGCAACAGAGTGAGTTCCAGGACAGCTAGGGCTGTTACACAGAGAAACCCTGTCTTGAAAAACAAAACAAGAGCAACAAAAAGAACCTCAAATAGTAGCAACCTTATTTTGTGTGTGTGTGTGTGTGTGTGTGTGTGTGTTTGTTTGTTTTGTGGGGCCAGGAGGGAGGGGGTCTGTTTGCTTAGGGCTGACTTGTAAATAAGTGTCCTGCTCATTTCTTTCTTGATGTTCTTTGTTGTTGATGGTGCTGAGATTTTTGTTGTTGTTTTTATTTTGTTTTTCCCGCTTTTTGAGGCAGGGTTTCTCTGTGTAGCATTGGCTGTCCTGGAACACACTTCACTCTCTAGACCAGGCTGGCCTCGAACTCACAGAGATCCCCTTGCCTCTGCCTCCCGAGTGCTGGGATTAAAGGCACGACTACTGTCCTTTCTTGATGTTCTAATCTCGCATGTGTAGCTTTAGAGCTTCCATATACCTTAGAAACATCTGCAGCAGTACAGTTAGGGGGACAGACCTACAGGGGGATGAGCAATTCAGTAAGAATAGTGTGTAGGCGGAGCTAGCGGTGACTCAAAGTCAGACCCTCCATCTTAGTCCATTCTGTTCCATCCTGGCTTGTTGCCACACTTCTGGGGCCAGTTATAGACTACTGCTTCCCATTGTCCAGGACAAACAGCCTTGGAGCTTGGTCACCCTGTCTGTAGAGAAAACGGGCCCATCATGGCAGTGTACTTAACATAAAGCTACTATTCATCTTCCTAAGTGCTGACCCCTTGGCCCTTTTCAGGATCATCTTTTGTAATTGATGAGTTACAAACATGTACTGCTCACAGCTCTTGCAAAACGTTGCTTGTGTCATTTGTTGAGGCTCTTTTCAAAGCCTTCCCTCAGATCCCTGGAGAATAGTTAAGTGGTGTAATAATTTGGTTTGGTTCCACTGTTGAGAAATGTAAACCTTGATCCAGAAAGTGCCTTGTATAGAATAGTCAACCGTCACATGCCACTTCCGTGTTTGCAGCTTTCCTTGTTACTTTGTCTTGGTTACTGCCTAATTCAGTCATTAGCGCCAGCCGTCCCAGACAGACAGTGGATTGTTAAATCCACTGGCTTTTCTGCCACATCCAGCCTGAGTGCCAGTCAGTCAGACAGTGTTTTGGGACAGTGTCCTCGGGTTGTGTTTGGTAGCACTGAACTGTGATCCGAGGTTGATCATAATCCCCTAGAGTAAAGGATTATATTTTGCTTTTGTAGGAAAAGCTCCCAAATTCGGCTGTGAACCACTCAAGCCCAGATTTTGGTTCTATTATTCACATGAGCAGAAACATCTTTCATCTTTGAACACAACAGCAAGCTGTCTAGCCTGCTTTGCCCGGCACGTTTGGATAGTTAGCCCTGTCCACGGAAGTGGATGAGAAAGCTGATCATGACTTGTAGAATGTGCTTGTGCTTTTGAAAGGTAAAGCTCTAATCCGAGGGTAGCCCATTTAAGTGAGAATTCCAGCTTGGAAATTGTTAGCAGAGGCACACAGGCCTAAGGGGGAAGCCCCGAGCAGCGTGGGATGCTTGCTTGTTCAGGGTCTTTTGAGTAACTGAGCCCCTCGCCGTTGCCATCACTGCCCAGTTGGATTCTGGTTTTAATAAATAATGATGGTGGCAGTTAGGGCTTCAGAACAACCAGGGTGAGGAGGATCTTAGTCTAGGTTCCATGAAGGTGTTGGACATGAGTGGCCTGTGAAGTCCTTACGTACGTGCCGTTTATTAGGCGTCTCTCCTCCCCTTATCCTAAATGGTTTGTAGAACCGGAGAAGTCTGACAGAACCAAGCTTTTGATACATCATTACTCCACCTTACTGTGGCTGTTTACGTTCAGTTAAGCTAATGAGGTGGTCTGTGTACTCCCAGAATGCACTCAGTGATCTCCGTCATCTCTGATTGACAGCACGTTTTATCTCAGTTGAGCGAGTGTGGTACTTTGCGTATTCTCAGAATGTGATTGATTGATCTGTGTGATCTCTGATTGACAGTATGTTTTTTGCTTTAAAATAATTCTGTTGGATTAATTCATGCCCCATACATTTCAGTGGCTTTGATTACATTTTCATTAAGTATTTTGAAATTATATTAGTATAAAACCTTGCCATTTGAACAGCCTTTACACCTATAATTCACTAACTCACTGAGTTGTGCAAGTTTCATTATTTCCTAAAACATTCATTACCCCAGCAAAAAGACATTCTGTCTTGTGCCCAGTTCCTGCTCACCTCTTGTCTACTTTCCTGACTGCCTGAAATTACAAATTTTAAATATTTACATGTTTCTCTTTCTCTCGTTTTGTTTCTAGCTCCTCTTTCTTTGGTATGATATATGCAGAATTTTTCTTGTCGACTTTTTTAGAATACACACACACTTTTTTCTTTCTTTAACTACTTAAAAGTACTGGTCCTTGCCCACACTAACTCACATGTATTACCATCTCTGTAAGTACTGCATTTTATATGGGCATAATTATTCATCTGTTGAGGGACACTGAATTGTTTCTGCGCCTCCCCCGCCCCCTTTAAGATGGTTTCTCTGTGTAGCCCTGGCTGTCCTCAAACTCACTCTGTAGACCAGGCTGACCTCGAACTCAAAAGAGATCTGGCTGCCTCTGCCTCCAGAGTGCTGGGGTTAAAGGTGTTCGCCACCACCCCCCACATTGTTTTTACCCTTTGACTGTCCTGTGGTGAACATTACCAGTGCTTGTGTCCGTATTTCTGTACGTCTGCATCGATCTGAGACAATGGACAATGGCTGCCATGCCCAAGAGGCATGTAGTTCTCAGTTTCCTGATCTTTGTATACATCTGGGTGTGGAATTATAGTTATGTGCTTTTTAGCTTTTTGGGTAATTGCCAAACTGTCTTCTATAGTGATTTCGCCTTTTCAGTGGGTTTGCGTGGGATTTTCAGTTTCTCTGTGTCCTCATCATTACTTTATTTTTTTTTTAAATTCTTGCGATCCTTGAGGTTTGTACTTGCCATCATATTTTTCTTATTGTTTAATTTTTATTACATTTCTTGTTTATTGTGTGGGTTCATTTGGAAGTCAGAGGACAGTTTGTAGAAGCAGGTTGTATCCTTCCACAGTTTTGACCCAGGAATCAAACTCAGGTCATCAGGCTTGGTGGCAGCTTAATGTTTTAGATAAAACGCTGTGCGGTTCCCTGAGGGGCAACAGCAGCGGGCCACGAGGGGCAGCCGGGTCCCACCACCTGAGGCATCCGTGGGTCCCAGGTGGGTAGGAGGTAGCGGATGAGAAACCTTCCACGCTTCGGCGGGTTGGTGGGTGAGAGATGGGTGGACGCCATGCGGAGAAAGCGGGTATAGTTTATTCATGAGGAAGGAGAACAGTCCTCAGTCACAGAGAGGTATGTTTGAATTCCATATGACTTCCCATGATTTCTGGGACTGGTACCACTTCTGTGATGGCAGACCTGAGTGACAGAGCCATGCTCCCCCTGAACAGCATATTTTATAATATGTAACCGAAGGGGAGGGCCAACTCTTAAATGATTTGTAGTAAAGCGAAGAAGTTAAGGGGAACTGTGGAGAGAGAGATGTGGAGATAGGCGACTTAATCATGCCCTTTTTGGGGAAAATTTTAATGATATAATACATTTTATAAAAGCTTTAATAATTTTTGATTAAAAAAATTTCAGACTTTTTGTTGTTGTTTGGTTGGTTTTTATAGTCCTAGCTGTCCTTGAACTCACAGAGATTCTTCTCTTGCTTGTGCCTTTCAAGTGCTGGGACTAAAGGCATGAGCCACCATGCTCAGCTAAAATAGGTTTTAACGAGCACTGGATAGTGTCTCATATTGTGCGTGCGCGCGCACCCCCCCCCCAATGGCATCAAGAAGTCTTCATGGCTCTGGCATTCAAGCAAACATTGTAGTGAGCAGTGATTCCAGCCTTTCACACAATTTCCTTTAGCTTGAGGGACGTCGGTCCATTTGTCCTGTGGTGGGTTCCTCGTCTGTAATGTGACGTTGCACTTGGTTCTGAAGTGTTAAGGGAAATTGCTAATAGAAACATCGCCAGTACTTGGAACATTACCTTCTCCAGGAAGTACCTTCTTAGCCATCAGGTGTTTGGGTACCAGAGGAATCCCAGGCACACGAAGATGGCCTTTGGCTTTGGTCAGGCATTCGCTGTCTGTTTCCTGTACACAGGCTTCCCTGACAGCTGTGGAAGTTAGGACTTTTGATCTTAATATTTATACAGCTTGTGAGTTGGGTCAATTATTTCCACTAAACAAAACTTCTCACAAATGCAAGTGTCCAGATGGCCTATCTCAGTCTTCCCTACCCCCATTAGGCACCATGTCAGTATGTTTCTTATCAGTTTTGAAATTTTCTCCCTTGGTTTCTCTTTAGCCGATTGCTCAAGGTAGTTGGAAGGCCCTGATTAATGAGGGCCCAGCTGGAGCTTTGGACGGGAACTAAGCAGGGCTGCCAGATGAGGTCATGAGCCTGACCTGGTGTTTATCTGCTAAATCTGTTTATAACTGCTTGCTCCTGGCTCGCAGAGTTTTAAAACAGCCATCTGACGTCACAGTGTTGGAGACGTGGAGTGGAGTTGTCAGGCCCACTTCTTTGTTTTCAACCTTGTGCCTTATTGGGGCCTTCAAAAGCTGTCCAAGCGTCATGGGAATGGCTCACCAGGTGCAAGTCTGACCTGAGTTCCATGCTAGGGTCTTCTGGTCTTCTGGTGTTCTGGTGGGTAAGAGCTTCCTCCAGAATGTCATCCTCTGGTGTCCACATTCACTTCTGGAATTCATACTCGGGTGCTCTCTCCCTCCCCTCCTTCTCTCCCTTCCCCTCTCCCCCTCCTAAGCACACACAATCTGTTCAACTTAGCCCCTCCTCTAGCTTTACCATAAAAAATAAACCCAAATGAGTTCCAGCCCTGTTGGGGACCAGCCTCAACAAAAATACCTCTTGCCAGGGTAGAGGCGTGGGGATTTAGAAAATATAGTATCATCACTGAAGTCAAGGCAAAAGAAAAAGAAAGGAAAAGAAAAATATAGTAAAGAATACGAAGTCACAAATGAAAATAATAAAACGGAGAAACATACAGGATAGTATCGGGAAGGAATTCCAGTGAGTACTGAAAATTCGCCCGCTTTTAATTTTCAAATACTTAAAATACGCCTGACCCCAAAAGGTAAGAAAGACAAAAGAGTGCATTAACATAATACAAGGAAATGAACATTGGGCTACATTCTGTTGTTAGAACAATACAAATCAAGCTCACACACTAGACCAAAACATTCTGTAGGCAAACCTCTTCCTGAGTGGAATCCCAGGTTATCTCCATAAAGGGAACTGGAACTTAGTTGGATCCTTAGAGGTAGGAACAGTGTACTTCTTTATTCCTGGAGTACAAGGTCTGGCTATTAGCCACACCTATTGTTCTATATCTAGGTGGGACCTTTGTTTGAGGTAGAAGCTCTACCTTGAAGGAACTAGAGGTTAGTAACTCTCTGACCTTTGGTCAACGTGGAAATGGGCTCACATTTCCGGGCCTCCACACAACCCAAGTACAGTTTAAAAACAAGAAAACCAAAGAGCACTAGGCAAGAAGGGCTCAGGGCGGAAGAGTTGAGTCCTAGGTTTCTTCAGTTCTGATTTGGTGTCTAATGACGCTGCATTTGGGATGGTTGTTAAACTTCCCTTGGAAGTCATAGCCTACAACTTAAAAGTTTCGGTAAAGAAAGCTGGGCATGGTAGTACCTTTCTGCAATGCCTTGGGAGACCGCATCAGGAAGATGGTTTGTGATGTAGCCAACGGTGGTATCTCAATCATTAACCAATCAATCAATCAGTATTGTGCTGGGGGAAAATTTACATATTTTCCTGAAGTTTGAAATTTGACTCCTATTGTTGGTCTTTGCCTTAGAAGAATGTGTGTTATTTCGATTTCTTGAGCATCTACTAGGAAACTGGAAAGTGCAGATGACAAGGAGGTAGGATAGGATTCTCCTCCAGGAAACCAGGCAGAAAGGACCACAGGTTATCACACTGTAACACTGACAGCTCGTGACAGAATGATGATTGTGTCCCGTGTGGCTATGTGTGACAGCTCTGAATTATCATTGTGGCACTGATCTACTGCATTAAATAAAAGGTACTGCATTTGACGTCGTGTGCTCCAGTGTTTTAGGTATTTCAGGAATCGCTGAGAATCTGATTTGTCCAATGGGGCAAAGGAGCAGGCCCACTGACATCCTCCTCTGATCTCTGTATGTGCACATGAGCATGTAAATGTTGGGGGAACTTGACAGGTAGGAAGCTAGTGTGTTATTAGGAACAGCCCTCAAATTTGCATATCCACACAGCTCAGCCCCAGAAGTCACTGTATCGTCTCCTCTACCTTTTCAGTGAATTCGACCCCAGGCCATTGGCATGTACAGTCTTAAACCTGCAGTTAGAATGAACAAAAATTTGTTTTTAAATTTTAGGTTGGGGTAGAGTGAGTCTTAGCCCCTTTAAAGATGAACAATGTTTTGGACAGAACATTGTTCAAATGGTGGTATATCGAATGTAATTATTTTCTTTATAATCAGCTGCAGGCTTTGCCTTTCTAAATGTCTCTCTAGGCAGGTGAGGGAGAGAAGCGCAGACTTTACCGATGTCTTTCCTGTTTAGTGTTGGGCTTGGACCCTGTTTCCTCCACGTGCTGAGCGATTGCTGAGCTCTCATGGCAGCGCTTCATAAAAGATTTCTCCTTTTCCAGACAAGCTCAGCTAAGATTTCTTGTATGTAAGAAGAGAGCCAATGTTTCTCCAACTTGGAAACATATTTTCTAATGTTTAGTAAATGTGAGACTAGAAAAATATACAATATAAAATTGAATTCTAAATGTGAGGATAAAAGTTCAAGGCCAGCTTCAGGTACACAGCAAAAGGCCAGTGTCAGGTAGGTAGACCTCATTTAAGAAGCCAACTAAAGGTCTGTGGAGACTGAGCACTCAGGCCAAAGTTTAAGTCCCCATAGTGATCATACAGAGCTGGCCATGATCACAGTTGCTTAATCCCAGTGCTGTGTGTGTGGAGGGGTGCAGAGACAGGAGCATCACTGGGACTTGTTGGCCATCAGCCTAGCCCCAGGTTCAGGGAGAGTCTGCCTCGAAATCAAGGGACAAAGGAGCAAGCCCACTGACATCCTCCTCTGGTCTCTGTATATACACGAGCGTGTAAACGCCCACACACATGTGCATGTTACATGCCCCTCCCACATCCAACAATAGAGTAAAGGCAAAATAATAAATATTTTAACAAACATGATGAGACTTCTTGTTGGGGAACATTATTTTAAGGTGTGTTACTTTTGTTTATGCTGTGGAACGTTTGTTTAATGATGTGAAGATGCGTTGCTTTTGTTTGTGCTGCAGATGTTTAACTCTGAAGCTGTGATTCTTTGTCTGTCTAAAATTCTTGATGGTCTAATAAAGAGATGAACGGCCAGTAGTGAGGCAGGAGCAAGGATTGGTGGGGCTGGCAGGCAGAGAGGATAAACAGGAGGAAGAGGCGGAGCAACAAGAGAACAAGTGGAGGAGGATGGCAGGACCAGCCACAGAGTAAGAGTGTAAGGAAGATATAGAGAAGTAAGAAAAGGAGAAAGCCCAGAGGCAAAAGGGATAACGTAAGTTAAGAAAAGCTCTCAATAAGCAAACCAAACTAAAGCTGGGCATTCATTAACTAAGAATAAGTATCCATGTGTGATTTATTTGGGAGCTGGGTAGTGCCCCTCGCCCCGAAAAGCCAAAAGAGTAAAACATCACACTACTTCTTAACTTGAAATCTGGACCAAGTCTCTTCTTACAGCATTAGCCTAAATCCAAAAGCAGCGTTAATTTCCAGCAAAAGAACAGTTTGAAAAGCTAGGGTGGCACTCCAAGAAACCGAGACACGACATAAAAGCATCTAAAAGAATTTTTTCCTAAGTTTTAGGAAGTTACTGTTAAGCTTGTTTTAAAAGTTCAAAATGAATTTCTCAGAACAGCAGTCGAGTAGAGAATTCTTATATAAACCGGTACCAGTGATTCTTTGCGGCTTTGGAGTCTCTGCACTGTTTTCTCTGTATTTACTGCCTACAGGACATCAAAAAGTAATCGGATATGCAGTACCTCGAAAGAGAGAGTTTCAAAACAGTATCATGAGATAGAAAATAAGTTAGGTAGGAAAGATACTCTCGTGACAAAGGCACAAAGTTTAAAAGTATTTCCACACCTTTTTTTGAAAAGTAAAAATAAAATCTAGAACTCCCACAACACCCCGCAGCACCACTTTTCCCTAGAATTCCAGCGTTAGGAGACAGTTGTCTTGATTCCCAGATACAAAGCATGCCTAGAGCAGGTCCCAGTCAGGGGAAGTAGTGTCTCAGAGTGCCGAGGGAGTAGGAGCCGGTGAAAACCTTGTGTGGCCTAGGTAATGGCCGCAGGAAAACAGCATTTCTTCCATCACTTCGTCATGTCCTGTCGTCCAGACACTACCTGTCGTCTCTTCCTGCCCCAGCCGCTGAGTATTAGGACCAAAGGTACGATCCAACCATTTCTGCTCTCTTCAGCATCTTCAGAAACCCTGCTATACAAGTACCTTCAAAGCTAAAATATGTCAACTGCCGATTAAGACGTTCCTAATACTGGCTATGTTAGAGTGGCTTTTGTTGCTGTATATAATATCGTTAGAATTCACACCTATAGAGAGACACATATCCCAATCTGAACTGAAATGGGAGATTGAGGAAGGAAGGAGAGTGTTAGTGAACCTAGGGCCTCTTGCATGGGAAGCATGAACCACACTACCAGCCCCAGAGACCATCTTGATAATCACCTTTGAAGATGTCACAGTTAGCCTACAGCTTCATGTTGTCAGACGTGTGTGTGTGTGTGTGTGTGTGTGTGTGTGTGTGTGCGCGCGCGTGTGTGCGCGCGCGCACGTCACACACATACAACAGCGCATGTGGAGGGCAGAAAGGGACATCAGCATCAGATCTCTCCCCTGACAGAGCACTCCTCACTGCTGACTCTTCTCGCCAGTTCCTTAAAGTGGGGACTTTATAGGAACTGGCGTTCAGTACGGTAGAGTTACAGACTGACGATAGTGACATCCTTCAGAGAGCTGTTTATCCTGAAAGTGCCCTTTCCAACAGAATGCTTCAAAAATAGCTTCTTTGGAATTCCAAGTTCCACTGGGGGTAGAATGCTTGTGAATGTCGGTTCCGAATTACTCACCAGTCAGTTCTTGGATCTCTGAGATGGGGGCAAGGAGCTGCAGTATTGTCCTTAGGTCTCGAGGCAGCAATACTTGGGGGGGGGGGAGAGAATCGTCCTATAGCAGCAGGACGATTTAACATTGTGTCCCTGTTTAGAACCTTCCCCCTTTTCAGCTGCTGGGGACGGTTCTGACATGGGAGTAGGGAGGGAGGAACATTCTCAGCTCTCTGTCCTGTGCAGTGGAAGAGGCTTGGCATGGCCTCTTCCGGGTCAGATGCCATTTGGCCCATTGTTTTGCTCCCTGTACAAAACAGGAAGTGCTTTACAGTGTCCTAAAGTTTGAACTCACTGTTGTATCATTTCAATCAACTCGGGCCTGCGCTCCAAATTCTCAGTTGGAACAAGTGTGTAAGCTGTGTGTGGCTTGTGCTAAAGGTTTAAAAATAGGTCCACACAGAGAGACCCTGTCCGGGGACAGAGTGGGGAGCTTGAAAAAGCCGAGTTTATAGCTCAGTGATAGAACCCTGGCCTCTTGAGTGCAAGGCTCTGGGTCCCGCCTCCAGCATTTGAAAACAAAACAATTTTGTGTAACTTTATGTCCAATGTCTGTTTCCATTGTATATAGTTATTTTAGAGCTAGATTGATCTTATTTAGACAAAAAGGGGGAGATGAAGGGGTGTGGTCTTCACCATCCCAGCCTGTGACCACACCCGCTGCCACCCCTCTAATTAATTAATGGGGCCGGGTCACCACGTCCCAGGGGAAGTATAAAATGGCAAACTCAGGTGGGGAGCGCTCTCTCTGCGCGGATCGCCGACCTGCGCACTCCAACGGGGAGCTCCTTTTTGGGTATTGTAATCTGTGTGTACCTTGGTCTTGGTCTTGGTCTTTTAATAAATCCGTGTATCCCGTCACAATTTTGGCCAAGGATGTGCTTGCCTGCCTACTATGCTCACAGCTCTGGGTGCAAATGCTCCACCCATCTTCATCTGTGTGGTGAGCTTGAGGCTAGCCTGGGTGCATGAGTCCCTCTTTGTAAGGTATAAATTCTGCCCCCCTTGTTCAGAGTTTACTGTATTTGCCCACTTCTCATCCCATCATGAATAGCTTTATATTGATGTCTGTATGACCTTGAGGATAGTAAATAAGATGGTATAGATGACACCAGTTTTATCCTTCATAGTAAAGTAGAATTAATAGTAAAGTGCCAATGACTAGTTGTAAATAAAGTAGTAAGAAATAAATAGTAGCAATAAAGTAGTATTAATAGTATATTAAATCATAATATAGTGTGTGATTTTTTTTATTTACTATTTTAATATATATAGTATTTTTAATATAGAATGACCCTTTCCCTTCTGAGGCATTTCTGCTATCTGATAATTTTGAGGCTGTATCTACTGCCTACTGGATTCCTTCTTGTTGCTCTTCATTAATGTTAGGGAACCCGGAGAGTGCACAGAGCGTGGGGGTGGGAGCATTCACTGCAGGGAAGCTGGACAGCAGGAGCAGGCCTATAAAACAGACACGAGAGCCCACTGTGGCCCGTGTCTGATCTTAAAATGGAAGCCTTTTGACAATGGCCCAGGAAAGTTCAGGCAACTGTCTTTTCTCAGTTATAGAGTTTGTTTATGTCAATGCTGTTTTTTTTTCTCCTCTCTCCAGTCCCCCAGCCTCCTCCTATACCAGCCACTAATAAAAGCTCAAAGTAAACTTTCCAGAATGATCCTTAAAGCGTAGAAAGTTAAATGGTCCTCAGATAACCCAAGGAGCACTTAGGTAAAGCCGGGAGACGAGCATGTTTAGTGTGACTTCTTGACCTGACGCCCTTACAATGCTTTATTCTCCGTAAGTTTTAAACAGTAGACGCTGGGACACTCACACTTGGTGTTTATAATTGTGAGACTTCATGCTGTACCCTGGTAGCAGTACCCAAACCCCACATTTTGAAGCTCCTTCACACGGCCCCGGGGCCATTGGCTTCTTCTGTCAGTGTATGTAATATGATAACATTGTATGTAATAGATATGTAAACTCAGACCTCATTTTCTATAATCAGAAGACGAAGCATCCTTAAGCCTAGCCCCAGCACCAGTAATCTTCTTATCTTTACCAAAGTGATTGTGTCCTTAAAACACCTATACAGTCGGGTGATGTGACTGTACACGTGTGACCTTGGGAAAGGAAGTGGCTTCCCTTTGCCATCACTTGGAAAAGAATTTAAGTTTTAGGTTTTTGTTCTTGTGTTTTTTGAGACAGGGTTTCTCTATAACAGCCCTAGTTGTCCTGGAACTCACTCGTAGACCAGGCTGGCCTCGAACTCAGAGATCCACCTGCCTCTGCCTCGCTGGAGTGCTGGGATTAAAGGTGTGTGCCTTCACACCCAGTTTGTTGTTGTTTTGTTTAAGGATTTTTATTTTTTTAAATTATGCTCATTGATATTTTTGTCATGGGTGCCAGGTCTCCTAAAACTGGAGTTGCAGACACTTGTGAGCTGCCATGTGGGTGTTGAAAATTGAAGTGCTCTTGGCCCCTGAGCCATCCCTCTAGCCCTGAGGTTTTAACTTTTTAAGACACAGGGCATGGTGGCACTTGGGAGGCAGAGGCAGGTGGATCTCTGTGAGTTTGAGGCCAGCCTGGGATAAAATGAGACCCTATCAATTTTTTTTTTTTTTATGAAAGAGAGAAGTGCGCATGAAGGTTAGAACACCACGTTCAGGAATCCCCTCTCTTTCTACCATGTGTGTTGTAGGCATGGAACTCGGGTCAGCAGAAGTAGTGGCAGGTGGCCTGGGGCCACCAAAGCAGATACTGACCATTCAGCTAGTTTTTAAGGTGCAGTGCACAGTGAATTCACACGTAAATCCTCTTGTCTTTTTCTGAGCTCTAGTCTGTGACCAGAGACATGCATTTTCTTGACTGTTCTGACTCAGTAGTACAGATCAGCCAACAAGGGCAATGATTTAAGTGTGTGTTCATAGGTGAACATATATTGTCGGGACTGTCACATCTGCACAACTTCAGACCTTTGTTTCTGCTCTTGGGTTTTTTTTTTTTTAAATAATGTATATATTCTTTCACAATTTCATACACACTGAGCACATGTTGATGGCAATGATGTTGATGACAATGATGCTATCAACAGTGGCTTGGGCTTGAACCCAGGGCCCTGTGCTTGGCATATATTCTGGGTTTTGTTTAGTTTTCTGTTTGAGACCTTGTCTCTAACCCCCTATGTAATTTTGAATGGCCTTGAACTTCTGGTCCGTCTGCCACCTCAGGTAGTAGTCATATACTTAGCTAGTGGGGTGCTAGTGCTCAAACTTGGGGTATCCTGTGTGCTATGCAAGCACCCTGACAACTGAGCTGCATCCATTTGGCCCAGTTGGAGCTTTCGCTTGTTTACCATTTGTTTGAATGAAAGGATTAGGAGTAACTCTGACTTCATGACGGGGGGAAAGGGGAATGTGTCTATTGTCCCAACATTGAGGAAGGCAGAAGATAAGGAGCTGTGCTCAGAGGCCCGCCACAGCCTCTTTGTATGTTGTGATACCCAGGACGGATCTGTCCCTTCTAGAGCAGTCCCCCTGTTTACCTCCAGAGTTCTTGGGAGTGAAAATGTTATTGTCAGAATTCCTAGGTAAAAGAGTACCATCTGCTCTCTGGCCCGTGTTCCTTTCATATAATATCTATTTCAAAGTCTCCTTGTTAAATTCTGCTTTAATGCATAGCTGATGGGTGTATTTGGCTTGTAGACAGCCCCTTCCTGTCATTGTCAGGGTACAGGTCTTTCAATCATCCTTTTTAGGAGACTTGGAGAACATAGAGGCAAAAGTTCAAACACTCGTGGCCTCTTGACCTTTTGGAAAATAAACTCTGGTTGTGTTGACATGTTAAAGATGGAGTTCGTCGTGTCTTCAAAGGCCCTGTCATGACTTTACAGTCATCCTATACAAAGCAGATTCTCCTCAGGCGCGGTGATGTGCACAGGGGTTCCTGGCTCACAGAAAGTAAATGTGTTCTAGTGGAAATCAATTTAGCTCGTGTGGACAGCCAAGCTGGATAGAGTCTGATAGCTCCTGGTGTCTGCCTTAGTCCTGCACCAGAGGATCCAGTCTCTGCGGTTTGCCCAGGCCCCAGGAGCAGGTCAGACCATGGATCAGCAGACTTGAGGCCTGCGAAGCAGAACAGAGTTTAGCCTTTCACGGAGGAAGAAAAACCTTGTGGACTTAAAGATTTCTCTCAAACAACACAAAACTCTTCCGGATGGATAACAAGCAGCTCAGGGGTTGCACTGATGACTGAGAATGCCAGCCTTTGCAAACACCTCTCCAAAAAAATGCCCGGAAGGTGAGGCGACAATTTGGAGGTATACCATGTGCTAGCAAACACTGGACCCCGGGCATCTGTACATACCTTACACTGTCCACTAATCTAACCACCCACAGGGCAGGCTCCCTCTCTCTTCAAGGCAGACCCTGCAACGGTTCTCATTCTCAGAAGCTCCAAATGCGGAGAGCAGCAGCGAAAGGTAGCATTTGGTCCCAGGCAACTGTAGTCCCCAAAACCTGTCCCCAAAGCCAGAAAGCTTGCTTGCAAGGAAGTTGCACAAAGCTGTGACCTCAACTTGAGGTGTTCCTTTTATCATTGCCACTGTCGTTAGCCACAGCAGACAGTGATGGTGATGGTGTTCCTGGACCACGGGCTTTCCTAACTGCTCCCGGCTAGCCGGTGGAAGGGAATTAATCAATCAAGCAAGACCACCTGGGACAGTAATAAGGGATTCCCCACTGTATTCCATAGCCCGAGGCAGATGGCTTAGTGGGGTGTGTGTGTGTGTGGGGTGATGGTTCAAATGCCATCTCATCATATAAATGAGAGCAAAGTCTCATTTCATGGCCTTGAAGGAAGTTGCCTGGTCACTAGGAAGTGTCCTGTCCTCAGACTCCCGGACCTAGTTGGTTAATGAAGGGTGAGCTACTGTAATGGTCAAGTTTATTGTATTTTGGTACTCAGAAACCTTAGTTTGTCAGAGATAAGAATTACACAATCTGGAAGTAACGGCTAAGCCTCTGGATCCATTCTAGCCTAGACATGGAATGCTACTCCTTCCTGTTACTTCAAAGCAATGTAAAGTTTCATAGTTGATTTTGTTTGTTTGTTTGGTTTGGTTTTTGGAGACAGGGTTTCTCTGTAGCTTTGGAGCCTGTTAAGATTTGCCTGTCTCTTCCTCCTGAGTGCAAGTTTCATAGTTTTTAAAGGACACCCTCTCTCCGCCCCACCCCAGAGTTTCATTCACGGACTTAAATGGAGGTAGAGGGTATCTAGCACCGTGGTACTTCATTTAACAAGGAATTGTGCCTGAATTCATACCCCTATGTCTGCGACTCCATCGGCCACACAGCCACATGTCCGTAGACAGCTCTGGGAAGGGGGTCTGTTTATTGAAGCATAGCAATGTCTTACTAATGGAGAGGCGCATTGCTGTCATGTGGGTCTAACTCAGGCTTGGGCAGTGAGCCTTAAATTAGATTATTCTGAGCTGAAGCCAGGGCAAGCACTTCTCCAGGGTGGTTGGATTACGGAAAAGAACAGGGTGTGATTGGTCCACCATAGTCTGCGCGGGCCATGGCCCAGCAGTCCTTGCTGTGGTATTAACAGTCCTGAGGTTTCTGCCAGCAGCATCCTTATTTAGGAAGGTATGAGACGCAGCCATCTGATGGATGCGTTCCTTTGTTCATTCTTCTCCAGAACCCACATGCACCCGGGTTTCAGCACAGTGGAGAGTGAACAACAACCTTGATGGTGAGCAGAACAATGTGGTCTTTATAAAACTAGAAACCTGTCCCAGGCCAGAGAAACAGAAAATTGAGTTCTTGTGCCTTCTCAGCACTCACCTGGGGATGAGAGTGGAATACTTGATGCGGGTGGCTCTTCCTTATTCACGTGGCAGAGGCTCATGGCGTTTAAGATGAGCCTAACATAGCACCCTCCAGCTCCTACAGGGGATCGAACCTGAGACTCGTGAATGCTGTGCAGATACTTCCTTCTGAGTTCTGGCCCCGCAGTGAGGTTTATGCTCTTTCTGGTAGGCCAGTATCATCCTTCCCTCCCCTCACTTAGTGCCAGGTGGCCAGCAGCCCCAAACACCCTCACAGATCCAATTAACTCTAGTTGGCTGGAAAGCAAGGCCAGCGAGCAGTCCTGAACACACTGGGTTAAGAACTCTCCAATTTCCAGCTCTGAACCTGGGTGAATTTCTTGCTTCATATAGATATTTGCCTAGTCCAGGTGGATCTCTGTGAATTCGAAGCCAGTCTGGTCTACAAGAGCTAGTTCCAGGACAGGCTCCAGAAGCTATAGAGAAATCCTGTCTCGAAACACCCCCCCCCCAAAAAAAAAATTGCCTGGTCTCCATTAGTTTGCACTGTTTCTTAAATTATTGCACGTATCACTGGGACACAATGGTGTTTATTAAATGGTAGAAGATTTTAATTCCTCTCAGAAATAACAGCAATGCAAGATAGATTTTTTTTTTTGGTGTTGAAAAATTTTTTTACCCTGTTTTTACTTTTTTACTTTTCTGTTTTTTGTCAAGCCACCCTTTTATTTACATTCGTTCCAGACTGCTGTTCTTCCTATGGGTATTGTCTCTGAATGGCTCCTACCCACTGGTTATTGATGGCCTGGAGGGCTTGGTCTTTGCCTTGTCATTGGAATGAAAAGGCTGTTTTCACAGACCTCTAGGGAGAGCTTTGCTTAAAGGCTGTCCAGAATCTGGTTCTAATCCATTTTATGATGCTGGCAGAAGTGAAAGCCGATAGCACTCCTGAAAACTCTAAATCTGTTTCACGTTTCAGCCCCCGTAAGACCTTGGAGCAGCTGAAGCGTGTGTATTTACCTGCTGGGCGGGGATGGAAATGGCACGCCTTTCAACAGCCGCAGAAAGCAGCTTTTATTCCTAACGTTTGCTTTTAATTTCCTTCTATTCTGTTGGAAGCTTGTCCCCAGGATATTTCCTCCCTGTGACCCGAATGCTCTTGGAAAACAGTGGACTTACTCTTCCTTTAAGAGGGATGCAAATCAGAGCCATAAGTGCGTGTCCGTTCACACTCTGTAGGCTGAACATAGAGACAGGCAACAGGTAGTGTCTGGCCAGAGGAGTAGGAAAATCTGGATGCTTGGGCATTGGCGGGTGGAATTGAAACGGTCTGATAGTGTTAGAAAAGGTAACATAGAATTACCTCATGGTATAGTTCCGCTCAAAGAGAGGTCGAAGTATGTGTTCATACAGAAACATGTTCCCAAGTATCGGTAATGGGCTAATTCATAATACAGTAAAAACCTTGACACAGGGCAGTGAGATGGCTCAGTGCGTTAATGTCCCTGTGGCCATGCCTGGCAACCTGAGTCTGATCCTCAGAACCCACATGGTGGTAGGTAGGACAGAAGTGTTTCTCACAGGTTGTCCTCTGACCTCCTCACAGGCACCAAGATGCGTATCTGTGTGCACATAAACAGTCTACTGCTATTAGCTGGGGAAAGGCTGTTATTAAATAATGTGTGCTTATTTAATATCTATACAGTAGAATATTAGTCAACAGTAAAAACAATCATCAGTGGGATAACCTGTGCTATCTGGAATAATACACAAATAAATAAACCTGGAAAACATTATTCTTGATAAAGGGTTCTATTTGAAAATGCTACATGCTACATTTTATTTATTTGAATTATCCAAACTAGGTAATTGAATTCATATAGATTGAAAACATTATTATGAGTGTTTGTTGGGGGAAAAGTTGGAAGGGAAAAAGAACAATGATTGCTAATGGGTACAGAATTTATTTTATTTTTTTTGGTTTTTCGAGACAGGGTTTCTCTGTGGCTTTGGAGCCTGTCCTGGAACTAGCTCTTATAGACCAGGCTGGTCTCGAATTCACAGAGATCTGCCTGCCTCTGTCTCCCGAGTGCTGGGATTAAAGGCATGTGCCACCACCACCCGGCCAGAATTTATTTTTGAAGTAGAAGAAAATCCTCAATTTCTTGTGGTAGAAGAAATCTGTTTTGCAGTGGTCGTTCACTACATAGCTCACACTGCCCTTGAACTTGACCTCCTCTCCAGTACCACTTCATCTAGCCAAAAGCAATATTTTGAACATAATATTGTATAATTAAAACCCTTCCAGCCTCTGACTATCTTGCCCATGGCTTTCCCACATACTGTTGTGATTGGAAAACTTGAGTTTGAAGTGTTTCAGCACGGGTAATAGAAGTCACTCTCTGAGCTGTTATTATCTGGTTCTGGTCAACTCTAGGGAAGAGAAGTGACTTTCTTATAGAAGGAGCAGGTTGCTGGGAAACCAGTCACTGTTTAGTAAATCCCAGCCAACTGATGATCTCACGGAATTTGAATCTGAAGACCTAGGAAAACCTCCCCAGGATCAGCACAGCTCACCACTCTGTTTACCGAGAGCTGGGTTAGTGCTTCCTTCATCCCACCCCCACCCCCCCACCCCCCAACCCCCCCACCCCCCGTACTATTTTCTGTTGCTACTGCTTACAGTAACCAACACTGTTGATTCAACGCAATTGTTCACTGCTTGGTATTTACTGATAATTGGGCAGGAAGTCACTTTCCTGACCCTCCCTCCAGACTCACCATACTGCTTGATTTCCTAAGGCTTCTGGGAGAGTACTTACTGCCTCTGTAAAGAGAAAGAAGGCATAGAGTAATGTCACCCATATAGTCGGTGATAAGACAGGCGTGCGGGGTGGGGGTGGGGTGTTAGTGGGTAGACCAGGTCGTGAAGAAGCCGCTTGTAGCTGTGCTGCAGTGTTGAGTGTTTGCTGGGAAAGCCAGAAGATAATAGCAGAACTCCAGAATATGAGATCTTACAGCCAGAAACCATGAAGTTGTACATCAGAAGGGACAGTTATTAGTCTAGAAAGGCCATTGATTGGCTCAGTAGCAAGCCTGGCTTTGACTGGTGGGGGACCTTTGCCTCTGGAATCTGTGCTGGCTGTTCTATTGATGTTACCCTAACCGCATGGGAGTCAGGTGATTCTTAAAAAGATCTGCTTTAATCTTAAGTGCATGTGTGTCTGTCTGTGTCCATGGAGGCCAGAGGTGTTGGGTCTCTTGGGGGTGATGCCGACCGTCAATCTCAGGTCCTCTGGAAGCGGCGCTACTCTTAGCTGAGCCATCTCTCCAGCCTTGAGTTAGATGCCCGTAAGGCTAAGGAAGAGCCAAGAAGATTACTAAAAACGGAAACAGATTTTCTTACATTATGGTTCTCTATCTGGTTTCTAGTACAAATTACTCTGTATTTGAAAGTAAGAATGGATTGGTTGGGTAAAACACTGTTGCTCATTAAGCAAGAGCTGTTTCTTTCCCCCTTCGGCACACACACCTGGCTGGGCTGCTTCTGGAACCCATATTTCTTTCTCTTTTTTTTTTTAATATTTCTTTATTATGTATACAATATTCTGTCTGTGCATATGCCTACAGGCCAGAAGAGGGCACCAGACCTAATTACAGATGGTTGTGAGCCACCATGTGGTTGCTGGGAATTGAACTCAGGACCTTTGGAAGAGCAGGCAATGCTCTTAACCTCTGAGCCATCTCTCCAGCCCCTGGAACCCATATTCCTTAAAGCTGAAGAGGATTTCCATTTGGTGTTGGGTGTAGAGAAGGGCTAGACTCAGCCAGGAAAGTCTGAGCAAGGTGAACCTGGGGCATGCTCTCTATTGTAATTATTGTTTGATGTACATGCGTGTCAGAGACGCGTGGATCGCTGGACCGTGAGAAAGCAAGTGAGCGTTCCAACAGGAAGTGACCATCACCCTTAACCTGAAGAAGAAAGATGCTTAGAGTGAGCAGGAAGCATGGGGATGGCGTGCTGCTCACCAGCAGAGGCAGTTTCATGGGACTGCACAGCCGAGCACACAGAATTGATGGGTTGGGGTGTGGTGGCACCCCATAATCTATCCAGGCACTTGGAAAGGGAGACATAGACGACTGGGAGTTCCAGCCAGCCCGGGGTACATAAGACACTGCCTATCAGGAATTTAGAATTAGAATTTGGGGCTGGGGGTTAGAGCTTACTAGGGAATAGTGGCTTCCTTTTGTGAGTTTTTAATCTTGCTAAAAAGCTTTTTAAAACGGGCTCAGAAGGATGCTTGAGGACCATCTTATTAGAACAACAGGGCAGATTGTAATTCCTGGCAACTACCAGGAAGAGGGAGTTGGAGAAGAGGAAGAAAGCCCTGTCTCTGAGTTAAAGTAAGAGAAAGCCCAGGAGGTCTGCCAGCAGCTGTGTGGAGGTGGCAGAGGTCTTCAGGAGAGCGACCAACCATAGAGTGTCTGAGCGGCTTGCTTAGGGTTTTGGCTGATGTCCAAGGAGATAAAAAGGCAGACAAACTAGCAGATTTAGTTAGCAGTGAGAACCTGTGAGCATCTGCAGTGCGGGCTGCTCTTGTGGGTGTGTGAGTATATTAAAAAGATGCTAAGAACTCAGCATACAGACTGGTTTCCTGTCGCTTGACTGGCAGGCCTACTTAACTAACTTAAACTATCTCCCAAGGGGAAAAGCACTAGCACGCCTTTGTAACGTCACAGTCTTTGACAGCGTAGAATGTCATGCCTCCTCCCAGAGTCGGAGGTTGGACTCGGAGCTCCTGATATAGTGTAAATAGTAGCTGTGTTGTATGTTCGGGGGTGGTGACAGGAAAGGAACTCATGGCAGCAGCCATGTGCCCTTTCCTTTCTGTTTCCTTTAGCAGAGACTCCTGCTGCTAGACGGATCAGCATCTCACTTTGCCCCAGGGTGGCCTTGGCTTCAGGTCCTCCTGCCCTGGCCTCCAGGTCCCGGGATTCAGGTGTGTGTATCACTATGTGTTCGGTTTGCTTTCCTGACCAAGATAACTCCATCGCTGAGGGAATTCAGGACAGGACCTCATCATGCCAGCCTCATCTCTTCTTCTTTTCTGAAAATAACTGTCGGATTTTATCAATTATAGCTTTAAAGCATGTAAAAATTCAAATAGCCTAGTGTGTGCTTGTCTCTCCCTTTTCTTAACAAAAGCTTAATATAACCAACCCACAGGTATTTTTTAAGTCTATGTGTACCATTACTGCCTTGTTCTTTACTGGTTTCTTTTCTCTCCCCTCCTTCCCTCCCTTCCTTCCTCCCACCCTCCCTCCCTCCCCCTAAACTCCCTGCTGAGGACTGATGGGCGCACTCAGTGTAGCATGGCCAGGCTGTTAGACACAGACTTGGAGGTCTCTGTTTACCATACTGGTTAACACCTCTCCCAGGCATTAGCATGCTACAAAGAACCCAAAAAGGACAACTGCTCTCCACGAGAGGCAAGGTGACTGCTCTGGCCACCTTCGTTTTTGTGTCTCAGGGTTTCAGTCCCAAGAGAGAAAGATGATTTAGTCACTTAGGGAAGCATCTTTCTCTTAAGTGATCAGCTGTGGTCACAAAAGCAAGGGCACAGTGCACAGACTTTGGTCCCCCAGTGCCCCGTCTAGAGAAGGACCAGTTGGGCTTCCTTCCCAACCAACTGCCCTGATGACTTCCTGTCTGGTCTCTGAGATCCTGTTGTGGATTCTCATGGAGCTCATCTTTCCCACCATAGTAAAAAGACCACCGGCTGCCACGAATCACGTGATCACTGCACAGGTGGCCACAACATTACTCAACAGTCTGGATATGTCAGTTTCCAGTCCTGTGTCAGAAATGCTGCTTCCAAAAACACAGTGCCCAGCACTGCAAACAAAGCAAGCGTCCGGCTTAGTCTTGACGACACTACTGTGTGGGGACTGCAAAGTCCCCAGGGCCTGACCAGCCCCGATATAACCTCACCTTTGCTTATGCCCTCTCCCTCTGCCGTTTGTAGGTTCACTGCCACCTGGTGACCTTTGGCCCTTTGCTCTTTCACCATACTTAGCCTTTCATGAAACTGTCTTCATGTTCTCTGATGCACAGTACACTACCAAGGCCCCACCGTTGTCTGTAGCATTGTTCGGCCCCCAGGTCCTACCTCATCTGGATTGTGGAGACTGGCCTGCGCAGCCGCCAGGTCCTACCTCATCTGGATTGTGGAGACTGGCCTGCACAGCCCTGTAGTAGCTGGATCGAGTGGCTTATAAAGAACAGTTTCTTTATCCCCACGTTAATGTTGATATCTAGAGTGTGTCTTTTTCTGATCCATGTAAGCTCCTTGCCATTTGCCTTTTGAATAGAAAGGGTCTTTTCACCATAATAGCATTTTGATTTGATTTGATTTTGATTTGATTTGATTGTTAGCTGGAGGGGTAGAAGTTGATTTTGAGCAGCAGAGTCCCTGCTTCATTTGGTTGTCCTCTGACCTCAACAGCATTTTATACCACGTTTCTGTAGCCAGAGAGCGATCTTACTAGGTTTTAACTAAAAGCACAAGGTATTTCCTCCCATGGCATGTTTTTTCTCTCTCTCTCTCTCTCTCTTTTCTTTCTTTCCCTTTCCCTTGCATGTTCTTCCTCCCCCAGCCTATCATCCTGTACCATTTAAAATGTTTGGGACTTGGCTAATCCCTATGGATAGAAACCTAGTGGAGCAGGATATTGATTACCAAATATGGTATTGCTGCTAAAGATGCTGGCGGAATGTGACTTGTATTCTGAGCCTCTGGCCTCCCAATAAGCTTCCAAACAAATTAGGTCATTTTAACTTCTGAGCTTTTTTGTTTTGTTTTTGTTAATAAGATGCTGGAACTTTGATTTGGAACATGATGCTGATGTTATTTTAGCTCAGACAAGAGAATGGGTATGAGAAGGGGGCAGGGAGGAGGGGGACTCACTCCAGCATGTTTTATATTGGCTCTGCAAGAGGCAAGCACATTGATGGCCTTGGTGGATTCTAGAACTCCAGTAAGGGAGCCGAAGCATAGGGTTCAGATGTTCAGCCCCGTGGCCTAGGACTAAATGCTCCAGGGGACTCCTGACAGGACCCGGGATGCTTTAGTTACTAGGTCTCAGGTTGTTGCAGACTCAGGTTTTAAAAAAAAATGCTTCCAAAGAAAGCTGGTGGAGAGTGGTATTGGCAAGAGCTCCTGAAGGGTCTGCTGCGACTGTTGCATGTCTATTCGGTGCAGATGTGCAGGGCTTTCCAGGGAACACAGTTGCCTCTCAGCAAAGTCACTTCTTTAGTGCATATCTGGGAATATGGAATTTGATGTGAGGGTAACTCTACCTTTTGTTTGTTTTCCTTAAAGATAGTGTCTTTCTCACTCCATAGCCCAGGCTATCCTTGAACTCACTCCTCCCAAGTGCTGAGATTATTGATGTGAACCAGTGCTAATAGGTTTGATGGAGGAAAAAAGTGCGTCTCCATTGTCTGTTGGAGGAACGGAAGCAAATGCTGCTTCAGACTTGTGTGTCCTCATGTGTGTTCTGGTAATACAATACAGAGGTTTACCGATTAAGGACCCCAGCATTAGCTTTGGTCCGTGTTTTTGTTTTATTTCACAGAACTTCTTTTTTTTTTTTTAACTTTGGTTGGTTCGATTTATACAAATGCAGTGCTCCCTACCCCTTGCTATGTTTTTAAGCCTTAGTGGTTTTCTTCCCCCAAAAATAACCAAGTCAGGAAGGAATAAGTTCTTCACACTCAGGGCAATCTCTGGGGAGACGCTGTTGTTTGACCTCAGCTGCTCACTCCCTGTTCCTACCAGGTTTTTCCTTGTGTCTTTGGAACTGAACCTGTGACGTTCAGAGTCGTTCATTCTGGTCCTTGTGGAAACAACCCTAACTTTTCTTACAGTGAAGGAAGGTGGGCAGTGTTGGGAGGGATGCTGTACATATAGTACTCATGAAGTTCTCAAAAGAGATTTTTATTTTAAAAAAGGGATATAGAGACCATCAGGCCCCCATAAATGAAAAGCTCGTGTTTTTAGCACACCCCACTTTTAGAACTGAGACAAACGTGGAGTCCAATCCGGAGTGCCTTTTTGATGGTAATGTCTAGAATTCCTGGCATGGAATGGTTTTCATTAGGCTCTTAGCTTTGCTTGGTAATGGAGACATTCTTGAGTGAGAAAGTCTGAAATCTACTTGATGTAAATCCCGTAGTTTAGACTGCCTGGAATATGTTTCTGTGAAACGTGGTTTTTGTCATTGTTTGTTTTTTTCAGGACAGGGTTTCTCTGTGTAGCTCTGGCTGTCCTGGAACTCACTGGCCTTGAGCTCAGAGATTACCTGCCTCTGCCTTCCAAGTGCCTCTGCCTTCCAGGTGCTGGGACCAGTGCCACCGGGCTCCGGCTGAAACGTGTTTTGGTTGTTTGTTTTTGTTTTGCTTTTTTAAAGGTCCACTATAATGATGGGGAGTAAAGTTACTTTTATTTCAGGCCTGTAGAGTCTTTTGTTTTCTTGTACCTTGTAAGCCAACCATAAAAGAAGTCAGGATCTCACCACTTTGAGCCTAGCAAATCATGCAATGACTGGAATTAAATGAAAATAGTTACATTTAAAATATTGCAGCTGTTTAATTTCTGTGTTCTGAGTATACAGGGACTTAACATTACCTTTGTTAAACCGAGTCGGAGACAGAGTTCTTTTTCTTTATTTATAGGTAGCCGGCAGTAAAAGCCCTGAAGAATTTCATTGTTTATAGTGCCATTTAGAGTGCGGCCTGCTTGGGATTTCAGGTGTCAAACCAGTGCGACCCAGCACGTCTCTCTCTGGATCGGTCAAGTTTTCCAGCCTCAGTAGCAGCCGCCAGTCAAAGTTTTTAAGCTGTGTTATGAATTTGCCGGACTACATTTTAAAAGGCAGACTAGACAGTGTTCAGGAAGATCAGGGATGTTTGCACATCTACGTCACTAAAGATTCTGATGGCGCGAGCTGCATTTGCCCGGCCTTCTGGCCACATTGTAGTGTAGGTTTTGCATGTTCTGTGTAGATCCTGAGAGCCCTTGCTGACCTTGTTACCCATTGGCCAGAGTTTACATGTGTGTTTATTTTGTCACCATTCTGGTTTACATCTTCCATTTGTTCTTTTTCCCAAAGGGCATCCGCTTCGATCCTGAAATCCCGCAAACACTACGACTAGAGTTTGCTAAGGCAAACACGAAGATGGCCAAGAACAAACTCGTAGGGACTCCAAACCCCAGTACTCCTTTGCCCAACACTGTACCTCAGTTCATTGCCAGAGAGCCATGTAAGTTGATCTGCTTTTCCTTTTGGAAACAATACCAGCAAAGAACTAACTATTAGGTGCTGCTTGTGAGATAAGACTGTGGGATGCCAAGCTAGCTGCTTCTTGTTTTCCATTTTGGTGACGAAATAGCTCATTCTTCCTCCCTAAATTCTGAGGACGGCACTCTTGTTGGTGATTGGCCATCATAAAAACAAACAAACAAACAAAAAGGCTCAGCTTCTTGAACAGAACTGCACCTTCCAGATTGAGTCTCATTTTCCGGGTTTCCTTGACATGCCGTTGGCCGCCGTGAGTGTCTTCTTCCCTGCCCCCATCCTTGGGAAGAGCAGCTGGCTCTCAGTGTTCGCTTTACTCTGCTGAAGGACATTAGTTCTTTGGCTTCAGAAAAATATTAAAAGTAGAAGAAGCAGATGTTCGGGGGCAAGCCGTCCTGTTTGGAGAACTGCGGGGGAGCAGATGCACAGGCTCACAGGGAATTTGTGGATTGGAGCACTCACAGCTCAGCATTAGGAGACTGGTAAAGTCTCAGAGAAATTTAGGTTTCCTGTCTTGAATTGTTTATGTAAGGACACTGGCTAATTGTTGAGCAAGATTTTTACCCCACATGAACGAACTTATGCCCTTAGCTGTGCAGACCATGACTTCCGCCTTCGAGTGAAAAACTGGAAAAGGCCAGCTTCATTTTCTTTCTTAAGCTCAGTCAGCGCCAGAAGTGAGGCATGAGGTGAACTTTAGTTTTTCCTCTCATTACATGGTTATGTGTGAGTTAATACGGCAGGGCACTCGTAGAAGTCCAGGTTATACAGTTATCTGGGACGTTCTGTCTCATGGTTCTTGGTCTTTCCAAAGCACACAGTTCTGATCCCCCTTCCTGCCTCCCCAGCAGCGCCCTCCTTGGTGTAGTTAAAAGGCGCGTGGGCTCCTTGCTCGCCCGGTGCTGTGTGCACAAGTTCAATCAGATCCTCCTGGAATCTAATTCTGTGGGGCCCAGCGGGCTTAAGAAAGCTGGGGCTGGCCATGGGAACCGTAGATAACAGTTTCGCCCCCTGCCTCTGCCAAGAACGAAGGTTTTTACAGAGCCAGAAAAGAAAGATTTAACAGGGAGAAAAATTATTTTGCTTTTTCATGTCCTAGGTAACTTGAATGTTAAGGAAGGAAATCTAAATAGAACTGCATCTTCTTGGAGTAGTTGCAGGACAAAGGAAGGGCTATAAGGACATCTCTCGCATATTTCACCCTGACCCATTTAGACCCGGGCTCTGTGACACACATTCTTATTTAGGTATTAGAGGAAGTGGATGAGTAAGTTGAAACTTTGGATTTTGCTCTCTGAATTCTGGAAACATTTCCATCCATCTTTGTGTCTGGACATATCCAAACAGGAAATGTCACCCTAGTGACAAACCAACCAAGCTTCAGCCTACCCTCTCAATCAGTGCTGATTCCTTCTCTTAGAACTCAAACTATGGACCAGGTGGCAAGGAGCCAGATAGACAGTCTGCTCACCAAGGCCGGCAGGAAGCTGCAGAGTGGTGCACACTAGCCATCCCCGGGTCTCTGAAGTTACGGAGCACTTGTGAACAGATCTCGGCTCTCTGGCCACACTATTCATTTCCTCTCCATTCAAATAGAACAGAACTCTGAGGTGGTCAGATAGTCTCCATGGCTCGATCAGAACTGCTGGGACTGCTCCTGGCAAAACAAACTTGAAGCTGGGTGTGGTAATCAAACCTGTAATTCCAGCATGGGGTCAGGGATGGGGTGGTGGTGAGATGAGGCAGGAGAATGGCCACAAGTTTGAGGCCAGCCTAAGCTATGTAGTGGGTCTTGCCCCCCCCATAGTTCTGTCCCCTCAAATCAACTAAAAAACTATTTTTGAAAATATATTTTTGAAAAATCAAGAGAGTAATGTTTTCTTGAGAAAATTAAAGTTAGTATGCTTTTTCTTTATATAGCTCCCTTTTACGACAGCGACCCTGACAAACAGTCCTTTGCAGCAACTCAGCTGACCTTGTCATCTGCTAGCGTTCCCTCTGGGAACTGTGATTTTTCCATGTCCTCTTGGCTGTCACCATTTATGAGAAGCACCCCACAGACTAACAATGCCCGAGTGAATGTGGACTAGTGGGTCCAGTTACATGGTACAGCGTTGGTCTGTTTAGCGACCTGTCAGGTGGACATGGCAATGGGCTCAGAATTAGGGGGTTGGAAAGCCCAGAGGGCTTGTGTCATTTGCAATGAGGAATTGACGTGAATGCCGCTTTTTGTCACGGCTCTCTCTCAAAGCGCGCTCTGTCATCTCTAGAGGAAGCATGTTCTCTGATTTGATTATACAGCAAACATTCACCTGCACTCAGTTCTCAGTCGATACCTGTTGGGCTGAAATGAGGACCCAGTGTGCTGTATCCTGGGGAGGAAGGAAGCTATGGTTCCTGCTTAACAGAGCTGCCAAGAAGTTGGTGGCAGTCATGGCTGTCAGGAGGGACATGGGAGAGATGCTACAGCTTTGTCTAGATAGGACCTGACTCCTGTGTGTGCTGGCCATGCACGCTCCATTCATGCTGGGGAACAGAGCGAGAACCTGGGTTTTTAAGAGTGTGACGGTGATGGTGGCCTTGGCTGTAGACCCTAATATCTGCCAGTTCTGGTTCTGGCAGCTGTGGTCAAGTTCAGTGACCTGCACAAAGGCATTTAATCTTTCTGTGCTCCTGTTCACTCAACTATAAGATGAAAGTTATGTTTTCATCACGTGATGGCTCTAAACTACCAAAGCCGTATCACAAGATCACCCACGTCAGGATTAGGAAGGCAGAAATCTATGTGGGGTAGCAGGTGAATGCAAGATGTCATCCAGTTTTATTTTTATAGAGCATTTGACTCGCTGTTCTTTGCCCATAGTTGATGGGTGGCAGCATTGTGTGGCTTCAGCCAATTGTCCTTCCTTGCAAGTTTACGAGAAAGACAGAATGGCACGATTCCAGGAATGTAGTATGTCTTCCTGACTAACTTTGAGGGGTGGTGAGGGTGCTGTATCATGCAGGGTCCCCTGTGTAGCCCTGGGTAACTGGACCTCCAGGGTAGATTAGCCTGGCTTTGAATTAAGACATTCTGCTGTTTATAGGTGTGCCCCTGTACTCAGATTAACTGTGTTTTCACTAATAAAATCATGGGTTTGAGCACATCTTCAGCACTCGGGAGGCAGGCAGGTGTCTGTGAGCTCACGGCCAGCCTGGTCTACAAAGCAGGTTTCAGGACAGCTAGAGCTATTACACAGAAAAACCCTGTCTTCAGAAACAAAACAAAAAAATCAGTTTGAAGTTAGTATTCCTCATAGCTGTTATCGTCTAATGTAGTGGTTGTGTGGGGGTCACATGTTGCCTTCTGAGTCCCTGGGACCTGTTGCTCCTCACAGTTAGGGCTCCTGTCATTGTCTACACCTGTACACTCAACACTGAGCAGGGAGATGTGTGCCTGGAGCGTTTTCACAGCATGGATTCATTTGCTTTCATTTCTAAATCTGGTCATAATTGCTTACTGTCTGCGAATATGGAAGGACCGACGTCTGTAAGGGTCTATAAAAATGGAAAATCTTGCCAGGCAGTGGTGGTGCACGCCTTTAATCCCAGCACTCGGGAGGCAGAGGCAGGCGGATCTCTGTGAGTTCGAGACCAGCCTGGGCTACAAGAGCTAGTTCCAGGACAGGCTCCAAAGCTACAGAGAAACCCTGTCTTGAAAAAACAAAAAAAAGAAAGAAAAAAAAATGTACAATCTTTACCGCTTGTTGTGGGTGCTGGGAACCAAACTCGGGTCCCGGGAGAACAGAAAGTGCTCTTAACTGCTGAGCCATTTTTCTAACAACCTCCTCCCCAGAACATAGTCTTTTTGGGATACACTGAAGTCTAGGTACTTAAGAAGTATAGCTTAGGTTGTGTTTCTCATCGTGCACATGAACTTTAATTGAATAAATGCTTCTGAGTTTAACTGCAGTGTACCTATATTGAACCTTATATTGTACCTGAAGGCAAAGGCAACCAACACCTACTAGGGCCTTTGCTCAGACTAAACAGATCTCCTTGTCTATTTTTAAGTTTAAAGACAGGTTGGCGGTAAGGCCAGTAAATGCCTGAAGATGGCCTTGACCTTCTGGTCTTTCTGCCACCTCCTCCCAAGTGCTGAGATAACCGGTGTTCACGCTGTGGTCAAGTTTCTTGCAGTGCTGGGTATTGAATCCTCTGCCAGTGGAGCTCCTCCTGGTCCTCAGTTGAGTTTTGAGCAGGTTGTCAGCGGACTCCAGAACTCTGCTGTAAACCAGCTTCCTGAGTTTTGACCCTGTGGGTTCCTAGCTAGGATTTGGCTCTGAATTGTGTGCACAGATGTGTGTGAGCAGGTGCATGTGCACATGTAAGTGCATGTGGAGGCCAGATGTTACCCTCGGGTGGTCTGCCATTATACATACACATGAATTTTTAGACTCACCTTAAGCGATCCTAATGTACAGTTGTATTTAGGGGACGTTAATAAAGCATGGAATTAAACAACCTTTGGCCTGTTCCTTATAACTCCCCCTTACCCTTGCAGCCTCCAGAGCATGTCTGTAATGACTTACATGGCTGGCAGGGCAGAGCTTTAGGAAAATCAGAACCCTTCTTTATTTGCCCATACACCCCTGGAACTTCCCACCTAGTGCTGTCCTGGCTTACATCTGAAGAGCTCTGCGACAGTTTGGAACTGTGAAGTGCCTGTAAGTGTGGGCGGGGGTGGGGTTATCCTCTCTGTCTGAAGCTTCAAGTGACCACAAAACAGCTCTGTGCTTCTGTCTTCCGGAGGGCAGCAACACAGCGTACAGCATTGCAAACTCTGAAGACATCTGTCTGTCCCGTGCTTGCTTTGACAGTGAGGGTCTGGGAACTCTACTCCACTCACCATAAGAGGGACCTTTTGGGAGGCAGGGACAGGACGGGGGACAGGAAACAAAAGATTCTGGCTGGTTCTGGTGGTGCAGGCCGGTAGGATTTGCTGAAGGAGGCAGAGGCAGGTGGATCTGGAGTTCGAGGACAGCCTGGTCTACAAGAGATAGTTCCAGGACAGGCTCCAAAGCTACAAAGAAACCCTGTCTCAAAAAACCAAAAAAAAAAAAAGAAAGAAAAGATTCTGACTTGTAGGCTTGTGAGGGCTAAGGGTAGAACCATGACTCTGGAAACAGCTCCCTCGGGTGTTTATGTAAACTTTTCATCATATAGACAGTCTATGTATAGTATGTGCATGTGTGTGGTATATTCATGCGTGCACACCTTTGTACAGGTGAATGTGGAGGGGAGAGGGCAACCTTGGTGCTACTTACTCTCTCTGTCACTGTCTACCTTATTTTTGAAAACTAGGGTCTCTCATTGAACCTGGAGCCTCAGGGACCTTCCTGACTCCAACCCCTCCCTGCAAGTGCTGGGAGCCTAGAGCCAGTTACATGCTCTCAGGATTAAAAAAATACATATTATTATGCAGGCCCCGAAATAGCCATCATCTTTTTTTTTTTTTTTTTGGTTTTTCGAGACAGGGTTTCTCTGTAGCTTTGGAGCCTGTCCTGGAACTAGCTTTTGTAGACTAGGCCGGCCTTGAACTCTCAAAGATCCACCTGCCTCTGCCTCCCGAGTGCTGGGATTAAAGGCGTGCGCCACCACCGCCCGACAATAGCCATCATCTTTGCCCTGTTAGGTTTTGATGTGTGCACTTAACTCTTCTCATTGCTGGGACAGATTCCTGACGCACGTATCGCACAGTTTGAAGGTGCAATCTATCATAACCAGGAAGGCACGGTGGTGAGAGGGAAGTGAGCGGTGCAGTTGTGTCTGCAGCTCAAGCAGAGAGATGCATGCGGGAGCTCTGCCTCCTCCTTTGGCTCAGTCCCAGGTCCCAGCCCTTGGAAAGGGGCTGTTCACATTCAGGGGTTCCTTCCATCCTTGGTCAAGCCTGACTGGAAATGCCCTCACAGACATGCCTAGAGTCGTAGGTGGTGGTGAGTTGTAGCCTTAGGTAGAGTTGCAGACGGAAGAAGAGCTCTGTGGGCCCGAGGCAAGCACTCTGCCCACTGTGCAGCATCTTTCCCCTAGCCTTTCCCTTAGACTTAAATATAGAAGGTTCTCAGTTTTCCTCAGGGTTGGAGAGATGACTTAGTGCTGTGCTACCCTGTCTGATTCCATCCCTGGGTCCCAAATGCTGTCCTCTGATCTCCACACAGGTAGTTGCTTTGGCGTGAGCATGGCCACGCTTGCACACACACAGAGTGAATGTTTTAAAATTGCATTCATTATTTCACTTTATAAAGTTTTCACATTTTATCCAATTTTTTCTTTTCTAAAAGGATGCCATTAATGAAAGGTTAAAATGTTAAAATTCCAAATCTTGGGCTCATCAGATGAATCCCCTGGTAAAGGTGCTTGGTTACCACACCTGAAGACCCCGTGGTAGGAGGAGGTGTCTGATCCTTGACATTTGTTCTCTGGCCTCCACATGCATGCTGCAACACACAAAGGAAGATAATAATAATAACAACAAAACAAAATAAAACCTTCAAGCAATCAGAAATCTTCCCACCATTCAGAAGTACCCCATTCGCGTTCTGTGTACCCTTCTGTGGCACGTGTGTATAAAACAGAGATCCTGGCACGTTGTTTGGGTTTGACGCTTCACTCCTCAGCCTGCTTCCTCCACCATCCAGCTCCTCCTCCTCAGCCTCTATCCTCCATCCTCAGAGCAGTACCTTTAAAGGCTTGGGGTGAGAAAGGGGTGGGTTCCAGCTGAAGGACATTTTCTGTGCTGACTAGAGGACACTGCCTTGAGAAGTGGTGTGTGTGTGTGTGTGTGTGTGTGTGTGTGTGTGTGTGTGTATGACTAGTGTCCAGGCAGAGGAGGAGAGTATTAATAAGAAACCAGGGCCTTGACTGTCTTCTTGGAGTAGCATAGAAAGCCCTCAGGGCCGCCCTGAGGTTGACGGTGTCTTTGTTTATCCCTTTGTCTTACCTATTCCTACTGGTTTTGATGGGCGACATCCTTTTGTAAGCCGGGCATGGTGGCTCAAGCCTGTAACCTCAGCACTCTAGAGGCTGAGGCAGGAAAATTGACTTGGAGGCCAGGCTGGTTTTAAGACCCTGTCCAAAACAAACAACAAAAAAGAAAGCTGGGGGAAACTATAATGGGGGGGCATGTCATCAGGGGGTCCGAGGCAAAAGGAAACGGTAAAGGAAAGTGTGATCACAGGCATTCCAGGCCAGCCCACGGCGCAGGAGACCCTTTTCAATGCCCACCCTACCCCCATACAATCAGGTGAAGGATGGAGGCCAGGAGGGCGGTACTCCTAGATGGAAAGAGGGACCAGTGGCTTGTGCCTTTTATCAAAGACAACAGGTCTAGGGAGAGAGGTTGTCCTTGCTGGGAACAGTTTGAAACTGGAGCAACAGTGATCAGCACCTCAAATGACCTCCTAGGCCCTAGAAGGCAAGGATAGTAAGACTAGCCCACACCGACAAACCCCAGAACAGCGACAACAAACATCCTTTTAAGTAGGATCCATCTTTCACTGAGCCCTTCTGCCTTAGTGAAATACCTGAGAAGATCTGACTTACAAAGGAAAGAGGTTTATTTTGGCTCAGCTCTGAGTCTGATTGGTTTGGGCCCATTCCCTATGGCACATGCCCTTCTTGGCCAAACAAAATACTCAGTTTATCACCAAGAGGCAAAGAAAGAAAGGGCGTGCTCCCAGTGACTCGGAGACCTCTTTAGATCACGCTAAAAGTTTCCACCCTGTAAAATGGCCTCTGGGGGACATTTCAGCCCTGGTACCCAGCATTAACCTTCTACCTCCACCTCGCTCCTGTCTCCAAACCCTGTAGTGGTTGGTGTTTGTGATTTTAGTAATTTAATGATAACATTAAAATAACAGGAGGTCTTCAGTTTGGTGATACTGGGTCTAACTAGGCGGAGCTTATTTCAAATGGAAATTAAGTTGTCACACAGCTGGCCTTGAATTCTTGGTGTTCTGCCTCCAACCCCAAAGAAACCACACCTAACTAAGTATCTGTTTCAGCAGCAGAGCCTGGATCTGCTGTAACTAGAAACCCAGGACCATAATCTCAGGAGTCAGATTTCCAGTAGATCTCTTGACCAGAAGTCTGCACCCATGTCCTGGGATATGTCTTACCTGCTTTCTTTCTCCTGACTGCAGTGCCTAAAACCTGCATCAAAATCTCAGTAATGGTGTACGCCTTTAATCCCAGCACTGGAGGCAGAGGCAGAGGCAGAGGCAGAGGCAGACAGATCTCTGTGAGTTTGAGGCCAGCCTGGTCTACAGAGCAAGTGCCAGGACAGGCTCCAAAGCTCACAGAGAAATCCTGTCTTGAAAAAAGCAAAAATCTGCCGGGTGGTCGTGGTGCACGCCTTTAATCCCAGCACTCGGGAGACAGAGGCAGGTGGATCTCTGTGAGTTCGAGACCAGCCTGGTCTACAAGAGCTAGTTCCAGGACAGGCTCCAAAGCCACAGAGAAACCCTGTCTCAAATCCCCCCCCCATTAAAGTTTTAATTAATTGAAAATATAGTTTAAAAAAACTTTTCTATTATCATGAGTTATAGGTTCCCAACTTACAGCTGTGAAATTAGTGGTTTTTTTTTTTATTGCACAGTGAAATGACTCGACATCTGGAAGATCCACATAGCTCACCCAGTGTTCTTCCAATGGCACGATTTATTACAGAGCCATGGATGAGGAAGAAAGTCCTTCTAAAGTAACGGTTGATTTCAGTGTAGCAGAAAATGAAAGTTCATTGCCGCTTTAGATTCCATGGTGCAATGTAGCCTTCAGAACCGCTGATTGTCCAGCCTGAAGGCAGAGAGGAAGGCTACATAAAACATGTTCTCCTCTGTGGATTCTGGATTTGATTCGTCTGTGACTCCAAGCAGCAGGAGTCTTAGATGTGGGAGAGAGGTGACCTTCGGGGTGGGGGCACATTGGACAAAAAGGCGAGGACTAAATCTCCACAAAGTACATTTTAATATACATGTAAAATGTATATCAAGGCCCATTGTTAGTTTTTTTTGTCAGGTTTCGTTGTGATATCAGGGAGCATCTACAGCCTGTCTAGTTTGGTTGACAGTGTTCTGAGACCATATTTTTCTCATGTACTAGAACCAAAACACTTTGTAGAGATAGGGTTAATTAGAAGCAGATGTGAGCATCTAGTTGCCTTTTAATTAACTAAACACTAAAGAGATTTGCAAAACTGTGGAGGAGCTAAAGCCTTTTTTACTTGTTTTAGAATGTGAAGGGTGCCCTGCCCTCTTCCCCCAAATAGTCTATTTACATTAATGTCTTTTTTACTGTATAATTTCATTTAGTAGTTTAGGAAAAAGTTTAAGTGTTATCTGAAATCGTTGGTACGTTTCTCCCCCTCCTGTTTGTCTTTACTGTTGTGTTGCCCTGCATACATTTTTTCTCTTAATAAATTTAAGCATAGGAGCCTCTGCCGGTAGACAAGCTAGGCAGCTGCCTGAAATATAAAGAGGGTTCTGAGCCAGTGTAACAAACCACAAGTGATGTCTAGCGCACGTGAGCACCAGGTTCTGCCCCCAACACTGCATAAGCCACGCACAGTGGTACAGGCCTGTGATCCCAGTACTAAGAAGGTGAAGGCCAGAGGACTGGAGTTTCAGGATCGTGTTGGGCCACTCAAGACTTTCAAGACACCCACTTAAAAATAAATAAGATTTTTTAAAAATACTGTTGGTAAACATGTAAGGCTAACATTGTTCCTGGTTACGCGGCTATCAGAATCTGCAGGGGTCAGCAATGGACTTTGGCAGCCGTTAGAGCTAGACTGGGTGGCCCTGGGCCTCTGCAAGCTTTCTGCCTTTCCAAGATAGATAACTCCTCCTCTAGGTGATGAATGGCCCATCCTGTTTGCTCCCTCCTTCCCATGAGACATTAAAAAATTTTTAGCATGGTGTTTTGGTTTGGTTTGGTTTTGGTTTTTTGTATTTTTGAGACAGGGTTTCTCTCTGTAGCCTTTGTGGTCCTGAAACTCTCTGTAGATCAGGCTGGCCTCGAACTTGCAGATCCACCTGCCTCTGTCTCCTTAATGCTGGCTGGGATTAAAAGTATGCGCCATCACCGCCCAGACCTTTTTATACGAGGACAGCGGCACTGACATTTGCTAGTTGAAATTATATTCTTTACACTTTACTATTAAAAAAATAAAATTTTACCTAATGATGTTGGAGTAGCACTTTCTGCTGAGCTAGTAATTCAGCAGCAGACCATGTGGTAGGTCAGTGAGACCTTGGTTGGGTCTCCAGCACTCCAAAGACATCTGTCTAAACTTGCAAGTGCACCGGTATATCACGCATATGTACATGTGTGTGCGTGTATGTAAAAATACACACTTGTGATCATAAATTGAAGTGAACGCTGCAAGTGTGCAAGATCAGCTTGTAACTTTAAGCGAAATAACTTAAAACAAATAAAATTAAAGCTTTAATTAGAAATAATTAGAAATTAAAGCTTTAGGGCCCAGCGGTGGTGGCGCACGCCTTTAATCCCAGCACTCTGGAGGCAGAGGCAGGCGGATCTCTGTGAGTTCGAGACCAGTCTGGTCTACAAGAGCTAGTTCCAGGACAGGCTCCAAAGCCACAGAGAAACCCTGTCTCAAATCCCCCCCCC